>VSDK01028686.1:150181-186233 GCA_009767595.1 Symbiodinium kawagutii | reverse complement strand
ATGCCGAGCCAGTTCCTCTTGCTCGAGTGCACCAGTCTATGAGGAGTCCTTCCTTACGTCGCCGATCCAAAGAAATCCACCCGTTCGACAAGTCTACTACCTCTATGCCTCGCCCCTGGACCAGCCGCCCATTGATGTGAGGTCTGAGGTAGAAACCATCCATGACGCCTTTGCGGAAACTTGTCTGAATCAAGTGTTGGTACGGTATGATATACAAGTCATTGGGCCTTGATACTGTCTCAGTATGTCTCGGTCATTTTGTTCAGTTTATAGGGTGAGTCCCTATCAAGTTGCTATTTATACCAAGTGTAGAACACAAACAATTGTGGACCAGGGCTCATGGGGTGAGACCACTTGGATTGGATACTCACCATTTCACAGTCACATGTTGTGCAGTCGGTGTCAGAGTGTTATAGGAAGCTGGGTGATGGCCTCCAGACGCTGGTTGGTCAAAAGCTCCAGGTGTGCTGCTCCTTGATATGTTGTCACTCAGTCTTTCACAAAGTGTTGAACTGCATGAAGAGTTGTCATGTCCTGCCACTGGTGTCAATTAAACATTTAACAAATTGAAGTTATACAGTTATTCACATTTATTCACAGTGTCGCCTAGCACGGTGCCTCCAAGGATTCGGGGTCTCATGTTCAACTCAACGTGGGCGTGGCCACGGTGGAATCTCTCACGAAACTCCTGACCTTAGCGCGATCGCAGAAGGGTTTGGCCTTGCACCTCTCAGCTCATGCATGTTGCTCGGAGAAGGTGCCGCCTCAGTGTTTTGGTTGCTCGTGGCATCCTGTGGCTATCGAAATGTTGTGTCTAAATGTTCTGTCTTAGTGAAGTGCTATGAGGATCTATGAGGTGTTTGTTTTGATTCTCGTGCTGCGTTTGCTGGTGAACATCCCAATTCACTGCATCTATACTTTGAGAATGGCTCCTGCAAAGGTTACATGGATCTGGTGATTTCGCAAAGCTACCGGTTGAAAAATTTCATTGTTTTGTTACAGCAGAGCTGCTTTGCAGGGCGATATTGGTCTTGTGCTGGAAGATGCAAAGGGCTTCTCGCACGTTTTGTGGAAAAAGAACCTTGAGGACTCTTGTGCGTGCAAAGGGGAAGCATCAAGTGCTTGCTGGGCTCCACTAGTGTCACTAGTCGAAGCGACTCGAGTGAATAAACAGTTATGTATGCAAACAGTGAGGATTTGTCAATTTGATTCTTTAGTGACGTTTGGTGTGTTGAAAATGAGTTGGTACCCTGTAGACTCTGTTCAGGAGATCCTTGGCATGCGAGAACGGCATTTGCAGAACACTTCATTGCTTCTTGGATCAGCAAGTTCCAGTGCTGCAGATGTTTGCTTTGGAACAAGTGAAGTGTGTGTGTATGTGTTTGGATGCTGTAGCATGTAGCTGCACGAAGTTCTTGGATTTACACATGCATCATATCCACTTGCAAAGTACGATAAAGTATTTCTGCATGTGTGCATGCATACATACGTATGTAGCTTGCTTGCATTGATACCTGCGTGATCATACATGCATATATGGCATATCGTGCATACATATACAGACCAGCACATTTGATGTATTTCAGCCAAGTTTGAGTGTCCAAAGATGTCCAAAGATGTCCAAAATGCCAAAAAGTGTGCAGCGGTGCATTTTCTTCAGGCTTTTTCTGAGCACCTGCTGGTCCCAAGAACTTGCTCAGGTGCTGTCTGAAGGGCTAAGGGAAATGTCCTGGTGCAAAAATTGATTTCTAACAGAATGAGGGGCATAGAGTGCTCAAAGAGATAGACTATGCTAAACTTCTCTCAAATTCAGTCATGCAGTTTAGATAGAAGCTCTCTGCGCAAAGGTGCTCATGCCAGAAGTCACCCCAATCCATTTGTGTTGGACAATGAATTTGCATTTTCACCCATGTTTCAACCATCTTTCAACCACGTTTCAACCATGTTTCTTTCAACCACGTTTCAACCGCATTTCAACCATGTTTCACCATGTTTTACTTGTGGATGGGAAGAGTACCATGGAGACCGATGCCATGCCCAGGTCTTTGTAGAATGCGGATGTCCACACGTGGTATCTCTACGTACCCGAGTGCATGACATGGCCGCGCGAAGGTCCTGCAAATCTGTGCAACTGCTGAGTCTTTGCATTGAAATCTCTTGAGTTTTCATTTCTGTAACTGCCGAGTCTTTGAAATGTAAAGTCCTTGAGGCAGTCCTGCAAACCGCCACATTTTGCGTGGCATGATTTACTTTGAGTCCTTGAAAAGAAGTGTCATAGTTAGTGCAACATGTTTTGAAGCCTTTTAGGTTGCACTATGTCTACTGCTGCGCAGGTTCTCTCAGCAGTTTTATCTATCTTTGGGTGTTGGCGAGTCGCTGCTAGCTTCCTGGCAAGCGGCCAGGACGGACTTGGCAGCATGTGTGACCCCGAAAAAACAATTGTTTCTCCCCAAGTGTTCATTTTGAGGTTCCCATTTGTAGAGAATCCCATGTTGGAATTGTTTGGGGCGAGGGACTTGAGAAGCCATGTCAGCTGGAAGGCTGACACTCCCACAGACTCAGCATGTTGTGGTCAAAAAGAGATTTTCTGCACAAAGCATCGGAGAACTGTAGCACTTTTGCCACGTTTTTTAACAATCGAGATGTTTGACGCACATCGCCAGGACATGCTTGCGAAATCACCCTGAGACAGAGATTGGTGACCAGGACCCACATGATGGCACTATTGGGCAGAGTCAGTCGAATGAACTGCCTCAATTAGCATTAGATTGAGACCAACAAAATGCGCCCACTGAACTGGAGAACGTAAACGTTCGACAGCAAATTCATGCAATTGTTCATTCAATGATTCATGCAATGACTCGTGCAATGTGATCAAGTATCCCGCAATGCTGCACCAGTCTGAACACTTCGTTCTCTTTGGGCAGCATGCTGCGGACAAGGCCGAGTAGTTGGACTTGGTACAGTCGTTTGTGTCGACATTGACATCGAGGTTGCTAGAAGTTGTTGGGAGTCCAGGGGAATCTGTCGATCAGGCCACTCTGCAGCAACTTTGTGGAGAGGCATGCTGTGCAAGTGCTGGATGACCCCCATGTGGTGAAGGATTTTCAAAGTGGCTGCTTCAGGGTATTTCAACCATAAATCCATGAAAATCAACCATAAATTAACTATCGAAATGGGAAAATCAACCATAAATCACTGCAGCCGATGAAAATTGCCATCTTTTGGTGTTGCCTCAGGGTGAGACCATGGAAGGACATTTGCGAATGCTTGAGGCCGGCTGGATGTTTGCGGACGTTTACATATGGAGCACCGGTTCCTTATAGGCAATGTATAGCTACAAAAAAGGATGATCATGTTCAATGGGGACTCATTCAATCTGAGAAGTGACGATTTTGACCCATATCCTAATTAGTGTCGTCCTCAGCGTGTTTTTGCAGAGAGAAGGTGAAGAAAAACGGGAGAAGGAGATCCCAAGCGCTTCACTTTGGACATGCGCAGGATGCTTCACAATTCCTGGACGTCAAGATGTTGCCGAGGTGGAAGAAATCGACTGCTCGCAAGTTGATGGGCAGATTATCATGCATTCGCCACTATCATTTGTGCAACTTCATATATGGTTCACCCCCAAGCACCCCCCAAAATGATCGTTTTAGAACGTTTTAGTACGAAACGACCAATGTTTGAATATAGTTACATCATGTTACATCGCATTACATGTACCATCTTACACCCAGATATTGGGTTTGAAGGGTCTCCCGTGGGTCTCCTTTATCCAGAATCGATTGAAGGATCTCCGGTGGGCCGCAGGCCAGAGCACTTCTTGGGCCGAATGCAGTCGATCCACGAGGCGCAGTGTGGCAACCGGCGGGGATGGCTGTACCTTATGGGAGACGGCAACCGGTAGAACCCATCAATAAGATCAACATGTGTGAGGAAAATCGTTGTTTTTGCCTGGTTTCAGTGCATCCTGTCTACTCCTGGACTAACTAGGGTAAACCACCCATTCACGTGGTCTAAACAGGACTGCCAACATCCTACTTGATCCATGTGTTTGTTCATTGTTTTGCAAGTTCGTTTTTCTACAAATGTGTGTGTTTTTTTTTTGAGCGGTATATGATATGGTTGTATCGGTCCTATTTCGAGCCTGCAGTTTGTTCCGTTGAACATACCCCATTTTGATGCATTCTGGCCGTGGACATCCCACAAAGCCAACTTACTCCAATCCAATACAGGGCAACCATGGCAGTAGATGGTTCGTATCAATGACAACCATCTCGAAGACTACCACTGAACAGGGAGCAGTGATAGCAGGTTACAACCATGAGCAATGAGCAATTGAGGGTTGAGGCTTGTAGGGCACTGGAATGACATGATGACACGACTCCAGTGCCGGGAACGATGGCACAGCAACGCCAGATCATGCATCACTTCAGTGGCCACCAAAGCCGACGCGCTTGTGCTTTGTGGGGTACGGAGGCTCCGTGGGTAACGGCATCAGCAAATTTCAGCATCATATTGATGTGTTTTGTACAACTCCAAAGCATTTTGGGGAGATTTGTCCATCAGTTTTCTGTCAAATCTTCGATTGTGCAACGATTCACGCTTGTGCGTGTGTGATTTGTATAGGGTATGCATGTAATATGTACATCACAAACAGATACAGATGACAACGCACATTGATATAGACATCATATGTGCATCTTACGCATGTGTATCTAGGCTTGGTTTATCATGTTGCTACCTCTGTGTTGCTGATTGCGTCACCACTCTAGCCGACATATAGCCCAAACTTTCTGGCAACCCTTCTTCTGGTTCTATTCAAGCGAAATCCGAAGGCTTCAAACAAAATTAGGGGAACTGTGTAGGTAAACCATGGTAAACCTCGTGAAGCAAAGACACACTTCTTTGTTCTTGTGAGGATTCCTACAGATTCTTCACAAAACACCTGGGGACCTAACGGGGACCCCCGCGATGGATGGTCAGGGCATCGGCAAGACAGCGATGGGCGTGGAGTTTCTCCACTTCGCGGCGGCGCCGGGGCGTCACTTCTCGTGGGCGCCCAAGGGGCTACTCCCAGGGGCCCAGCGCCTCCCAGCGCCCCTCGCGGGGCTCCTCCCCTCTGAACTGTCGTTGCTAATTGGAGATCAATGGACTTAGGCAATTGATATATATTGATGTGCTAATTGATGCTTAGTATGTTCATAGTAACTGTCATATACTGTCATAGTGGGTGGTAATGGTGTAACTGATGAATTATTGAAGGTTGATAAGCCTCGGTCATTGGTAGTACTGGTAGCTAATGGTTGGTGATGACGACTAATTAATGGTCGATGATGACTGATCCTGAATGATTTACATAGATAATGTTGAACCATAGGTGAACGGTTAATGGGATGTCCAATCAGCAAAGACCAACAATGACGTGGGTACGGCAGTCCAGGGCCATGTTGGTCCAGTTATCATTCCCACTTAACTGGTCACGTTCGACCAAACAGCTGTGGACAAACACAATGGGCGAGTACAGGTCCTGATGGGTTTTGACCCGAGATTCGCTGGATTTGCTCCGAGGTTGCAGGCCTCGACTGCGCTGGAACTTTAGGAATCCCATTGTGAGCGATCGTGCATGTCGATTGCTGGTGACCATCCCCGATTGTGCGGTGGTATTCGGTATCCCCTAAGATGTTCGGTGATCATCACTGGATTCCCATGATTATCACATGCTATCCCCCATATGGCAGATCACAATGGTTTCATTTGGGTCCCCAACCAAGCACTGGTCGTCACTGTGAAGCGCTTGATTTGGCTCCAAGGTGCGGCGCTGGCCGTGTACACATTGAAGCCCTGGATTTGGTGGGCCTGGACTCCCGGTGCGGCGTGCCACTAGTACGGCATGCTACGTAGCGAGGATGGCCCAGCGATGCCATGCTATTCCAGGCTATGCCATGCTTAGCTTATGTTGGAATCAAGATGCTATGTTTCCTCATGCTATGCTTATGTTAAATGGAGGAATCAACCGGGTGTCAGGATGGAGGAAAGCTTTGGCAGCGCTCAGGCATTGCAAACGCCATCAACGAAGAGCTGGAGAATCTCGCAGTTCAGGCTCAGGCAGGGCACAACAAACCCACAGATTTCAAAGGAAGGCTGGTGGCAATCCATGACTATCCACTATGCACCCATTGGAACATTTGAGCTCCGAAGATGAACAACCACCGCCATTTCTATGTTGGTGAATATCCTGGCCTCATGATCTCCAGCGCCAGGAGAACCGTACCCATACATGGAGGATCATCACTGTTTGTACTTGGAATTTGAGCCCAGCAATGGGGTGGATGGCTGATGTTCAGCGCTTCTCTATTGGTGTTCATTTCTAAGGCACAACTGATGGTTTGGGGAACCAACCCAACCATGTCAAAGTCATACTGATGGATGATCCAGACATGGTAAAGGATACCAAGAAAAGAATCTTTACGAATCTTTGCGTTTTTCCAAGGACAGACAACACGACACTGCAGCACTATAGTAGCACTCTTGATTCAGCGAGGATTCTTGCACCACGTTGATGGTAGGAGGCACAGCAAGAATCTACACCCCTGAAATGACACGAACCAATCAACCCATTACATAAACCATACGAGCAAATCGATTGGTATATCCACTGGGTATCCCATCCCCTATAGTGGAAGTACTGATTTGTGTAAGCGAAAGGCTCCACCCAAAACCAGGAGGTGAGTCCTGGACACAGATCCTCAAAGCTGTGGCAGGTTTGCTTGCGCCCCGGCTCCAGCGATTCCAGGCTCGTGGGGACTGGTTTCAACAGCACAGTGCCCTAGGACTCCATTTGGAGCACCGAGAAAAATGTAAGAAATTGAAATGTGAAAAGACTTGTGAACAGATGTGAACAATGACTACTAGTAATGACCCACGATGACCAAAGATGACCAAGGATGACGATGAACAACGATGAACAATGATGGTCAAGGATGGACAAGGATAAACAATGTGAACATCATTAAACAACTGATAGAGTTACTAATCAGTTGCTAGCGATGCTCACATCAGTGTTGCCGGTAGCCCGGCTGAAGGAGCTCACTATGTTCCACTGCTTTGTCGGCCAGGCCTTCCTTGGTGAGCCAAGAGAAACATCCATAGATCGGGGGGTCCACCTACAAACCAAAGATTTTTTTTGGGTGGGAAATGTCAATTTGTGAGGTTGGGAAATAATGATCCGAACATCATTTTTGGAAGGATGGGAAATCCATCATGGACAAACGACCATTTGGTAGTTGGATGATGTCCATGGAATTCACATGTGATGGGATTGCAAGGGTGGTTAGCGGATGTTTCGACCTTGTGGGTGTCTAGCATTCTTACAACACTTCAAGCATCAGACTGGTATTTGTTCGCACAAGCAGGAAGCTTGTGTTTCAAATCGGGTGCAACGACTTATGTTTCGTGAAGGCTGGTGGTAGCTGTACATTCTAGTGCCAAAGATGCTGAAAGCATCGGAAAGCCATGCCATGACGCAACTTCCAAAGCCATTTCTGCTCAATCTGTACAGAGCAGCGTGGCAACTTAGAAGTTCGCTTGGATGAGTTTCATTTTGGTTCATAGTTGCCTTGCTTACTGTCCAATTGCAGTTTCTCCACACGAACTGAAGCAACACTATCAGCAGAAGTCAGAGCATGTGCGGAATGTTCCAGCTAAGCATTTTGCGAAACCTGTGTTGTTACTGACTTTCAAACATTACATTACTGCGAAGCCTGGCTGAACAGCCCAAAGCCCAAGCCATCGTACAATAGGCGCCATGTTTGCAAGTGTGAGTTGAGTGAGCTTCAAGGCTATGACTCAAGTCTCTAAGTGGAGATTTGCAGCGACATGCGTAAACCTTCAAGGTTTAATTGTTTTTTTTCATTGAACCTATTATTGTATATTATCTAACCTATTATTGTTTATTATGTATCATTGTTTATTGGAGTCGTTCTCAGGAAGCTGTGAGATTTGAGTTTGAAGCGAGCGCAAGGAGATGACGAACGGCGCACATCCCAATGTGACCCAAATGGTGCCAGTCCTGTACTCAGTCCTGAAATCTCATCCAAACACTGCTGGGCTGTGTTGAAAACAACTTGTATCGATGGACGTTCACCAAAATCCTCCAGCTGGTTGAACATGTTAGAAGAATCCATGATCACCACCACCATGATCACCTTCACCACCATCACCACCATCATCAGCACGACCTTCACCACCATCGTCATGATCATGATTGTCATCATCCAATCATGGTGGACTTTCGCATTATTTTTCATGTCTCCAGGTGAATCATTTCGCCAGCGACTGCGATGAGCAAAGACTTGTACAGACGGAGGATTGGAGGAGGTGCGGCGACGACATACAAAGGCAAGCTTTGCTTGTGAACAATGGATTTCTCAAGAGCGAGCACAAAGAGTGGCGAGTAGGCTTCATCTTGATATTTCAAGGGAGAGAGAGAGAGAGTTTGATGTTGATCTCATATCTTCGCAGGTTTCTTGCATCAGAGCGTAGTATTTAGCTGTATTTAGCATATGTAATTATACAGTATACATGCATAGACATCTACATATATAGATATAGATTGATATATACATATCATATCACATTACATACATACTTGTTCTCAAACGATCATTCAGAATCCCAAACCAAGGATTTTGAGTAAAAGAAGCCATGCTGCTGCTGCTGCAGGTTGCCTGGGGATGCAAGCCAAGGCCTTGGCGTCTTTGTGAAGGTCAGTGACCGCGTCACCGGGTTGGTGTGACATTGGACTACGGAAGTATCAACGGAAAGAACCTTGGGGAGGGATAGAATCGGAATGATTGACACATCTTGACACATTTGCATTGGTGTTTCAGCAAAGCACCTCAATGGTACCCGAAAAAGTGACCTAAGCTGTGGTCTCTTGGGTCACGGCCACATCAGAGAGGACCCAACAGAGCAGCAAAGTCTCTCCGCGGCTTGGAATGCAGTTGAGATTTGGTGGTTCAGAAATTCTGGTTGTTGATGATGTTGAACAGTTGTTGATGATGTTGATGATGATGATGACGATGATGATGATGATGATGATGATGATGATGATGATGGTTAGTGACATGCAAAAATGGTTGAGAGTATCAGGTAATGAGGCTGAAGAATGGTCAGTTGTCTCGATAAGAAGCAAATTCACATAACTTCACGCAATGCAGCTGATATCAAGTACTTGCAGCCACCTGGTGACTGTTGATCTCCTGTGTGGTCACTCCCAGGATCTCGAAGACGTTGAGGAGAGGAATGAGTCAACGAGTGAAGTCGTGTAGTAAGTCGTGTAGTTTCCAAGTCATTTCTTGCAGTTTGTTGCAGTTTCTTGTGTGTGGATTCTAGATGGTTTCTGGATGATTTCAACCTTTCGCACCAGAGTCTTTGACTTGAGACTGCGAAGGAAGAGTGGAAGAGATTGGATCCCACGTCAGACATCCTGGATACTTGGGCTCATGTTCCAACAGAAAACCTACACGTCCAGCTTTGAATAGTTTTGACACAATTGGTTGGGTACCTCAGAAATGACTTTGGAGAAGGAGGCATGCTCCTGCTTCAACTTGTTTCAATAGGAGCTGCAGGCAGTGCCCTTCCAAGTTCTTAGCCGCAAGTTGCAACGAAGATTTCGTTGGCAATCATTGCGTCGCTGTCCTGTAAGGAAGTGGTAAACTCCAAGGAGTTCATTGGAGAACGACCTGCGTTTGAAAATCAGACGCATCCTGGACTGCAGAGACGGGGAATGGGATGATATGAATCCAAGGTGCCCGTACCAAACACACGAAACGATGAACCGCCACGTCATAGTGATTCTTTGGCTGCTCAAAAACGGGGTCCAGAGCGGAACATCATACGACAACGATAAGGAGCCTTGTCATATCTTGTCATTTTGAATAGAAACCGTTTGTTTGGTCCAAGAATTTCGACCCAAGGCCATAAGCATAAGATTGAAGCTGTGAAAACAATTTGGGGCGCAAAACCTGGCCAGAATGCAGTTTGATCTTCTTCAGTGAGTAGAGTCATCTTGCTGTTTGTGCAGCAATCTATGGAGAATGCGTTCTGCAAATTGGTGAGGGATCACACTCGATCAAATCTATTTTGTATATATATATATACATAGCGAGAGAGAGAGGGAGCTATACAGTATAGTGTTAAAAGAATTATATGACACTCATTAGGAATCATCGAGATATATGTTTAAACATGTTTCAAATGTATATGGCCCACTTTCAAATCGTGTATACATATAATTGTACAATCCTATACGTACACATACACCTGTAGTTTTGCATGTCGCAGAAGGACTTCCCAAGTGCCGTCATTCGTCCCAGCTCTCCAGGGCAGTGGAACCAGGGCGAGCTGGAAAGGACAGCGACAGGGTAGGTTGACTGAGACAGATTCCAGTGCAAGCTGAATTCAAAGACATGATTTTTTGCACTATAGGTCATTTCTTTCCTGCTGGTTCCAGTATGAATAAGATTGATGTTGGTGATGGTCACTGAAGATGACGGTGGCGGTGATGATGATGTTAATGGGGATGGTGACGGTGATGATGGGTGATGATGGGTGATGATGGGTGATGATGGGTGATGATGGGTGATGATCATGATCATGGTGGCCCTCACGGTTTTGTGCTCAATGAATTTCAATGATGGGAAGTATGGCTGTTCTCTCAGAGGTTTCAGACTGCTTCTTGTTTAGCAGGAAGCCTTCGTGTCCATGGAGTCTCCATATCAAGAGTTTGACTACTACAGCTATGGCTATGGCCACTGGGCATCATGTGGCATGCCAGTGGCATGGCAACGTGTTTGGCTTGATTGCATTGATTCTAAGTGCAAGCCGTTCTCTTGAAGTTTAAATCTTGAAACTCTGTTGTCGGGAATCAAGGACAAGCGCAACAGGTGACTGCGTCTTGGTAGCACGTACAAGCTAAGCTATGATTGGCAAGCTGCCGTGCTGCTTTCGAATTTGGATTTCAGGGGCTGAATTGAAGACAGCTGCTGCATGCTGGTGCCATCCTTTGGCGTGCTGACTGTCTTTCTTTAGATCATTCCTCAGGACGGTCAGGGGATGTATGGTGTCTCGGCATGACTACAGTTTCAGAATTTCCAAGACCTCATTGGTGCAAGTCACTGCATAAGGGTCGGCATGCCTATGGCTGCGACACCAAGGATCCTTAATGTGGCAAACCATGCAGGGCTACCCATACTTTGCTTCTCGGATGCATTCACTTACCGTTCGCAGAATACAGATTTCGCCTACAAGTTTCCACGTTGTAGTGGGGCTTCTGCGGGGTCGTGGATATCCATCATTGGAGCCAGGACCAGTGGCAGGCGGCAACTTCGAGCTTTATTTCTGCATTTGGAGGGTATTATGACTTTGTGCCAATGTCGCTCGGCAGAAGAATTCTTGTCACGACCAAAAAATTCGGCCTGAGAACTGAGTAGCACGGAAGAATAAGATACTGCAATGAACGCCAGCAAGACGTTGATGTGGGATGATGACGCCGGCTGCTGCACGCTGCTGGGAGTTTGCTGAGGAAATCTGGTAAAAGGGCCCGAGGCAAGGTTTGTTGGAGGATAAAAAGAATGCCATGTGTTCGTTGTGTGTTCTGCAAGCCATTGACAGGGAAGCAAGGAGACATGTGGATTGATAAGCCGCCTGGCTGCACCCAGAAGTGCATAGACATGCTAGTCATAGAGGGACACATAGCAAGGTTGCAGCAATCGACAGTGTAACTCATCACTACAGCGCTAAGGACGGGGACATCAGAGAAGAGGCTCGGACTGCTGCGGAAGATTCACCAGCTTTCAGTCCGCCATTCAATCGCCATTCAATCGCCATTCAATCGCCATTCAATCGCCATTCAATCGCCATTCGAATTCTATTGCAAAAAGAGAACTCGTCTCCAGATTCGTGTCGTTGCTTGCGCCGGTTTCCTTGTCAGCTCTCCAGGCCTTCGGTGGCTCTAGGTGTTGATGCCAGTAACCCTCGTCGGATTGTGTGGACTCTGGAGAAAGCTAGCCTGACCAGACACTCGGCATCAACATACATCAATCAGCATCACAAAATGACACAAAATAGACAGGGCAGTCTGATTGTCAGGGTTTCTGATGCATGTTTCGCGTCATTTGAGCATAGTGGATCCTGCTGAGTTCTGAGTTCTTCAATAAGTAGATTAGCCATGGTGAACCTAGCGGATAAATCGAACTTTATCATCAAGGTGTAGATTCACTTGCTGCCTTTGCTGCAGAGTTTTGTCAATGTAGTGATCAGTTGACAGTGCTGGCTGAACATGATCTCAACTTGGGATCTCCCTGTCACGATCACAAACTGTGTGGCTTTACCCACTTACCAAATACATCTCTCGTTGTTAGTGGTGAGGGACCAAAAATTACTTGCTTGAGCAATAGCTCAAAGTGGAAAGCCAAGGCAAGAACAAAGACCGCGAGAAGGCCAGCGGTCATTGCGGTCATTGTGGTCATTGCATTGCTTAAGGCCAGCCCTTCCAAGTTCTTGAAGCTTCAGCTGCACGAGGTCTCTCCATCATTTCGCATTCCCATGGGTGGTCAAGATGTGGAATTCAAGCTGAATCTCTTCGCAACGCAACTCGGCATAAAGACAGACAGTTCATTGCAACCTTGAAGACAAGTGTGATGTTCATGAGTGATAAGGATGGTGCATTATTGTTATATAATCAATGTTAATCATATGCTAGGTAATATGTGTTAATTATGTGTATTGATAAATGTTTGCTGATATGGTAAATGATGCTTCTTCACTTGTCGCACAGTGTGACTAGAAAGGTCGTGCCTCAATGCAGTTTGCTGAGGTCCGTATCCTCCAACCGTCATTGTGTCTTGGCTGAGTTCTTACCGCCGTGGACGGCCTTGGATGGGTCGATTCGAAGAATTCCTTGCTGGAATTGCACCAGGGGCCATTCAGGGGTGCCATGGTGCTTGTATGTCCCTTGTGCAGAACAAGCCCTGATCAAACAATGATTAGATCCAGTCATATCAAGTCTTTGTTGTTGAGCAGGATTTGGCCTTTTCGGCGGGCAGGATTTTGGAAATGTTCGAAACTTGAAAACTCCTAAGTTCTTCTGGCTCCTTTGACTTAGGCTCGTCTTTCAAGAAGGCGAAAGGCAAAGGCCATGTGGCCCTACGACTCTCGGCATCTGCATCTCTTAGGATCTCTTAGCATCTCTTGGCATCTCTTGGCATCTCTCAACTCGTCCATTGCAAGCATTGCATTCCCTGTATTTCTCTGCCCAGTACGGATCTAAGGATGCGTCCAAAGCATCAACGAATGCACCCGACCCACTCTGAAGTTTCGCATCATTCTGGGTGAAGGACTATACTGTTGCACAGAAGATGTGATTCAGCTGTCAATCGAGTCCAAAGCACCAGAATTCGAAGTACAAGATGCAGGGCATTGCAGGGCCGTCAGCGTCAAAGGATGTCAAGTCATATCAAGTAGCAATTGTGCCATGATTTGACTCAACTCCTCTCATGTGTGGGGAGAGGGATGTTTGAGTCTTCCAGATCACATCGTGTAGAGATTGAGTGATTGGACGTGTTTCAACCATGTGAATCGGTCGCACAGCTTCTTGATGTACCAACAGGATACCCACAGATTTCGAACTTCACAGAGCACAACTTTGCGGAAAAGCAAATATGCACGGTTCCACCAAGTGCACCGGAAGCATCTTTGAAAGGAGGCAGCCACCCACCTGGGTCGATGCCAATCCTGGGTCAATTTTTAGCTTCCAGATGCTGGCTGGTAGCTGTTGATGCATGTTGTTTGATAAGTATGAGTTTCATGAGCCCAGTCTCAGACATCAGTGTGACTTGAGACGACCGAGGAGTATGAGTTACATGTCCGGATGATGATGAGTTACACGTGCTTGGATCGTGCTTGGCAGGCGAAGAAGAGTGGGACTTCTTGAATGCGGACTCAGACAAGCTGACTTTTGTGGTTGTCACAACCTCGGGCAAAGGTCAAAACGGCCTGTATATCTGAATCTGCTCGAAAATACTCAGGAAAACAAATCATTAAAATCATTCTTATTCATTTTTCATCCTGTTTTTGGGCTCGCCACCTGCGTGGAAAGTTCTCCCCTCATCTGCAGGTTCTGGAGGTGGAACCTGACAACCGACAGTAGCCTCCAAGCGTTCAGGCCCCCGTGTCATCGATAGGTCATGGTGACCACACTCAGCCAAGGGTTGGTGGTTGACCCTCCAAAGAATGGTTTGGTATGCTTGGATTTGTTGGGATTCATGATCACTGTTCACCATAGATATTTGGGCCTGTTTGGGCATGTTATGACATGTTGACCAAATGTAAGCGTGATTGTTCCGTGATAAAAGGTAAACATGGTTAGTTGATGTTGGTTGATGGTTGATTGCAAGGTACCACTTATGCCAATCCAACAGCTGTCAGGCAACCAGGTGTGTACTGTAATCGCTCACACTTGTTTCTATCAACGGGTTTGATATTTAGATGAGACAATTGCATGCGATAATCAATTTGTTCGGCATGGTTTCCTCATTGTTCAAGGTCGTCATGACAATGGACAATCTTCTTTGGCAGTAGAGTAGAAGTGCTGTCCAGGTGGGGCAATCTGTCCAGAACACGACAGGTTCTTCTTAAAGCGTAGCAAGATTGAAAGATCGGGGTGCTGATCTAGAAATGTTCAGACTGGTGAACATACCAAGGAGGATGAACGGATGAACATATTCCAAGCTTTGGGATAACCATGGCAAAGTGGTGCTACAGCCGGGCCATGGGAAAGTTACGACCTGTTTCCCTTGGGAGTGCGCATGGAGGTACGCCTGGAAGATGTGAAGATGTACCATGGCACCGCACATGGGGCCAGGACCGTGTCTTTGCTTTTTGCTGGTGATATCTCCAAGAGACAAATGAATATTTTGGTCAAGATCCTATGGATGAGCCGGAGAGTGTATGTCAAAATTGGTGTAAGAAATTGTTGCTCGTTTGCTTTAAGTGTTGCGTGGCTATAATTGGTTGATTGATGATTAAATAATGATTAGATGAGTAAATAATGATTAGTTGACACTCAATTGGTATGAAGTACCTGTCCATTAACCATTATTCAAGTGTTACTATGTAAGTGTTTCTCATTCCTTTCATTTGGACCAAGGCAATTGACGACCGTAGAACATTGCATGCGCTGCTGAGAATGCTCGGGCTGAATTTGACACGGTCAGATGTAGCAAGACGGTCTACGGCGTGTGGGACAAAATATGTGCTTAGCATTGCCAAGCGATGTTGTGAAGAATTGGAGCAAGATGCCGTTGCATGTCAAACCCTGGCGTGGGCTCTCGCCTTCGAAGGTCAGCAGAGTCCAGTATTTCCATTTGTGAAGCTCCAAGTGATCTGGACGGGAAGCTGCGATGTTGTCGGTACACTTGCCTGTTGCTGCCGTCGCGGGTGCTGTTGCTGTTTTGCATGGTTTGTAGTGGTTGTGGGAGGGATGTGCGTGGGTGCAACCTACACCTCATGCTGCATCATGGTCACGGAATGTGTACCCAGATAAGGTGGTGATCCGATCCGGGGAACAGTCTCAGAAACGCTTGCAGATTCAGTGTGCTGTGCACATGGACCCAGCTTTTGAGCAAGAATCTTCCCCTAGAAATAAATAGATGAAGACTTGAAAACTCGTCTCATTGAGTGTTCATCAGAGAGCGAACATTGAGATCCGGAAGCGAGTTTTTGGTTCATATTGAGATGCCTCCCACGATACCCAACAGCGAGTGTTGGCAGCTTTTCTGTGAGGATGCCATGACTTTGCTGCTGCCTTTGCGGCAGCGTTTGCGGCGAGGGTGCGATTCAGGGGATGGTCCGAGGGTGTCAGAGAGATTCATAATGTTGACCTATGATTAGATAGATCCTTAGCCCTGAAATAGATTACTAAGAAATACTGTAGGCGGCGATTCACCTATAATTATGGTCAGTGTCGACCAGCGAGTCTTATGAACCATTCTTAGCCATCCTTGAACAGCCATCATTAAACTACCAGCAACCAACCAGTCATAGGATATGGCCGCACACAATCGATGTGGAAGTTTGATTTCCAATGTGTGAGTTGCCCTCCTGGAATTTGATTTGGGATAAAACACTTCCCATCTTTTCGATTTGGACTTTGGCTTCAACGAGTACTTTGGTTTCAGCCAAATTGTAGGAAGAAGAACACAAACTCTGCCCATGTCCCCATGGTGATGAAACAAGCAAAATATCAAAGCTTGCTGCTTGAACATGACGAGTGACCGTTGTTCGCAGTGTACACTCTGTGCACCGCCTAGTTGTCATGGTGGGAGAACAATTTCCTCATCTGCAACAAAGGAATGCATGGAGACTTATGCACAGGTGCTACTCTGCCAAGCTATCTGTGCTTCCACTCCATGTGAAAGGTTGCTGCTTGAACATGACGAGTGACCGTTGTTCGCAGTGTACACTCTGTGCACCGCCTAGTTGTCATGGTGGGAGAACAATTTCCTCATCTGCAACAACGGAATGCATGGAGACTTATGCACAGGTGCTACTCTGCCAAGCTATCTGTGCTTCCACTCCATGCGAAAGCTTGCTGCTTGAACATGACGAGTGACCGTTGTTCGCAGTGTACACTCTGTGCACCGCCTAGTTGTCATGGTGGGAGAACAATTTCCTCATCTGCAACAAAGGAATGCATGGAGACTTATGCACAGGTGCTACTCTGCCAAGCTATCTGTGCTTCCACTCCATGCGAAAGCTTGCTGCTTAAACATGAAGAGTGACCGTTGTTCGCAGTGTACACTCTGTGCACCGCCTAGTTGTCATGGTGGGAGAACAATTTCCTCATACAAAGGAATGCATGGAGACTTATGCACAGGTGCTACTCTGCCAAGCTATCTGTGCTTCCACTCCATGCGAAAGCTTGCTGCTTGAACATGACGAGTGACCGTTGTTCGCAGTGTACACTCTGTGCACCGCCTAGTTGTCATGGTGGGAGAACAATTTCCTCATACAAAGGAATGCATGGAGACTTATGCACAGGTGCTACTCTGCCAAGCTATCTGTGCTTCCACTCCATGCGAAAACTTGCTGCTTGAACATGACGAGTGACCGTTGTTCGCAGTGTACACTCTGTGCACCGCCGAGTTGTCATGGTGGGAGAACAATTTCCTCATTTGCAACAAAGGAATGCATGGAGACTTATGCACAGGTGCTACTCTGCCAAGCTATTTGTGCTTCCACTCCATGCGAAAAGCTTGCTGCTTGAACATGACGAGTGACCGTTGTTCGCAGTGTACACTCTGTGCACCGCCTAGTTGTCATGGTGGGAGAACAATTTCCTCATTTGCAACAAAGGAATGCATGGAGACTTATGCACAGGTGCTACTCTGCCAAGCTATTTGTGCTTCCACTCCATGCGAAAAGCTTGCTGCTTGAACATGACGAGTGACCGTTGTTCGCAGTGTACACTCTGTGCACCGCCTAGTTGTCATGGTGGGAGAACAATTTCCTTATTGGCAAGAAGGGAATGCATGGCGACTTATGCACAGGTTCTATTCTGCTGAACTATTTGACCACTGCGTGCAAGAGCTGTTTTTGTTTTTGTCTCGTTGTTTGTGCCACTGTTTGTGGTCCAGTTGCTTGTGGAGACAGGACCCAAACCTTCTGATGTTCGAATCGCAGTTTTCTTTGCAGAAATGCCTGTGCCACCCTACCACTTCCCAGCATGTCATGCTCATTCATGCTCCAAGTCACCACCACTTGTCTCCGATCTCAGAACTCTCGGTGCGCGACAGGTTCCAACAGATTGAACATGCCCGGCGTCGAGCTCCATCTTTGCTGGTGGTGGACGATGAGGTGGGCTTCTTCGATGTCTTTCGATGGTTGCTGTCCTCAAGCGAAGCTTTCCAAGTTGCAGATGTTCAAATATATTGAATTCCATATCTTTCAACAGTAATATGCTATTGTTTCACAGTAAACTGTTTCTCGATTCCAGGCCGGTGCAGTAGCTGCTTGTAAAGATGTGCGAAGACTCTTCGGAGAGTTGCTGGAACATACGTCACGAACTTATTTTGAAGTCTTTAGGTCACTTTAAGATACTTTTAGGATCTTTTAGGACTTTCTTATGACTTTCTCTGCTCATGTTTACAGCAGAACTTGCTCAAATGCAGCACGACACTTCAGCTGAGCTTTCGAGGTGTCAGTTGCACATCCTGGTCCTTTCTCGCGCTCCGATTTACCATTCTTTGGGCCCAACGAAGGTGAGACGTCCATCAAAAGCATCTGATTTTGTCGTTTCTTCGTTGATTTTCCATTTACAGTAAGTGTTGTTGGAAAAAAAAATGTTCCTCCCATTTCTTGAAGCCGTTTGGATCTTGAGCCCTCAAGTCATTGCTGGAATCAACTACTGCCGTAAGGTGGTGAACGTGCCCTTGAAGGGGCTGAAGGAACCTGATGCTGCAAAGCTATTTTTGCAGCGCATCCACAGGTAGATGGCTCAGAAATGGCTCAAGATTGTAATCATTTGTCAACTAGAATCTCTACCAAGCACAAGAGTAAATCACTTTGCTTCAGGGTTTGGAATTGCTCTCATGTGACTGATTGGTGGCCAATCAGAACATCATGATAAAATGTGTTGGTTTGCCTGGTGGCCCGACCCATTTTTGATGATTCCTTCAGGATGTTGGAAGATCGAGATTTTCCAGACCCCGTTGTTGGCAACGCGGATGCTGGTGGTGTGTGGAGCCAAGATTTGCAAGGTGGTACCAATCATCCTATTGTGCATTCTTGAAGCCAAAAGCACGTTTGAGAAAAAAAGAAAAAGCATAAGGATACATAAGAATGTATAACATGTTCATTGCCAAAAAATCTTATCAAAACCGGATCATCAAAATCCCGACATAGCTGATCACAGCCAAAAGTATCCTGCTGGTTTTTGCTGCTTGGGGGATCAAAATGGAGTCCTTACAAGTTGAGACAAGCGCGGTCTTGATCAAATCCATGGATCCCAGTGTCAAGGAGCCTGTGCCACAAAGAAAACTCATGGTGCCGAGCTGAGATGATCAAAGCATACAAGCATAGGATTACCAACGCGATCAAAATGCACAATGCTTTGCCATGCCATGGATTCTTTGGAGAGAGAGTAGAACTGAGTGTAAAACTTTTGTAGAAGTGTATAGAAAGCAGAATTTGTTTGAAAAGTAGCATGACTGGCGTGGGTGACTAGATTGTGCCGGAATCAATGCTTGCAAGAGCTGCAGGAGACTACAATCAACCGTTTGAAGGGTCACCCTTTACTGCACTGCAGGGCTCTTAGATCATGGCACAAATTCGATGTCCACAGCAGCAGTAGCGCAGCTTCCAGCGAGTCACAACGTGGGGCCGTCCTCTCGCCGAGGCCTTGAAGGTCATCCTGGAAAGATCCGGGAGGCGCAACGAAAGTCGCTGGGATTCGGGTTCCAAGAGGGAAAAGTCATGAAGAAAAAAATGATTCAAAAAAAAGAAGATAAGATAAAAGATAAAAAAAAGTAAAGATAAGATAAGTGAAAAAGATGAAGATAGAAGATAGAAGATAGGGAAACGTCAAGATTGAAGAAGATTTCTATAGATCCTGCACGTTCACCTTTTTGTGAACTAGGATTTGCCATCCATTAAAACTTTTAGATGACACGTTCACTCTGATACAGAATCGTGGAACATGGCCCATGTTCATAAGAAGCAAAGATGGCAGCTTTCCTTTTGTTTGATTTTCACTCTTCTCAACTACTTCGGCCAGTCTTTACTAGCACAACTGGAACTATTTGAGTAACTGTGATATGATGAGAACCGCTAGGTTTGTTGATTCGTGTAATCACGGTCCCACAGAACAAACATGAACAAACAGGAATCGGTTGGTTTCACGAGCAGAATGTGATAATTCCGCATCATCACTGCGGGAATCTGTGAGGTGGCTAAATCGAGCAGAATCGTTGTTTCTTCAAGTTCAAGAATCCTTTGTGACGCAAATTCTTCAAGAGTTACTTTGCAAAACAGTTCTGACCGATGTGAGAACAGATGTGTTTCTTGCACCTAGATTACCAGAGTATTTGCAAACCATTGTGATTTGCCAGCTGGCACATGTGCTCCAAAAAAACTGCATGAAATCCCTCTCCCAGTGCCTGCTGGATGCAATCCCTGAGCAAAAGGACAAGGTTCTCCATGCTGTTTTTTGCGGAATTTCCCTGCCGTGCTGCTTCTTAGTTTTTGTTGTTGTTGGTTTCTGTATGTTGTTGTGAATTATTGTATGTTACATATATTAATTATGGATGTAATGACATAAGTTGCATATGTTAAAGTCGATTGGTTTTCGCTTGGTGCTTGTTTTTGAAGGGTTGCAGCTGGATCTAGGATCTGAGGAGGATTGGATCGGCAGCTGCCCTTGGCGCGCCACAGGTCGCTTCTCAGGTCACGCCGAATGGACCAAGCCTCATGGACTTGGCAGAGGCGCCAACCGTGGCAACCCGATACCGGCAGCAACCCGGCACCAGTGACCGGTTGAGATCCACTGAGAAGCTGGGGGCAACTTCGGATCAATGGAGTGGAACCAATAAGTTGAATAAGTTTACGAAGTTGAACCAATAAGATCCTAAGATAAGTAAGTTCAATAAGTATGGCTTATAATCTTAACTTCAATAAGTATGGCTTTTTGGATGAGACTTGAAGAGGGTTGGTTTGTTGATTGGTTGCTTTCGTTGCTGTATTCGCTTAAGCCAGCACCACGAGATACATTTAGGTGAACTGCCGCCCTGCCATCTGATGTCTGGCAAGAATTCATGGCTTGATGGTGATGCAAAGACAACCTCCACAAAATATTTCAGAGTTGGAAAGACCTGTTTGATGCGTGATGCTTATTTCGTAGACTCATCTCGACACGCCTTGCTCCTGTTTCTTCAAGGGCTTAGTAAACAATTAAGATACAGATATCTTAGCCAGGCAAGAAGGATGTGATGTCACGTCATGTCATAATTGTTGACTGGTCATTATGGCTGGAGTTTCTGAACCTACCTTGTTTATTATTGCTTTTGTTGGATCAATCGATATAACTTAACGCACAAGCCTGAGGTGAGCTCACGCTGGGCAAGCATTCTGATTTGAGATGAGTTGCTAGTACGTTTTTAGTTTTTCGACTGGCGCAGATTTTGGAGGTTCTTGGATGAAACCCTAATTCAGCGAGTTTCAAAACCACTGGGGGGTCTCTAATCTGACTTGAGGAATAGCAGCGGCTTGGAAAAGAAGGAGAAACGAACTGGTCAGAAAATATCAGATAGCTGAACGTGCAGTCCCCCCATGCCCTCCATGGGACCGCACCCAAGTTGAAAGACCTAGGAAACATCAGAGAAATATTATATTCCTCGTAAGTGCAACACATCGACCGGCAGATGGCAGGGGATGGTAGATACCAATAGCTGAGCGACGCGGAGTGGAATGCTCAAGGCGCTTTCGGAAAAGGGTGTTTGAAATGAGTGTCAAGGACCATCAGGAACCCAAAACCTTGCTAGTCTCCAAAGTTTCCATAAATTCTGCACTGTTAGATTTGAGGTTCATTCTAGATGTATAATTTGTTGGAAAAGAGAGAATTGTAAACCTTGTTTCGTTTGATGGTACTTGGATGCACTTGGATGTTCAAGTTTGATTTGTGACACTGCTTCCGAAACCGAGGTGTTGCTGTACAGGGTCAGAGCAGGAAGAGCTGTGCCTAGGAATCTCAGCAGTCACCGATGTTCACTGCCTGTGAAAAATCCATGCCTCATCGCAAGTGATGAGCAGCGAATCGAAGTGCGGTATGATGCTTGTACATTACCAAGACATACCAGGACCTTTGTTTGTTTTGAAAAGTAGTTGAATATCCCCAAGTGAATGGTTCGGTGCGGCCTTTTACAGTATAAGATATTCATACAATTGCGTCCGCACAAAAATTTGAATTGCTCGGCATATATTTGGGGGCAATACCAGAATCGTAAACCCCTGACTGAGGGAATACACAGAGTACCCGCTAAAATCCGAAAAGAACATATAACCCTCCAAAGGAATCAACGAGATCAAGGCAGGGATTCACTAGCCGTTTGTTCAAATCACCTTTACAGCCACATGCATTTCACAGTTGAAGGATGTCAAAGGAACGTCAAAGGGGGCACTGTGAAAGTGGAGTGTGCAGGCCCTGAACATCATGTGCCAGTGTGGCCGAATGCATTTTCCAAGGATAGCATAGCAGCAGGCATGATCAGGAGTAATGCTTGTGTGCTGAGGGCAAGGCGTTGATAATTCTTCATGCGGCATTGTGGACACTTCGGTAGACACATGTTGACGAAGATCTGAATGGTTTGCAAAGTCCTCAGCAAGTCATGTGAAGCTGCTCCAATCTATTTGACCACCCTCACCTTTTTCCTCTCCCGACATCGGTGTAGACTCCGTCGAGAAAGATACTCGATGATACTTGCGCATCCGACAAGCTACGGCAATATGAATTGTTTGTGCAAGAAAAGTTCCATGCCAGGGGGGGTATATCACCATTAGTTGCCAGCACGTGGAGAAGCATTCAAAACAATCCGCTTTGTCTCGTCGCTTCTATGACCTTCAAGATCCTTCAAGATGCGCAGCTCATGGGTTACGATCTCTGCCGACACAGCTCGACGTTGAGAAAACCGATGTTTGTGGCCCTGTCGATCCCCAGTCTGCAGAGGGCGTGGGCGTTGTCCCGTGTTGTCACTGTGCAGGCAAGTTTTAAGGCCACGATGTGTGCTTACATCAAGCCGCGTGGTTGGGACGGCGTTGAGAAGTGAACAAGTGGGCCGCATTGGGCCGCGTATCACCCACCAGGAGAATGGCGGCAACTACTCCTCTAACAGCTGCAATCGGAACAAATGATTACCTGACTCTTGTGGGTCAAAGTTTGTCATAGAAACATTGACCCCAAAAATATTACAGGTCCCAAAAAAAGTCTATCCAAGTGGAAGATCCTTTGGGTGCTCGATAATTGATCCAAAGAAAAAGTTACATGGTGCATGTGATCACTATAGCTACAGGCTAGACCTGGCAAGTTTGAACAGGAAAAAATGTGTATCTCTTCGGGATCAAAGATAAGGCCTGCTATGCATTCATGCATTCTTTCGCTTTCCGATGGCAGAAAAGCTGTGAGATTGGCCAGCCATCCTAGGTCGCATAGCAAGAAATTCTTCACGACTATCAAATCTCTATTTGGGCTTGTGAATGAGAAATGAGACAGGTAGGTCACGTCACCAAGAGAAAAAATCACAGGTCCTTTTTGAGTCACACATTCGCTGCTGTAAGGGACTTGCCCTTGTGCATCTTCACCTGTCAGTAATTGGCGATCGCACTGGCCTGCTGTCCTGCCACACCGTCACCAAGAGAAAAAATCACAGGTCCTTTTTGAGTCACACATTCGCTGCTGTAAGGGACTTGCCCTTGTGCATCTTCACCTGTCAGTAATTGCCGACCGCCTGGGCCTGCTGCCCTGCCACACCTCCGGAAAGGACGTGGCTGCAGGAAATAGCAGTGGCTGGATGTGGCTGGGGAAGCGTCAAGCTACATCAGTGTCAGATGAAATCACTTGATGTTTCTAAGAAAGTGTTGCTGTGTGAGGTGCAGGTCCCAAAGTTCCGGTGCAATGGGCTTATCTTTTGAAGGTGAGCATTGCAGGCTGAGTTCAATCAGCAGTGTCACTTCGCTTGAGTCGTGCGGAACCTAATTCAGCACACCCGGCTGGCCAATGGGTGAGTCTGACTTGGGATCGCTGAGAGCGTGCGTGGCGATTGGCCCGCAGATGAAGCCCATTGGTGAAGCATGTGCCAGCCTAGAGCGTTTCTAAGATACTCGCAGGAGTGTAGGGCACATCGATGCCTGAGTCTGATGGCAACGGAACCTGGATGAACGGAAGTCATCCTGGAATTTCCAATACCAATGTCAAAGCCATCAATCTGTGCATGCATGTCATCATGAATTGCAAGGGAGAGCAAACAACAAGGGGATGTATCAGGCAGAAATTGCTTTGGTCCAGGAATGTTCCAAGTTGAAAGGTCCTTGGATTGTTGCATTTGTTGCTCTTCTCTTGCAATGGAAGCGTAGGAAGCCCCTCCGAAAGCGACCCTAGCTGTTTCGGGGCGAAAGCCATGTCTAGATTTGTCAAAATGCGGCCAAGACATTTGTGATTAGCGTGAACCTAGTCACCCTTGATTTCCCTGCAGATTAAGTTCTTTCATACATCTTCAATATTTGTTGGTTTCAACCTCACCAATTTTTAGTCTCCAGTGGGTCAGTGGGGCTCTCCCTGAATGGGGACGCCCTGACATCCCCCCAACCAACAAAGCACGGTAAAGGCACGTCATTGTTTTAAAGTGCAACCATGAGTAACGTACACACCCACACATATTATATATATATATATATACATATATGTGTGTATATTGTTTATTTATATTTAGATATATATATATATGTATCTTTACATAGATATATATATATATATATGTATCTTTATAGAAATATATATATATATATATATGTGTGTGTGTGTGTATGTGTCTTCGGTAGGGGACCTAGGTTCCCCGATGGAGAACCGGTCAACGTTGATAATGACAGCAAGCACGTATATTTTACTGAAGCGAAATGCTGATTGACCACTTGCTGGGAAGTCGCAGTTTCCACCAATGAAAAAGAATCGTCCGTATTTAACGGAGTTCTTGCAACAAGGGCATCATGCAAATGGCGATGGGGAAGATGCATTTCTTGTAGTGGAATTTCACAGGCAAAATGACATGGGCTTTTTTTGATGGTATTTACAACAGTTCGTGAAGTCTCATGGAAGAGCCACATAGTGACCCTCAGCCTATTTTTGGCGTTTTCCTGTTTCGCATCCTACCTTCCGTGTGTGTTTTCACAAGTAAGAAATAATGTCAGTCAATATTCACTGGTATTTGCAGCGAAGGAAAGACCTGCTGGTGGAAATGAGGCGCGCCTGCCACAAGCGATTCAATTTCCTTTGTTCTGGGAACTTCCACGGTGCTGCGTCCCACACTTTGGCACAGACTGTGGAGACCGCATACAAATCTGCGGAAACCTTTTCAAGGCATCAGGATAGTTTGCAAGTGCAAGTGAACGTTAAGACGACCCACCCACCCCCGCCACCCCTACCCCACATAGCGTCAGCATCTTTTGCAAGCGCGAAGGAACGTCAAGATGTCCCACCCCTTGCCTACGTAGCATCAGCATTGTTTGCAAGTGAACGTTAACATGCCCAACCCCACCCACCCACCCCATCCCCCACGTAGCATCAACACCATTTGCAAACGCAGGTGAACGTCAATGTGCCCCGCCCCACCTCATCCCCATCGGAGAACCTGGAGTCCTATGTTTTTGTAAAACAAACATATACATATATACATATTTGCATATATACATATTTACATATATACATATTTACATATATACATTGTTGAACTAATTACCATTTGTACCTCTTGTGACTTCACATGACACCATGACACGTCGGATGTGATCAGCGGTCCCTCGGCAACGGCTCGGCATCGGCAGCGGTGGGAGGGCAGTGGCAAGTCTTGGGCACAAAAGAGACAGGACACTGTGGCTACGGAGTAGGGTCAGGGCACCCAGGGAAACCGTGCTGGTGGGCATATAACCCCGGACTTTCTAATTGGTAGCGGAGCGTGGGCTGCCGCAGGTCATTTACAGGCTGAGGGGTATCTAGGTGGGGTACTTAGATTAGGCCCAAAACGCCAGTGTTGAAAGTGTGGAATTCAGGTTGCACGTGAAATCACAAACAGACGAACTGTAGAGTGAATCAGCCATGGAAGGGACACCTGCGGAAGCAGCGGGATCCGGGCATTTGCCAGCCAGTCAGCTTCCTTGGCAGCAGATCCCATCCTTTGATCCGCAGACGACGGATCTCCAGACGTACTCCAGGAAGTTGCAATTCCTGAAGGATATCTGGCCAAGTGAGCACGTGGGACAACTCGCACCTCGTGCCGCTCTTCAGGTGCAGGGGGCTGCCTTTCAAAAGGTAGCACGACTTGACCCCACGAAGTTGAAATCAGCAGATGGCGTGAAACACTTGGTGGAGGCCTTGGGAGGACAATGGGGAAAGCTGGCGACGGAGGAGAAGCTGGCATACTTTGAAAGAGCTTTGTACCAAACGGTACAACGGCCAGATGAAACCAATGATAGCTACTTGACGAGGCACGACAATGCCTTTGAGGACATGTTGAGCCTGAACACCTCGATGAAAGAGATCAGGGCCTATGTGTTGATTCGACAATCATCGCTTTCCAGCGATGACCGCAAAAGGATCGTGATGGAGAACGAAGGGGACCTGACCTATGAGGCCTCGCGCAAATCCCTTCGACTTTTGGGCTCTCGATTCTTCCAGGAACTCCATGGGGCCAAGAATGTCAAATACAAAACGTATGACACCCAGATGACCGAAGCTGAGGAATCGACCATGGTAGCTCAGACAGATTGGGAGGAGATGGACGAGGAAGCAGTGTTCGCTGCTATGTACGAGGCTGGGGACGAGGATGCGGCCTTCGTTGCAGACTTCGAAGAGACAGTGATTGACACAGTTCAGGAGTCACCAGAACTGGCTTCATGTTACTCTACATACATGGAGGCCAGAGCCAGGCTGAAGGAACGTGCCAAGATCAGAGGTTTCTGGGCCAATGGCGTGAGCAGTGGAAAAGCAAAAGGAAAGAAGGGCAAAGGCAATGGAATGGGCAAAGGAAAAGGAAGTGGATTCACCAAACCCAAGTCGCTCGCAGAACGTATCGCTACCTCTGCGCGCAGAAGATGCGGCCAGTATGGCCACTGGAAGAGGGAGTGCCCAATGCAGGGCAAACCGGACAACAAGATCAAGACGCCAGCGGAAACGATCACAGTGGCTGAGGAGGTGAACACCGGAGATGACATGGTCTATGTCACGCCAGAGCTCATGACAGAGTTGCCGGAAGATGCCGAGGATCTAGGACAGCCGAATCACAAACAACACACCATGCTGTACCACTCAAGTTTTCAAGACTGTTGCATGAGGGCAGTGATAGATCAGGGGAGACTAGGTGAGGTAGTCAAGGATCATGGTAGTCGTGTTGACATGGCCAGAAACATGAGTCATCCACTGATCAATTGCTGTAGGAAACATGGACATGTGATTTCGCTGCCGACCGACACTGAGAACTCTCCGACCCAACTCTCAGCTGTGACTGAGAGGGATCTCCCATCAGAGGAGAATGCTGCACTGCTTGCCAATTTTGAAGAAGCTGCGGATGAAGCAGTGATAGACACTGGGGCCAGTAGGTCGGTGATAGGGGAAGACCGTGTCAAGGGATTGGTCAATGCCATTAGTCACAAACTTGGGGGTCCCATCAAGAAGGTGAAGTCATCAGTGCAGTTTCGGTTTGGCAACCGTGGGACACTAAGCAGCTTGTACGCGCTGTGTCTTCCGAGGCAGCAAAAGGGTTGGATCAGAGTCGAAGTGGTGCCAGGTCAAACTCCATTCTTGATTTCTAATGTGGTTCTCAAAGAGTTGGGGGCGTTGGTTGATCCTCGAAACAACAAGATGACTTTTTGGGATAGCGATGACCAATTGGACTTGAGGAGCTGTAGGAAAAATCTTTTGAGTGTTGATATTGGACAGCTACTCATGGTCAGCAGCAAACATCACCTTGAGGAAATCTATAACAGCCACAGCAATCTCGAAAAAGCACAAAGCAACCCAGGAACAAAGGGACAATCTTCGGAAAAGGACAATCTTCATACGGAAGAAAACACTGCCGATCCCACCCATTTTCATTCACAAGCCCAGACATGTGTCACACACATACATGTACAGGAACCTACCGTTGTTCATGCCGACCAATGTGATCAAAACATCCATGAAGCAGCTTTTGATTTTACTCAAGGTACTCAGTGTGAACGGACTCAGGATTGTCAGACTCAGGTTTGCCGCCATGTCCAAAGCTCAGATGATGGATGCAATGTTGTCAGGGGACGAGGATCCAACTCTTCCGACTAATTCGACGACCAAGAGAGAGTACAAGAAGCCACCGGGAGTGACGACACTTCGAGAATGGGGGCAGTTCCAGCTGACAACGGGAAAGATGGCGGGCAAAAGCTTCGAGGAAGCCTACGAAGGGGACGGTGGATATGTGAACCAGATGCGAAACAGGAGCAAGCTGTCACCTCAATTCCTGAACTTCCAGAACTACATCCTGGCACGAGAAAGTCAGGAGATCAAAGTGGCCAGGCAGATGCAACAACAGGTCCAAGCTCCGATGTCAGCAATGGGAGCGGTACCGATGCAACCCAAAGCCATGGCCAAGGCGAAGCCGAATCCAGAGGAGAAGAATGCCAAGAAGAAGACAGGAGAGTGGCAGTTCGTCGAGGAGAACAAGGGAGAGAACAAGATCCACGGAACATCGAGTCTGAAACGTCCAGGAAGTTCAGCGAGTGCCAATCAGCCCAAGGAGATGCAAGCCGAAATCGACCCTGCACGAGTGCAGCAAATCCAGACCCAGATCAGTATCCTGCAACGGGAGCTAGCTCGATCAACGCAAGTTCCCGAAGGAGAAGAAGACGTTTGAACTGCATGGAGATGCAACTCACAGAAGACCAGATGCATCAGCAGATTCAGGATCACATCTATGCCATTGACTCGGAACTGAGGCAAATTCGAAACCAGACCACGTCAGTGGGTGATGCGAAAGAATCCAAGTCATGTCCCAGTCGGCCTGTTGATCTCTTAGAAGTCTATTGTGGGCAGAATTCACAGATTGTTCAACAAGTGAATGCAAAGGGAGGCAATGCCATCAGATACACTAGGATAGACGGAGACCTAAACACGAAAGAGGGGATCAACAAACTGTGGACTTGGATTATGATGTATGAACCGACACACATATGGATGGCACCGGAGTGCCGGCTGTGGGGATCATTCTCCAGGTACAACATGGGTCGCAGTCCAGAGCTTAGAACACGCCTACTTCGGGAGCGACAGCTTGATATATCACATTTAACTTTGTGCAATCAAGTTTATCTCCATCAGATATCACAGGGAAAACATTTCCATCTCGAACAGCCAATAGGTTCAGAAATGATCCATCAGCCCGCGATGCACGACATAGCAACAGGGACACTTCCCGCATTCTTTGACATGTGCCAAGCAGGAAAACTTCAAAGCCCAAACAAGAAGAAATTCCTACAAAAAAGGACCATGGTACTCACCACCAGTAGACAAATGCATGCCAAACTTCACAATCAAGACTGTCCAAGGACACATGAGCATGAACAAATCAAAGGAAACTATCAAACTTCCAATGGAAAATGGCAAAAACTTTCAGCATACGCAGCAGCATACACAGCTACATTTGCACGGAAAATTGCGGATGCGATTCTATTGGAGAAGATGTATCCTAGAGCTCCGGCCCTTTTGGAAGAATTGTTGGTTGGGGAGGATGATGCTTCCATGACTGGTGAGATGAAGAAAAGACCTGTGGCACAAGAAGTTTTGGAAATGCGGAAGTGTCGGCGGCGGCATGATGGGAAAGGTCCACCCACAGCGGAGGATATTGCTGAACTAGGACTTCAGAAAACAGATGATGAGTCAATGGATGGTATGGATAAGTGGGGTGACATCATGACAAAGGTTGGTGTTGAGACCCCTAGGGTCGGTAACAAGCTGTTTGATTCTCAATCATCCATAGTTCAGCAGATCCAAGGACTGTATCCCAATGTACAAATTGAGCTGGTCATTGCATGTCGCGGTACGGATCGGTATCGGATTCCTGGTCCACAAGTGAACACAGAGGGGTTGACACTTCGGAAAACCATGTGTGTTGATCGGAAAACCGGAGAGATTGTGGACATGGGAGACTTTGAAGAATGGAAAAAGCTGTCCAAACGACGACAGATTCGGACGGCGATACCGGCGAAACTCTCCGTTAGCATCTTCGGTCATATGAGGCAGAATTCGGAATCTGCAGAATCCCATGGAGATCAACGGATGAGTTTAGACATGTCAACCGGAATAGGCGAGGTGAAGCAGGAAGGTGATGGGGGTTTGGTTGAAGGATGGCCACCACGGTTGATTCCACAACATGGACCTGCTTTTCTTGGTTTGGCTAAAAGTCAGCAACAGGATTTAGTCAAGCTTCACAAAAACCTCGGACATCCGGATCCAGCTCGGTTACAAAGGCTGTTGAGAGACCAGGGTGCTGATCCACAAGTGATCCAAGCGGCGGGTGACATGCAGTGTGATGTTTGCCTCGAAACTCAGTCCAGACCAAAGTTGGCTCACCCTTCAGCTATTCACAAGGATCTTGATTTTAATGATGTGGTTGGGGCTGATGGGGCATACTGGACATCGTCACTGGGGCAAACCTATCACTTCATGCACTTCATCGATGAAGGAACACTGTTTCATGTGGGTGCACTCAGTGGTCGAACCATTGAAGAACAGATTCATACTTTTGAGGAAACATGGCTAGCCTGGGCCGGTCCATGCAAAACATTGTACTTAGATCCTGCGGGAGAGTACATTAGTGAGTTGTGGAACACCAGGTTACAACAAGAGAACATTCAAGTAGTCATGGCTGCTGGGCGAAGTCATTGGCAAATTGGCAGGTCTGAGATACATGGAAAGATCATTAAAGATATTTTGTCAAGGATGGATCGCGATGAGCCGATCAAGAGCACTGCTGAATTCCAAAGGTGTCTCAGACAAGCATTTGCCGCGAAAAATTCGCTCTCAAGGGCAACTGGATTCACTCCAGAACAAGCCTTGCTTGGGAAGGCTCGCGCACTTCCAGGGTCGTTGACTTCAGATGAAAACGTTGGTGCTCATGTTTTGGCTGATAGTGATACCCCAGAAGGAATTAGGTTTAGACAGAATTTGTTTAGACGCGAGCAAGCAAGGAAGGCATTTGTCGCAGCAGACAATGACAGTGCCTGTCGAAGAGCCCTTCTGAGACGCAGTCGCCCTGGTGAAATTTCCTTTGAAAAGGGAGACTGGGTGCTTTACTGGAAAAGCATCTCAGGAAATGGTAAAGCCAACAGGGGACGCTGGCATGGACCAGCGCAAGTCATCACGGTGGAACAACGCCGAGTGGTGTGGTTGAGTCATGGGGGTTATCTCATTCGAGCCAGCCCTCAACATCTCCGAGCAGCATCGATGAGAGAATATGGGAGGCTTCCTAAGGGGGAGGATGGCAAGGTCAAAGATGAAGTACCAGATCATAGATCCAAGAACTACACTATTCTTGACGATCCACCACCAGATGACGATAGTGACTACACCCCATCATTGGCACCAGACCTAGAAGTGAATTCCCAAAGTGGTCAACCTGAACAGGAGATTTCCCCACCCTCAACTGTAGGAGAGGAGGCTGAACAGGGGCCTGTAGATGGGGTTGATGTTCCAGTCAGTGAAGGGGGTCTGAGTGACGATGAGTTGTTGGCATGTTTTGGCGATGACTGCGATGTTCCGAACCCAGACCAAGGAGTGTGGGAAATTCAGTTGAACGAAAACCCGATATTTCCAAGTCAGGAGGGTACAGTTGAAAACTCAAATCTGGCAGAATGCATTCTCTTGGCAACAACTGCCAAGAAACAACGGGTAGAAGTCCAATGGAGAACATTGAATGATCATGATCGAGAATTGTTCCAGAAGGCAAAGGACAAGGAGATAAAGGCCTGGTTGGATCATGGAACTGTTAAGAAGTTGACCAAAGGACACCTACCATCGCATCGTGTAATGAGAAGTCGCTGGATTCTGAGCTGGAAACCTCCGCTTCCAGGCACCAGCGAAAAACGTGCAAAGGCACGGCTGGTGGTATTAGGATTCGAGGATCCTGACATATCCTCAATCCCCAACGACGCGCCGACTCTGTCAAAGGATGGCAAGCAGATGATACTTCAGAAGGTGGCCAGTTGTCGTTGGGAGTTGATCAACTTCGACATCAGCACCGCCTTTTTAAAAGGTGCTGGTGATGGAAGAACGCTTGGTTTACAGGGTCCAGATGAACTGAATCAAGCATTGGGGATCACGCCAGGTACACCATGCAGCTTGGAGGGAGGGGCATACGGTCGCATAGACGCGCCATATTTATGGTTCAAAGAGTTGCAGGGTACATTGGAAGAATACGGTTTTGTACCATGTCCCATGGATGGCTGCATGTATAGCCTGGTTACCAAAGATGCCAATGGTCAGCCAAGAGTAAGGGGGGTTCTCGGCATACATGTCGATGATGGCATTGGAGGCGGTGATAGTTATTATCGTCAGGTCATTGAGAGGTTGAGAGGGAAGTATAGCTTCGGGGAGTTCAATACGGGGGAGTTCGAATTCTGTGGAATTCATTATCGTCAATGGGACGATGGGAGTATTGAGATGAACCAGAAGGGCTATATTGAGAAGATCCTCCCAATAGATGTCCCGAAGAGTAGACGCCGAGAACCTCAATCAGGACTGAGTGACAACGAAAGACAGCAGCTCCGGCAAATCTGCGGATCGCTGCAATACGCAGCTGTACAGACTCGTCCTGATATCTGTGCAAAGACAGGCATTTTGCAATCAAAGATCCCACATGCATGTGTAGAGGATTTACTTGAAGCGAATCGAGTTTTGATGGAGGCCAAAACACACGACGTATCATTGATGATTGTTCCAATCAGGGAGTCTGGTGTAACTTTTTGTGCTTTCAGTGATGCTTCTTTTGAGACAAAGCGTGGACAGGCATCCAGACAGGGAACATTAATCTTTTCCACGGACAGTGATATGGCCGCCAACAAGCTATCAGTGATTTGTCCCATTGCATGGTCCAGCCGAAAGATTCCTCGTGTTGTAAGGAGCACACTCAGTGCTGAAGCTGCTGCACTTAGTGGATCATTGGACAGATTGAGCTGGCTAAGGATCATGTGGGAATGGATGAAAAATCCTGCCATTGACTGGACCAATCCATCCGAAGTTCTCCAAAAGAGTCCATTGGCGACAGTAGCCACGGACTGCAAATCAGTCTTTGACATTTCCACGAAGATGTCACCGCCATCATGCGAAGAATTTAGGACCACCTTAGAATGTCTCTTGGTAAGACAGAGGCTTGCCGAAAACTGCAAGCTGAGGTGGGTAAGCAGTCCGGCAATGCTGGCGGATTGTTTAACCAAAACCATGGAGGGGGTGACGTTGCGGAAAGCTCTCGAACTAGGACGGTACTCTTTGTTTGATGAAAGCGACATACTTAGACAGAGGGCAGATAAGAGAGAGCGACTTAAGTGGCTGACGGAGAAGCGGAATGGAGACACATCCGAAAAGAAGTGACATGAAAGGTTTTGCTTGTGATTTGTTTTTGGTTGTTGATAATTTTGATTTTGAAAACAAAGATTTTTGACGAGTGTTGAACTAATTACCATTTGTACCTCTTGTGACTTCACATGACACCATGACACGTCGGGTGTGATCGGCGGCCCCTCGGCAACGGCTCGGCATCGGCAGCGGTGGGAGGGCAGTGGCAAGTCTTGGGCACAAAAGAGACAGGACACTGTGGCTACGGAGTAGGGTCAGGGCACCCAGGGAAACCGTGTTGGTGGGCATATAACCCCGGACTTTCTAAATACATATATACATATTTACATATATACATATTTACATATATACATATATTCATATTTATACATACATGTACATATATACATACATATATACATGTATATACATATATATATATACATATACATATATACATACTAGCTACATCTAGTTACATTTGTTGCACATGTGTTTCCACCACATCGAGTTTCAGAGTCAATTCCATCGACAATGGACCTTGCAGTGACGAAGTCCAGGCCGAACCCCTTCTGCACAGTGGCAGGAGTAACAGCCGGCACCTGCTGAGAGCCAGGAACCTGGCAGGTCGAATTTCAAAGCAAGCGCAGGTGATAATATGGTGGTGATAATATGGTGGTGATTATGTTTTTTAAATGTGTTTTATGGATTATGATTAATGTTATTGATGGTGTTTTTTTATGTTTTGTATGCGGACAAAAACCGATGCCATAAAAATGTAGTCAATCACGGCCCTTTGTGCAGTCATGTGGATGCGGCACACGATGCTTACTCCTGGTTGATGATAGTTGCCCATGGTTTGTTGAATGTTTGCCAATGAAACGCTGGCAGTGCAACGTTGTTCATTGCACTCATCGCATGCTTAGTTTGTTGGAACGTACTCATCAACAGTCCAGATTTGGTATGATGATGTATGGTGGCCATTCCGAAACAGGTTGCTGTAGATATCTTTAGATGGTTTTTGTATGTTTTGATGTTTCGGAAAAGCGTGATATGTTGCCTTGCCATTGTCCAGGCTCGCAGGTGCCAATGTTTGCCGTGCAGTGGGGCTAAAGAGATCCATCGACCGTTGGGAAACAGGCGACTCTTGGGATCCAAAAAAATGCAACGAAGGAGAGAAGGAGAAATCCCTACCTTTGTTTTGATGATCTTTGGAGCAGAACCTAGCCAGTACGGCGTTTGACATCCATGAAAAGGACCATCAACAAGGACAACTGTTGGTTGAGAGCTAAACTGACGCAGAACATTTGTCGATGGTAAGCCTTGCAACTTGGATGAGAGAGTCTCAAGGTGTTGAACTTTGCAGGAACAAGGTGAACAATTGGCAATCAATCTTGGATGATTGGTCTCAATGATATGGCAAGCTGGGTCTATCAACCAAACATTGGGTAGGTGAATATCCGAATATCATAACTCCTTTGGTCCTTTCTCAGATGTTCCTGCAGGTCCATATATGTTCCGCATCTTGGATTTTTTTAATCAATTTGGCTCACCCACGTTCATTGGTACTATCAATCCTTTCATCAGATAATGGATTGCAACAATCAAGGTTCAGATGTTTTGTTGGCAGATCCTGGATTAAGCTGCCTTTGTATAGGATATACCAACAAAAAAGCCACCTTGACTCCCAGAAAAAGTTACCCTCTAAGCATGTGAGAATTATCAAGCAAATGCAGTCAAGAATCACAGGAGGATCGCCTTATTCGTAGCTTGGTACAAACTGCCTCAGGGCGGTTTCAACCTGCTGATCCGATTCGTTTTTCCCTTGTGTCCTTCACGTGAGTCACTTCAGAAAAGGCTTGAACAAAGTTCTTCTGGGCCCCAAATGAACTGGCCTTGAACCTCCTGCCGAAACTGCAACTGCACAGGATACTTCGGACATGAAGTTTTGCTTTCGGATCGTAGTAATTATCCCTCCGGGCAGAAATAATTGATGGTAAGAAATCTTGCACAATCTTGAACAAGTCAGTTCATCAGAGAAGCTGAGGGGCATGTCGAACTGAGATGGTGCAGCCTGGGACTGACAAACTCAGTCGACAAAAAACTAAAAGTATTTTAATTGTTTAATCTAAATAATGTATTTTAATAGAATTAAAAAGTCCTAATATATATATATATTAATGTAAAAATAAGTTAAATATAAATTATTAATCTTAATTATATTTAATATTATATTATTTAATTTAGTTATTTTATTTTAATTACTATATATTTTATAATTAGATATAATATATTTAGAAAAATTATATTAAATTAGATAATTTTTTAGGATGTTTTTTATTTATATTTATATTTATATATAATATAATGTTTATATAATATATAAAAAATATATAGTTATATATATTTATGGATTTATAATGATAAAATTTAGTAAATTATTATTAATATAGATTTTAATTTTAGTAATAATTAAAAAATTAATAATTAAATTTAAATTTATTAATATTAGTTAATTATGTTTTTATTTAATAGTTATTTAATATATTTAAATAAAATATATTTAAATTTTATTTATTTTTTAAATAAAATTATATATAATTTTAATATAATTTTATTATATTAATTAATATAATTATTTAAAAATTAATAATATAT
>VSDK01028686.1:105492-145723 GCA_009767595.1 Symbiodinium kawagutii | reverse complement strand
ATTTTGCATTGAGAAAGAATGCATTCAGAATACATTCTTGATCATGATCAAAACCAAGAACCAAGAACCAAGATTCCCACAAGACTCCTGGCTAAAATCTTGGTTTCATACAGTGTTCTGGCAAATTCCAAGAACCAAGATGTTCCACAAGACTTCTGTGCAAATGTTGGTTCTTGGTTCTTGGTTTTGGGGAAGAATGTATTCTGAATGTAATCTTTGTAAATGCAAATACCCTAAGTACAGAGAAAAATTAAACTAAACATTCCAAAGCCTAAACCCTACATGGCACCCCCTTTTCATGAAAGGCCATACCGAATGCTCAAGAGAATGCTTCAAAATTCATACCCAAAAATGAGCATAAAACATCGTAAATACTGTGAAAATAATATCACATATGGATCTCAGGGGGGGGGTACCATATACTAGCCCCCCCCTCAGATCCATATTTGACGTGGGTTTTGCCAGCAAATGGTTGAGATACATATACTGTCTATAATAATTTTATTATGGCCTGATTATTCCCTACTGAACTATATTTATTTAGTTATGTATTATTTTATTATGTTTTATTTAATTATGGTCAATTATAATTTATTCTTCAATTATTTACATGACTTGACCTACCTTAAAATATCTTACTGCATTTTGACCTTTTATGGGGTCTAACTATTCATAAATTTATATGTGCATATTAGATAAATTTGTGTTATTCCATAGTGCTATCTTTGTGTATTATTTAAGTGTGGCCTATTTAATCTGTTTAAATTTGGCTTATTTAATTATGGCCTACTTAATTTTGTTCTATTTAATTATTATCTATTTATTTATGGTCTATTTAAATTTATAGCCCTATATTTAACCTATTTAATTATGCCTTATTACATTATAGCCTGCTCGTACCCTGTTTGATTATTTCTTAATAATCAGAATTTAATAAATAATAACCTATCTTTAAATATGTTTTATCTAATTATGCCTTATATTTACCCCATTTGTATTTATAAAAACCTTTTTAATTATAGCTTGGTGGTACCATACTGAAAGACAATAAAATACACAAATTTCAGTTCAATAGATTGCGCTGTATTTAACCTATCAAGAATATCTTATTTTAATATAATTATTATGGGGATTTTTTGATGATTTCATATTTATGTGTTGTGTCCTAATTATGTGTTATTTACTTGTGCCCTATTTAATAAATTAATTATGGCCTATTTAACTATAGTTTACTTAATATTGCCCTATTTTATTGTGCTCTGTTGACTTATGGCCTCTTTCAAGATGCTGTCCTATATTTGGCCTTGCTAGTAATGCCCTATAACATTATTGCCTGACTGTGGTCTAGTTGCTAATTTCCCATGTAATTATGCCTTATGGCCTGTTTTTGGTCTTGCTTTGTGCAGTTATTCCTTATATGTACCTTATTTATAATATTTTGGGTCTATTTAGTTATGGCTTTATGGTACCATACTAGAGCATAATTAAATATGTTATTATTTAATATCCCACTTAGAGATAAAAATTATGATCCAATATAAAATTAAATATAGTAAAATTAAATAGTAATAATAACTATGAGAAAATAAAATAGAGTATATATAAGGTATTAAGTAAAATTAAATACAATATATTTAATTATAAATAAGTAAGGTATAACTAAATAGAGCATAACTAAATAAGATATGCTTGAATCTGGAATAGAAATAATTATATAGGGTAAATTCAAATAAATGGTATATTTACTAATGCTCTATTAATTTATATCCTACCTTTACCATACATATATATTTTATTTAATTATACCTAAATTATTTACACAACAGGAAAATTATTTAGGCTTTAGGGTTCAGGTTTCAGAATTTAATTTTTTCCTATTATATAAATTATATGAAATAATACCAAAACTCAGAAATATAGGTTTTAGGGAGGGAGGGGGGATAATAAATATTTATATTTTAATATAAAAAAATTTTTATATAATTATTAAAAAATAATATATTTATATTTATATTAAAAATAATTTTAAATAATTAATATTTTTTTTAATAATAATATATAATTTTATATTTTATAAATATTAAAATATATTTATATTAAAATTTTAAGAAATTAAAAATAAGTTTTTTAATATCAGGTAGGGGGTAAGGGAGAGAGGATTTGACGTAAAATTTAAATTAATATTTAATGACCTTCCCTTAAATGCCCAAAAATTAAAGTAGTTATCGTTGATTAATTCGAGCTGCTGGACGCAGCTTTCGTGATTGGAGGCATTGATGGAGAATAATTTGTGTAATTGCTTGAAATTGATATTGCTTTTCCCCGCCATTGATTGAAAAGGAATTTGCATTCAGTATTAGATTTTCCATCGATTCAGCCTGGGTTTTCTTCATAATTTTCGCAGACAGTGTTGTCAGGTGATTTGATATGATTTGATAATTACATTGGTTGTTATTGACTATTCTGATGCTCTTTCTAGGTATGCGTCCATGATGGTGCATGCTGCATACCTGCTCCCGAACCTTCATATCATATGCTTCTGGTTCCAGGCTGAATGAATTCCTGTGCATCGAATTGTACCACAAGGTGGAGTGAAAACCTGCATATCTGGACCTACCTTTACTCAGATTGCATCGAATTAGAAACGGTCTGCACATCTGCTTTCAAGATCTATGTCGAAACCCACAGCAATTGCAGCCAGTGTCAAACAGGTGCAAATGAAGCGCTATCATGGGCAAGGCTGCTTTGCAGCATGCTGGGAGCGGCAACCTGTGTGCCTACGTGTCTAGGATGTGGTCAAAAACATTCAACTCCTCTTCATACAGTAGTTGGTTTAAAGATGTTTAAAGAGAGCCATCAGCTCTTCATCGTTGTGCATTGAAGTAGAATTTGGCATGGAGATGCATGGAGTATCATGGAGCCATAACATATTCTCTCAAATGAAACGGTGGAAGCCCACTCGAATCAGCTTCGCACCAAAAAAGATACCTGTGCAAGGGAGCAACGTCCAACAGAATTCTGCGGAGACAAAGATCTTGTTTCTAAGTTCCCTGGTGCCTGGTGCTCAAACTTCTCTCCAGAGGGTGGGTAGAATCAAGTGTTTTGATGAGTTTTGTCTGTCAACGTGGTCCAAGCTGCTATGTTGGGGAAGCATTGGTTTCACTGAAGGCCTAGTACTTGGGAAGGGGTATACACGACTAGACCTTCAACACAAGCAATGCAAGTGGGCGCCTCAGCGCAGACAAAGCAGTCAGGTATCATAGTCCCTCGGATCAACATCCCTGAAGTACCTGGCTTGAAGTGTCAACCGATCAGCCGAGTTTTGCGATTTCTTGTCGAAAGGTAGCTATTGAAACAACCAAAGCAGCAATTTCTCGAAGCTCTTTGTAGTAACAAGGCAGCAAATGGCTGAGATTCCCAGCGGATGCTGGAGGGCTCTGAATGCACTGATTCGCCTGAGGCAAAAGAGCATCTAGTCTGTCAGGATCTATCAAGCAAAGGTTCACGTGGATGCATTGGCGATCCTCCAACATGCCTAGTTTCTAAAAAAGACACTGAGAGAGCTTGTTCTTTCCTTCAGAGGTGGAGACTTCTCCTCTAGTGCCTATAAACTGTCATGAAGGTGTTCGTTCGCTGTAGGCAATCCATGGTTTCCATGCCGCACCGTCGCGGGTCGTAGTAGGTCAACTTGTCAAGAAGGTCTGCGCCATCTGAACCCACCTGTGGCATTTCTGTTGCTGATCGCCAGGGCTGAACTTAACATGTACCACGATTACGATTACCCTTGTTCCTTTGCATTAAAACATCTGTTGAGATGTCAACTGCTATACCTTGACAGTTCTTGGAAGTACACTGAAGATTCTTGGAAGTACATTGAAGTACACTAGCACTGCCATTTCATGCTTCCATGAGTTCACCTGCTGCAAAGTATTTCGAATCTGCGCCCAGCAGTGTACCGGCCATTGCGGAAAGGTTGGCCTGAAATCAGACTTCGAGAAACCACACATCTCTCTAGGAATCTCTGGGGTTGGATGAATTGCATAGATCATCAAATGGGAGCATGAGGAACAACCCCCATGGTGGATGTGGAAAGGTCCCAGTAGCCCAGCAAAACAAGCTCCCAAGACATCTGAAAACAGCGTGTCATCTCAGGCTTTCCCAAGCTATCAAGCAGTAGCAAGTCTCCCCTTTCACACTCGGCTGCGGGCTTGAAGTAGGGCAGCTTCGTGATTTCAGGCCACATTTGCTGGGCGGAATCAGGCAATGCAGTCATCATATGAAGCCATGAGGTGCAAAGACAAAGCTGCTCCAAGCTGATCTAGGATGATCCAAGCTGATCTAAGCTGATCCGCAAGCTGATCTAAGCTCATCACTCCACACTTCGAACGTCACTCCATCGTTTCTGCACTGCGACCGCACCTCTGTGGGCGTCCCCAGCCGTTGGAAGATCTTGAAAATCGTCGCAATTTCCTCGGGACATGTGACAAGTGCACGACTGTGCAACTTCTGTGTTTTTTAGATATGTAAAAAATCTGAATGCTTGTCAAAAAAGGATTCTCACGATTCTCAGTGTGAATGGCTCTGACAATTCTGCAGGAGTTTGGGCAGTGCTTATCGATGAAAATCATGGAACAGAACGGCAAAGTCGCTGGTGCATCAGAACTGGTCAGAGAAATAAAAATGACGTGGATGTTCATGGCATGTCTTCATTCGAAAGCTCAAGAAGCGATTCTCATCATGTATTGCATACCATTGCATGCCCAAAAATCATCTTCTAAGTCCACTTTGTGTAGCACTGTACATCAGCCAAGCGTCAGAATCCCCAGGAAACAAAGCTGACCCAGTGGCCATCTGAAGCAGCGGCTTGAATCTAAGGCACTATGGCATGGCCTCCCTATGTCTGTGGAACTCAAAAGCAGGCTACCCCAAGAAACACCGAATTGCATCGAATTGCCTGATTTTAGATAGGAAACAAAGGAAACTATTCAATCTTATTTTAGAGAGTTGTTCCACACACATGTTCTGACCTTGAGGGGAATTCACCTCAGTGGATAGGATAGAATCCCACTCTTACCCATTCAGTTAAGCATGGTTGCTCCCTTTGCAAAGAAAACACATCAAAACACTGCGTACTGGCTCTTGACATCTTTTGACCTGATTTCAAACCCCGGATTTCTAGCAAATCATGACTGCAAAACCGAGCCTCTGCCATCACGCATCCAATACTCCACAAATCAACCGGCAGGCTGTATCTCAGTCAAAGCAAAGACATTTGGAGCAACCCTAGTGAGAGGACTTGGTTCAAGAAATCCTGAGATCGCTGGTCTGCCCATGGATATTGTCACTGACAACAGCGTCAGCATAGAGGTATTGAGATCAACTTCATATTCCTTGGCCACTGCTTGGAGACAGGTTCTGAGAGTGGTGCTTTTCGCTGCCAAGCAATATCTCTGGAGGGCGGTACCACACAGTGACCACCTCATGTGTGTACCTCCAAGCGGATACGTCGTTAAAAGTCTGACAGGTTGGAGAAGTTCCTAACAGTCCTACAATGTTTGGCTCGTTCAACGCGCAGGCCAGAACAAGGACATGTTTGACTGAATAATCTGAATACGAAGCACATGATCTGCACGCGGCACCACATCGCTACGCATTTCTCGCATTCTGAAGATCCATTCCTCACTGGTGAAACCGACCGCTGCCACGATGGGCCAATGCCGCATCACCACTGTCCACGGCCAGTGGTGGGCACGGTTCGGTTGGCATCAGGCCGGAGTCAAATCACTGCAAAATGGTCATAGGATCAAATAGAGTCATAGAAAAACAGCTTCAAGTGATTTCAGCTCTCTCTGACTCTCATGTTGGTGTTCCGAGGCCATGCCAAATATTTCACAAAGACTGATGCTGGACAATGTGTCCAGCACGCCTGAACTGTTGATCGAAGGAACTGCTCCTAGATAAAGCTGTTTTCAACACCACAAGAACTCAAAAGACTGACCTTGGCCACGAATGGCCCAGATTCTGTTCGTCCTTTGGCCTAAGTTCCTTCGACTTTAACTTTTTTGGACAGGAAGCCACTTTTCAAACTGGCGCAAACATTGAAACGCGTGCCCAAATACAGACAATCCTAACTTGGGCATGCTTCTGCGTAGTCTCGCAAGCATTCTTTGCGTTTAGCAGAGGGCATGGAAGATGGCAGAAACGGCAAAGGGCACGGGATTTCATTCAGCCATCATTGTTAACCCTGTCGTTGATGCATACTTGGCTTTACAAATTGACAGTTTGTTGGTGGGAACATGTAGTGACATTTGCTGACAAATCATAGCAGGCAATGGGTGCCATTAGGGCCAGCCACTCTGCCGCAAAGCCAACCTTGCGATTATAGCTTCGACATGAGCTTGCCATAGGGCTCAGGTGCGGGCGTTTCAGTTGCTCGTGGCTTCATACCCGCCTGAGGTTGGCGGAGGCTGATGCTATGTCCACTGGGGCAATGGTGCACCCCCACGACCACCCCATTTCCGCTGCTTGCTTTCCCTCATGATCCGTGGCACCTTGCGGAAAATTTCGTCCAGGACTGCGACGTTCCTGACCGTATCGGCAGGACCCTTCGTCACATATGCCCAAGGCATACCCATATTCCTCGGCAGAGTCACCACAGGGAAAGATCATCAAAAATCTCTAGGTGTGTGTTTGGGTCTGTTCAAGGATGGACTCACCTTCCACCTCCGGTAAAAACTGATGTGCTTTTCCTGATGATTAAGCCAAATTGAGTGGATATCTTCCAATGTGACAAACACCTGCCTTGTCCTTGGTTTATCTCCGTTGCCGGCAGGGTTCTGTCCACTTTTCTGGTGTGCGATTTCATCCGCGAAGTTCATCAACTGATAGTAAAATGTATCGCCTCAGCAAGAAAACACCAATCGACAAAGCAAGGCACCTGGGCACCTTTGCAAAGCTGGTCCAGCTCACTGGGTGACTTGGTGGTGACTTGGTGACTTTGCACGCTTTCATATAGGCTCCTTATATATCCTCATATTTCCTTATGTTTCCTGCTTCTTCAACGACTGTGTGTGTGACAATGGTCGTGAGTCAAAACACTTGGCAGTGGCCAGGCTGTTCCGAGCCGGCTTTTTGCCGGTTTCAACAATGAACGCTGTGAAGACTGCTCATCCAGGTTGTTCACCAAGAGATGATTCTTCTCATGTCCCTCATATGTTTAATTACTATCTATTCCCTCATATGTTGACCTTGTTTTTTCCTGCTTGTTCTCACTCACTTCTTGATCACCAAGCACCATTCATCCACCATCAAATAAAGACTCGGCAGTCTCTAGAAATCTATTTCCCCACGAGAAAAAAAAAAGGCCCAAATCCAGTGATTTTACCTCCAGGAAACCAGCATAAGCTATGTTTAAGATAACCTTTCCACGCTAAGGCAGCTTCTGAGCTTATGCTGTCGCCCTGGAAAACCTGATGGAAAAGCTCCATGGGCACACGCCAAGCCGCGGCTCACCACGTTGTCCACTCGTTCCACATAGCTCTCGCCACTCCTTCGTCCAAACCCCAGCTGTTTCAACGGTGCTGAAAGCTGGGTGAAACAGCGGCAAGAGTGAAACAACTTTGCCGTAGTGGACACTGTTACAATTCTGGTCGTGGACATCTGGTTTAAGAACAGATTTAAGAAATTCTGGCAGTGGACAATGTTGAAATGGCAGATTTGTTGTGTGAAATATTGACATATGGCTGTGGGTCAAAACCCTTAGTCCCCCTGGTTCCCCTATCATTAGCCAGCTCGTTTTCCCTATGATTGGTGGTGATTATCCCCCATGAACGTTGGTTGATTAACTGCTTGACCCAGCTCGCCATATAGTTGGTATATCCCCTAGTATTATTGCTTATTATCCCCTATTATTAACCATTACAACCATCACTTGGAGTAGCTCCATGAAACTTTGCAGCGTTGCTGCTGTCCGAGCATCTCAGCAAACTGTTCCAGGGCGATCTCGTTGGAGCTCCCCCCCCGGCCGGTAAACCATTCCTGGACACCTCAATGGGTGGAGGATGAAGTTCGGATGAAGTTCGGATCAAGAATTTGAAGAACTTAAAGAATCAAAATTCAGCGAATTCAGGTTCCGATTGAGACATCACTGAAATATCTGCAAAGAATTTCATTCTTTGTCAATCAAATTCCATGCCTTCCAAGCCATGCTAAGATCAGCGCGAATGATTCCATCTGTACCAGAGATTGTAAACTTCCTAAGCAAATGCTGCAGCAGTGACAGAGACAAACGTTCATGCTTGACCATACCGTGTTTGAATAATTCTGAATAGTTCCGAATCAATGTTGATAAAGCGAGGTTGGTTGACAATGACCACCAGTGGCTGTTTGATTGAAGATTCATCATGGTTTCTAATATCACAAGTCGTTGGTCAACCATCGATCATGGTAAACCCTGCTAGCAGCTTTGTACGGATCTATATACATAATTATTGTATATATATATATATATATATAGATATAGATATATGTGGATCTATACGCTTGACCATCTAGAATAATATGAACCTACTTACCAGTACCAACCCAACCACTGCTAAGCCAATCCCTGGCTCTATATGCTTAACACAATGGTAGCGACTACTGTCGAGATTGATGAATTCCCAGTGCTGAAGCATCACGAAACTCGCTGTTTCTCAGGGCCGTTCGTGGGGGACTTGGCCATCTGTGGCAGGGTGGAGGAGCCAATGTGCGCGGCAGCACCGCCTTGTGACGCTTCGGCTCGGCGCTGTTTGTTCATAAGAATCTTTGGCCACCAGGCGCTGGAAAAACATGTTGGGCAAATGTTTGGCAAACGATAGGATCTTCATAGGTACTGGCCTTAGGCACTGGCCTTAGGCACTTAAGCATCACTTCTTTTCTGTTTTGATGTCTCTCTTTCTCCTGGGACTCCGGACTTTGGAATCGCAGGTTGCAACTCATTGCTGAATCCACCTTGGGATCCTCACTCCTCAGTAGCTGTGAAGTACAACCTTGCTGAATCTCAATGCTGAGAACTTTGTCTGGCTTCATGAACTGCCACCAAGAGACTGTTGTGCCTAGGAGTCACGTGGAAACATTGGATGACGACTGGCTTCCACATCAAAACGGATCTTTGAACAATAAAACCAACCCCACCAGCGAGGTACCAGCCATGAATTGCCATGAAAGATTGCAGCCAGCAATGTGTAGATGTCTTTTTTCTCTGCACGGCCATCGCGTGTCATCTAACCATAGCACCGCATGGCAAGGCACCGTGGCATTGACCACGATGGGCTCATCACCACAGAGCGCTCGAATGATAGCGACTCCGTGGACGCCGACGCCCATCAGGGCACCCGTCTTGGAGCAAACCATCTTTCCTGAGCACATCAACTCTGGAGTGGCAACTGGACAACTAGGATCAAGAGGATAAAATATAAGACAAATGGTGTTATCAGTGGTTTTGCTTGATCTGGAATTTTGAGATGTAACATCAGGTCGACAGGATAGCTAATGTGATAGAAGGTTGTCTGATATCACTGAGACCTGATACCTTCGACCAAATAACAATGATTCTGGATCTGTCATTTTCCGAAGTTGGTCTTGGCAACATTGCACTTAAATCATTCCGTCATGTGAGTTGCTATATCTCTTGGTTTATTTCCATCTACCTTAGCAGTTCCTAGGCAAACTTTGCACAAGAATGCACAAGCCAAGCATCCTTGCAAGGAATGCCCAACTGGCATGTCGAGATCAATATGCTCCACCTTTCCTGCAGGTCAAACAAGCGGAGATTGAAACATTGCATATAGATAGGACGAATGCTGGGGCGGCACATGGTCTCTATCACAGCTAGGCAGTTACCAAAAAATCGGGGGAAAAGAGTTGCCAAAGACTGTTCTGTCAGAAAATGATCTGTTTAGTGGTGGTGTCCAGCTATGGATAAAGCCTCACACGACACAACTAGACAGACTATTCTCTGGTGCTAACTGGACACCACAGATCAACACAGTCTGTGTCCACTTATCTGATGCTTTAGATGCGCTAACACGCGACTTAGTGGCTTCATAGCCTCATACTGTATGATGTTCCCCGTATCTCAAAAGGTGTAAGACCAGTTTATGCATCTTGGTGTGTGTATACAATATCATTTATGCATATACGTATATGTATGTATAATCACATGGACAATACATTATCTAAAATGAATACTATAAAAAAATAAATACATATAAATACTATATCATAAGTATAGTAGCGTCTTTTCCAATGGTCGAATGCTTCATGATCAACCGACCCACCATCAGCCCGGTCCTATCTTGCCCTCCAGGATCATCTGGCGCACTCGCTTGGTCACTGGATGGCAGGTTGGATGTGTGCCCTCCAGCAGCACACGGCCGTGATCCTGTGATGCAGTGGGACAGTGGATTGACTCCAACCCACTGAAACTGTGAATCATCAGCGTCCCTAAAAATTTGGTGGATCCTCAAAACAAGCATGTTTCAAAGCATATCAACCATTTTAAATCCATGAACAAGTAATTATAAACCTTAAAAGCCTTAAAACATCAGATGTTCCAAGCCCCATAGCCATATCCCAACGGGTTGATGCTTCCAGCGCTCCTCAGCCGCACGTTGAGCAGCCACGGCTTCCCAGCCGTTCATCACCTGGGCTTGATGATCTTGATGATAGATCTTTGATGATATACATTCAGACCTCTCCACCATGTCTCATTACAAGTTGACATGAGCAGGTGATCCTTGATCGTCGTCATCATCAGCATCACTGTTTGCACCACTATTTCCACAGCCTGTCTCCATTCATGCACTGCATCTGAGCTACAGAAGGTGTCTCACTCAGGACGTGCTTGCCCGCCAAAATGGCTTTTACGGTCCAGTAGCAGCGGACAGCCGCTGGCAACACGTTGTAGACCTCAAGCTGGGATGCCGTTCCAACCCAAAGAAGTGTCACAGGGGGATGCGAAGCAAGACCTTCTAAGGTGTGTGGGTCCTGATTTGTTAGCCTCAACACGCGCCCCAGCTCAAGGTGGTGGAATCTAATAATGCCAAGCGGAAAAATTGCTTACAGCCAGTGATTCCTCTCCACACAGCACCCATTTCAGGTCTATGAATGACTTCCTGACTTCCCCACTCAACGTGGTCATTTTGGGGCTTCATAGATGTACAGATGGTAGGCATGTTAATCATGTTGCCCCCATGGCACATGAGCAACCACGGCTTGTAGCAGTGATGCAACAGTCATGGATTCTACTTATACCATGGTACAGATTCCTACCGGGGAATGTAAGTGATACCCAATGGTCCAGCAGTTACTCCATTTTTACTACCATGGCTGATCACCAGTTGTATGGATCAAGCACAGGGCATCTGGGAAGAGTAAGGGCAAGATAGGCTTTGACATGATGCAAAGGCGCATTGTTTTCTGAAGGCAAACTGTAATTTTGGAGATACGGTGAAACATGATACAGAATTTCTTGAAGCCATTAAAACTGAGACGTGCTGGATCTGCAGTGTGACACACTTTCAAGGCCCTGGTTTGGTTCCACTTCGGGAAGTTCCAGGACCTTCGGTTGAGTTGAGCACAAGTCTCAAACTCGAGTAATCACTAGCTTTTCATTTTGGCACCTTCTCTCCAAACTGGTCAGGATAGTTGGCAGCGACAGTGCGACGGGAAGAGCCGTTTGCTCTTGGACCATTTGTCGCGCAATGGTTGCTTCCACCAACAGCCCGTCAAAGATCATTGATTGTGCCTCCACATCTCCAGGGTCCATGGTATTCACTGACCGCAGGATGTAGTCCCTGTACGTGTCATAATTCACAGGCCCGAAGGAGGAATCAATGTCGCGGTGAAATCGTTCCGCAAGCATGTATTTGATGCGTTGTTCCTCCTCTGGGCTCATCTTCTTCTCTGCATGCGCTCTCGTCTGATTCAAACCCATCAGAACGAACTCATCCACAGTAATGTAGCCGTCATCATTCAAGTCTGTCAGTTCAAACAATTTCCTCGCTGCCTGCATCCGCTCAATCTCCAGCTCGGCTTTGCGAACTTGAACTTCTTGATTGACCGACGGCTCTGTGCACAACTCTGAGCAGTCGCTACAGAAAGGAACACTTCCCATGATTCGACTGCCGCAATGAATCTAAACCTGGGACACTAAGTGCTCTGTGCTGCAAGCCAACGCTAGTTCAACATGATGCAGTATGGCGCAATTCAATGGATGTGGATCAAGGGCCCCTTTTTACCTTGGTGAACATCCCAGACATCAACAAATGAGCCTTCGGTGGGATTTCTATTGGTGTCTATGTGGTATTGTGAAAAATGACTTGCCATATTTCCTGCATTCCAATTCTGGCGAGAATGACTCCAAATGCCTGTTTGTCTGGGACCTATCAAATGGAAAAGCAGCCATTTCTGCCTGGTTTCCCAGGGCAAAGGGTCCCCAAGTTCCCGACAGCATCCACTGCGGGGTCCGCCAGGAGCTCCTGGTGACGTTGATGGATGGATTCCGATGGTTGAGCTGTTGGAGGTCTTGATGGTTGAGCACCGATGCGTGAGAATCAACTGCTCAACCATAGGAATGCTCTATGGATATGGCTGATGCTTGGGAATCTGATTGATGAGTTGATAAGCATCAACCATCATAACCATCTGATGGCTGATCTGAGAATGGTTGATAACAGTTGATAGGCCTTGATGGTTGAGAATGCGTTGTAATTGGCCAGAATCTAATGATAGTGATGATGAGTATGGGATAGTCAACAACAATCTTGGTTGGTGATGACGGCTTGTATGTCATGACCTATAGATGGAAAATGTTCATTACTAATCATGGATAACAGGACCCAAATTACCATTGATAATTGCAATGGGTAATGTTGATCAGGATTGCTCGTGGCTGATACTTGATTCTTGACAGGAAGGGGAACATTATTTCTACAGAAACAATCGGCCGTGGATAAATTTCTGATTTGTAGCCAGTGAGTTGAGTGAATCAACAATCCCTATCAGGGTACACCAGCCCTATACATGTGCTAAACACTTTTTTGCTTTCGCGCTGCTGCTTCATACTTGGCCCTTCAAAATATGTTTAACTTTTCTCAAAAAAAACTATACATTTCCACTTCAGAATATGTCTTATGCTACCTCACATGATCTGGACACAACTCGAGTGTGTCAAAAGTCCACTTCTCCTCGAAGCTGCCGTAGGCCTTCTCGATCCCCCAGTCCTGGTCCATAAACTTGACAGGTTCAACTGCTGTCTTCACAAAGAAAAGGGCAGGACTTTGGATGTTCAGAGCCCAGGTGCATACCCTGCTACTCTACGTGAGCACTGGGACATGATGCCAAAGTAGATGTGTCCATGTGCTGAGAGACTCTTCGCAGCCGCTATAAGCGAGGTTCACACATGTAGCATGCTTGATCCATTTCGCTCCATTTCCCTCCGTTTCGAAGGAACATCCAAACACAGCACTGGCTACGCCACCAAATCAGTACCTGACCCGCCGCCTCCCTTGCTATGCTCCTTGCAAGCTGCCTCGGCCTCTGACTTCTGGAGAGATGCCAGACCCACAATGTGGATCCTAAAGAAATGTGGCGTGGGCTAACACGAAAAACAACATCCTCGACAAAACCCGCAGGAAGTCCGAAGTCCAGACTTAGACAGCTGGGGATACAATAGGATAGATTCCCCTTGTTTTTTGCTGGTTTTCCCCCTTCTTTTCCCATTTCTCGTCCCGTTTCAACGGAAACTGGAAAGTGACCGTGGCCCTCCTCACCCCTGGCCTGGCAGCCAGATCAGCATTGGACTTCAAGGGCTGGAGCACTGTGAAGGGCACATTCCTCAGCTTAACAATTGAAACGGTCCCTGAGTCCCTGTATAGACCGATATATGATACGTATATGATCAATGATTATATTGTATATGTATATACATAGTATACAGATGCATATGGTGCAATTCAAAACAAATATGTATAACTGTATAACTACTGTCTATCTTATTCAAACAAGATAAGATAAAGGAGGACAAGATAATATGAATGGTGATGGTTGATTCCCATGATACTGATATACGGTTTGGTAGTTGCCAAGAACGACATGATCAACTGACAATAATGGTGGTACAAGTACATGGAAAGAATTCAATCAAGCGGACTACAACAGATTGCAAGCGCGAGAATGAATCTCCTGATGGAATTTCAACACAAATTGCTATGCAGCAGTTCTCATAAACAACGAGCTTGTGATTGATTCAAAACATCCCCAAACTCTAAACCTTGACTTTGGATACTTTGGACTCCAGGAATCAGACTCCAGTTGCTCCCCTTCAAAGACCCCGTTTTCAACAATGAAACTGCTGATGTGCCGGTGAAACTGCTGTCAGGCATCCGCGCTGCTCCCAGGATCCCAATGCCCAGCTTTTTCTCCATGACGACACGTAGGCACAGCAGAACACGTCTTGAGCTCAGATGGCACAGCCAGGACCCAAGCAGTTCTGAAGATTCTGACGCTGAAATGGATCTGAAACGTACTGTCCAGTTGCAATGCGTTCAAAGCTTCACATGTCGCATCTTTTCACTGAGCAAACCCAAGGACAGACGACTGTGCGCAAGCTCAACGTCTGTCTTTACACGCAGAGCACTTGAAAGGTTGAGGGCTTCTGATGGCGGCAAGAGAGAAGGCTTCTGAAAATACAACTCAATACTCTATAAAACCAAGCTTGTGAAAGATCAAGGTATCACAAGCAACCCATATCCATGACCCGCCCCGAAGCTTCTGCGGAATTCTATTGCTCCGCAATGAACAGTGAGCAGTCGATACTACTCTGAACATGTTCGCATACATGTTGCGAAACTCCATAATTGCTGCATCTCTGACCACTGCTATGGTCTCTTTGGGAAGATGATGGCACACTGCTCTTTCAAGCTAGCCATAGCCACCAGTGCAAAGCTCTGGGATGAAAACAAACAAGGTTGCAAAATGTTGCATAATGTTGCAAGATGTTCAAAATACACCAAGAATGGTTTTTTCACATGTTAACCTACTCAAACTCTCAATTCTCTCTTCAAACGGAGCGCCTGCATGACTACCTGGAGAACGTAGGCTCCATAGCTCAAGGCAAAGTTCTGATTGGCACTCCAGCTTTCCATGCGAAATGTCAGGGCTCTCAAAGGCCGGCCATACCCTTCAGCCGTGAAAGATCGTCTTGAACCTGTTTGAAACAGATGAATCTTCAAACATCTTCAAACTTCATCCACTTCATCCAATTCATTCACTTCACTCAGCTCAGCATACTGCGAGCTCGCCTCTCCAAGGCGCTTTCGCACCTCTTTGATGTCTTTGGAAAATGCCGTGGCGGCCTTTGAAGAAAATCGCTTCACTGAAGACTGAAGCGCTTGCAACACCCAACCATGACGCACCCAACCATGATGAGGAAAGGATTGCCCCAGGTTGCAGCGCCCTGAGTCGCTGGCAGCACTCACCACGACCTGCATCTTTTTGAGCTCGGCTTTCTCCTGACGCAGATGGCACTGCCGTGGCACTGGGAACCGTGGCACTGAAAGGCGCAAGTGAACCCTCGCCTCGGGAGCCATGCCCGCAACCACCGACCCTGCCAGGGAAGCAGTCACTGAACCCACCTGGCGTAGCAGGTGTTGAGGAGCACAATTGGTGGGACTTGGAGACACAATTCAAGCGCGTGGTTTTCTGAGACCAATGAGACCTAGAGTCAAATCAAGTGCTTTGCACATCTGAAATTCCATGAAATTCCCATGCTTTCACGGTGAAATTGAAACCCTTCAGATTTCTCCAACTCCGTCAAATTCGCCATGCTGAACGGTGAAACCCTTCGGATTTCTCCAACTTTACAGATCTTACCCGTTGGTTCAGCGATTCCAAGCAGAGCCGTGTCTTCAATCCAAGGCAGCTGGGCATCTGAAAAATGCTCCGAGCCCGCATCCGAAGGGGGGCCCCGCTCGACCCCACGGCCAGGCCAACCTAAGAGGAACTGTGCAGAGTGAAGAATCTGAAATCCTCCGAGCTTCGAGGCTTGTTGCTTTTGGGAATCGCATAGAGCTCAGACATTTCGGTTTCCAAGTAGTTTGATTCTCTTTGAAGCCCAAATCAACTGATGCTGACATGGGACATCAGTGGACTGATCAATTCAGCGCTAGAATGTTACTGTAACCTACATGAACAACGCTCTGTCAGCAATATGTGCTATGAACAAGGGGTGATGCCTTTAAAGGTGGAAGCAAGGCTCTATTGACTCACAGTTGAAACTACTGCTCGAGAATAGAGTGACTGCAAAGGCATGCAGAGGCTAGGGATGGCTAGAGTAAGGCTTCCAACTGTGATTGTTGCGCCTGGGTGTGCAACAATCCTTGGTACCTGGTGAACATTCATTACTGTATGTAGCTGTTGTTCGGAAGGGGTCCGACATAATGTCATGTCATATTGTCAAGTATTGGTGTGCTGAGTACCAAAAACCCTTGGCGGGGTCCCACTTTGTGAAGGTTCAGGGTGAACCTCACACACCAAAACGAAACACCCTCAGCCATCTGCCCGTCCAGAGACTGTACCGTGTCATGAGACAGTTCTTACATGTTCTTACATTCCCAAGCAATAGGGGTAGCCCTAAATCATCCTTGTATAAACGAGTGATAGTAAGAAACTATAGCTCGGGTGTTCCCAAGTTTGAGCCATCTACTTCAATCAAAGTGGGTCATCAGCCGCAACGATCCCAAATTCCGCGTGGCACTACAGTCCCCATAGTCATCAGCTGATCGAGAGTGACATACAATGACCAACCCTAATGATAACGAACCCACTCATCAACATCCATCAGCCATATGAGTTCATGTAGGAACCAACCAGAACCAACTGACCCAACAACCAACCACAACAACCATCAGATTGGTTGAGATAGCTGAGCCCACAAGGACCATGGTCACACCACCAATGACATGCAGCCACCCAGCTGCACCACCCAGCTGCGGGCGTCAGCTCCAAGGCACGCTCTGCCAAGCTTTCGGAGCCCAGACTCACGGGCCCTTCCTCCTTCAAGGTCTTCACCTGCGATGGGAACTGCGAAGGGAAGTTTCTGCGCGATTTCGTTGGGATAAAAAAAAATGGAACCCACAATTCTTCATGATGTTTGAAGTAGCAATTTGAAGGGATCAGTCTTTGCTATCAAGTTTCCTATCAATTTCGGTATCAGTCATGATGTTGGCATCCATGGTAATATGTAAAATAACCATGACATCTATCATAGGAACATCATTCAGAGCAATAATGCTTCATTTTGCCAATCATACCAGCTGATAAAAACCATCGGATATCAATCAAATCTTAGGTATTAGCAAGGTAGGGTTACCATGGGTAACGGTTCTATGGGTATTTCATGGTACATCCATGTGGGTGCCGCCAGGAACACACAGCGATACCACCAACACCAGCTGACACAGCTGACGAGATCCTACAACCTGTGAGTTGCAGCAGGTTTTTTCAGCAGTTTCCCCAGCAGTTTCCCAGCAGTTTCCCAGCAGTTTCCCAGCAGTTTCCCAGCAGTTTCCCGGCAGTTGTTTCCCGCAATTGTTCGAAAACTGGAGCAGTTGATCTCAACCAACCTTGGCATTTAGTGACTCCAGCAGTACTCTACTGATCATTCGACTGTCTCCGTGGCTTTCCCACAGCTAGCGACTCCCAAAAAACTGCTCAGCTCATGTTTCCTTAGAAGAAATGCGAGTCAACACAATGCTAGCAGTCACACAATGCTTGTGTTTCTCGAAGTTTCCCTAGCAGTCAATCTAGTGCTTATTGTTTCCCAATGCTTAGTCACTAGTGACACTTTCCCAATGTTTCTCGTCTTTCCAGTAACTAGCACATCCCTATGCTATTCTTTATTGCTATTGCTAGTCACTCATGTTTCTGCCATATCCCTATAGCTCCCTAGCAGCAAGCCTAGATATCCCCACAATTCCCTAGCAGTAAACCTAGCAGAAACCCCAGCATTGCTTGCTGTCGACTTCCAAACATCGCTTCGCCGCTTCGCCGCTTCGCCTGCAGCTTCAGCTCCTTGATCTGCTTGGTGAAGTTGGCCCCAGCAGCCGCCACCAGAGCCTTGACCTGTGCTCGGAGGTCATCCCCGCCCCAGGTGAAGCCGTGGTTACGGGCTCAGTCACTAAGTAACCATGGCTTAGTTAGTTAGTACGACAGATGGTGAGATGATTTTAGATCATCTTAGATTAGATGATGTTCGATGGTATTCTTGGATATTGTTGGGGGTTCAGCGTTATAGGCTTAACCCATGGAAACCCATCTAGCTAATGACGCAAAAACAACGAAAGGGGCTGGCCAAACAACATCGCTCTGTTGATTTACATAGTAAAATGCCTCGTTTACCCCAAACCAAAGGATTCAGCCCATCCTTTCGCGCTTGCATTCCAGCTCTTCCTCCTGTGTAAAAGCACAAGCCTTGTGGAGTTCTGCTCCAAAGCTCACATCAGCCTCAATGCTAGCAGCACATGACTAGTGTGAACGTGAACTTACACAGCCCCAGTCAGCTGGGAGTCATCCAAATACCTGCGCCCTTTCTGTATGATGTATCAAGAGCTGATATAAAACTCGACTTTTTTCCGAAAGGAAAAGTACTGCGAAATGATCCCCACTTTTGCGCTGATCCTGCCTTCACTTCCTTTGTAGACTCGTCAGACCTTCGGGTGGCCCAAAATCAGCTTCGGTCAGCAAAGTCAGAAGGACCACACGACAAAGGGCAGGTCAGTATACTAGTATCATTCCAACCGATTTGTCTTTAAACCCTTCACTACTAGTATCATTTGAATGAATTTCTTTTTGTAAATGTTTGCTTACTGTGTCCTAGTTTAAGTACTACGTTTTTTTGGTGGATCCCGGGATAAATCTGATCTTACGGTCGACTTTCGCAAGGTTTTAGTGGCAATTCGCTCCTCTTCTGCTTGCTTTTCGCAAGTCTGGTCTTGGGGTTCGCCGCGGGTGCCCCACGTTAAGAATGGACCAAGTCTCTTTGTAGATCTGGCTAAGCATTATGATACTGTTCACTTAGGATCCACTGGGTCTAGCAAACCTCGCACTGTGGTACCCATGCTTGCCAAGAAACCTCACAAACCTTAAGCCTATCAAATCAATCAACAGAATTTCAATCCCCCTCGCGTTGAATGACATGGCAAATGCACAGTGGTCCTTGCAAGTTGCTGCAACTCCTTCTGAAGTGACTCAACCTAGTCACGGTGTGGCACGATAAGTCTCACAGTTGAACTTCGCAGCTTAAGCACTTTCAGACTTCTCAGCAGCCATCACCCTAAGGCAGACCTTCTCCTGCAGGGACAGGTGGTTGCTCTCAGCCTTTGTTGTTGCCGAGGACAGCCTGGGCAGCCCATGGCAGCCCCATTCAACTTTGACAACAGGCTTTTGGACCCACTGCAAAATGCACTGCCACCTGCTCTCCAATTCATTGAGCTGGTTCAAGGATTCCTCAGCACTGGATGCCTGAGTCAGGTCAAAGAAAACTGATCGCAGCATGATCGGCTGACTCATTCCCTTTTTTCAGTGATTGCTGTCCGATATTGTTTTGTCTTGTTGCTTGTGCTGTTGCTACATCCACTTCTCTTGCATTTATCCTTTCCAATGTATCTGCGACTCTATGAATCAAACATGTGCAAGCTTCATGACAAAAACTTTCGATAGGGAAACTCCTTGCATGAAAAGGACTCCTGCCGTAGTGCTGCTGGTCGCTCCGGCTTTTTCGATCTTGGCATTCAATGCCTGCACACGGTACAACACGGCACAAGGATTTTCCATTTTTCACTAGGTGACTAGGTGGACCGTCTTCTCACCTGCCTGCCACTGCGAAATGCTTGGCACGCTGTTCACGTCGGCCTTCTTTTGCAGAGCCGTTGAAATCTCCTGTTTTGGAAAGCCGGTGAAGCTTCCGTCTCATGGCATCTGCGTATCAAACAGGGATGAGGGACACTTGATGACGCTTGCTTTCCATCTCTTGCAACTTCTTTTCACAGTTCTGTGCTCTTTTTTGACACCTTCCCTTCATTTCTGCTCTTCCCCTCTCCTGCAGTCGAACCAAAGTGCTCACTGCATTTTGTTCGTTGCGTCTTGCAACCTCCACAGCCACAGTTTCACGCAGGTCCTTGCCAAGACATTGCTGACATAGCCCGCAGTGCAAAGAGGGGCCATGCAAGTGACGAAGGTTTGAAACATGATGCATTGCAGTACAAGCCAACATTTGGACTTTGGCGACTGCATCATTCGAATTGACAGTGCAAACCATGTGGTTCAAGTGGAGTTCATCATTATGTCCAGTGTCGTTGTTGTTGTTGTTGTTGTTGTTGTTGTTGTTGTTGTTGTTGTTGTTGTTGTTGTTGGTGGTGGTGGTGGTGGTGGTGGTGGTGGTGGTGGTGGTGGTGGTGGTGGTGTTCTTGTTCTTGTTCTTGTTCTTGTTCTTGTTCTTGTTCTTGTTCTTGTTCTTGTTGTTGTTGTTGTTGTTGTTGTTGTTGTTTTCTTGTTCTTGTTCTTGTTCTTGTTCTTGTTCTTGTTCTTGTTGTTGTTGTTGTTGTTGTTGTTGTTGTTGTTGTTGTCCTCATCATCAACATGAACAACATCGTCATCATCATCATCATCATCATCATCATCATCATCATCATCATCATCATCATCATCATCATTCCTTGCATGTGACACTCCTGCCCAACAAGCGCTTGAAGTTCCTGCCGGCGAGCCGCGACAAACATCAAAAAAATGCACATCCTGTTCACTCTTACTTCCTCACAATAACCCTAGTCATTACTTACCCAAACGCTGAAAGTGATCACAAACCATCATGAATGGTCAAAACTGAGTCAAAACAAGCAGCTTAGCAGTCACGCATCAAAGATCATCAAAGCAGCACACAAATGGGAAGCAAATGTGTTTCCTTTGCAGTGTCAAGCAGCAGTAGCTCTCTGTCTACGTATCAAATGATGATTGAATTGCATTCCAAAGTAACTATGTCATCACTATGTCATCATTGCAACATATTGCAACACTCTGTGATCCGCTCCAACGCCTGCAACTTCTGCTGTTGGTGGTCAGCTGTACTTTGCAGAGATCGAACCAACGGAGACACGTGGTGCTCGAAGTATTCCATGCAGATTCCTGACAAACGTAGCATGGGTTCGGTCTCCGGGGTTCAACCAAATCTTGACGGTTCCTACGGATTCCTGCGGTAAGTTGAGTAAAAAACAACATCAGTTGATCATCAATAGATCATCAAATGATCAAGACGGTTCCAGACGGTTTAAGATCCAGGTGGAACTGCGACAATGTCAGTCCCAGCCCCCGCAACTTCTGCCTCGGACCGCCACACTTAGCTCGACAGTGGCCCGATGATGATCATCATCCTCTCCATCACCTCAGGCACAGCTGGGCTGGGCTCCTGTGTTTCGCTGCCTGCGACATGGGGATGTTTCCACTGACTTCCATCGCACTTCTTTGGAAAAGGTGCCAATGAAGAAAGTTCCATCATGGTCGGGCTTGCTGTACCACTCGGCCAGAGTCCTTGTTCTGTCCTTCATCGCGTTGGAACCAGCACGCTCAACATAATTGAGTGGTGTCATATGTAGACACAAACGCGCTTCAATTTCCAACGACACGACCGCAACACAGAATTCTCCTTGTAAGCTCCCATATCCTGCACGTCATAACGTCTGGAGGTGGGAAAATGCAATAGCAAGTGTGGGCAGCAGAAAAAAATTGGGGAAGAAGACGACTACTTGGATAGCTTCGGAGGAAGGAAACCTTGTTTGCCGGAGTTCGAAAGATGAAATCCGATAAGAAACAGAATAGATTTCCACCAAACTTCAACAATCTGAGACAGCGACCCAATACTGGGCCAAGTAAAGTGAATGATGAGCTTTGCAACTATTGAATATTGTTTTGGGTTGAAAGCCAATCCGCTGGGGAAACGTCTACAATGACCGGGGCCATCATCACAACGGTAGCAAGTCCAAAAAACTGCTCAATGTGCTGTCTCCCGTCCTCATGCACATTCGTTGGCACAGGAGGGTGGTTTTCAGTGGTCCCAGGCTGCTCCTCCTGAGCTGTGCGTTGGAGCCGTGACTACGAGGTGATTTGGAAAACTAAAAAAATGTTGGAAATCAGCTTTCTCTTCCCTTTCCTCCCTAGCCTTTCCCTTGCCCTCGCCTTGTGATGTGGCACAGGGATAGGCATGGGAGGCTGCGTCCAAAGCGGAGGACCTGGCGAAACGTGGAGGACAATGAGCACAGTGTCACGCTGCACGCTGCGCCACGCTGCGCCATGCTGCGCCCTGCCTTTGCCATAGCCATACATCGGGTGTGGGTAGACCATATGGGCACCCGGGTGCGGGTAGGACGGATGCGCACCCTTGGGCCACATGGCGCAGGCTACACGGAAAGGCAAAAGGGAGATGTAGAGAGTGAGATTCCCAGACTTCCCTCTAGACTCATCTGTTTTCCAGTGCAACTAGACTTTGTATCCGACTATCGGCTATCTGCTGTGGCTGGCTGACACAAGTGACAATCCATCAGTTGAGCTTTGAGCCATTTTCACTTCTGGCAGAATAGAGCGAGCAGAATCATCAGGCAAAATTGTTTCTCACACAAGGAGCATGACTGACAGATCCGAGGTGTTCGTGTGATCTAAGGACAAAAGACGTTGAGAGCCTCGATTGTGAAAACAAAGAGTGAGCAAAGGTGATAAATCGACATTAAGTGCGATGGTATATCATGGACGATCAACAACCATCACGCACCATCGTTCGCCAATATGTATCGTTGGCACAAATCGTCGACCTTTCACTTGACATGACATCATGACTCATGGCATTTCGGATTTCTATGGCGCACTCCCCCAACGGCACATGGAATGGTCGGGCCTAGGGGCGTCAAACTCACAAGCAGTGAGGAAAGAGCTTCGGCCCAAACGGGCTGAAACGGAACAGGTTTCAAAGGTCCATGAAAAGCACAACGCATTCGGAGTTGTAAGAAATGCGCGATACATGTGGTAAACTTACCAGCGGAACTTCCATTGGCAAACAGCAATTATGAAAATGATCTATGTATATACCAACTAGCAATGCTGGCTTATAGCCAACAACGGTGAGTGTGTCGTCAGTATCAATCGATTACGAGGAGCAAATAGTGGCTGACCACATACAACCAATTTGGTGGTTCCTGACCTTCGGTCTGCCACGTTCCACAAATGTTCTGGTGTCTAGTACGAAAGGCATGCCAAATAGGGACTACAGAAAATTATTTCCCGGGTAACTGATTCTGAAGCCAAGCCAATTGTCATTGTGGGTGGTTCTTTGCTGTTGTTGTTCTGAATCTTGCTATTGCATGCTATTGCTTCTTGTCATTGCTTGTTATTGCTGGAGATGTCTTGCACAAGTCCTCTGAGGGTTGGACCAGACCGAAGTCGGCGATTTTCAGTCGCAAGCGCTGGTCGATCAGAAGATTCTGAGGCAAATTGCACAAAGGCCCGGGGATCGAAAACGTTCAGGGGCCCATTGGGGTGACGTTCCCAGGGTTAACGGCTACAGTCTGGGAAAGACTCAGTGTTCGCGCGAGAAGCTACCATACACATCGAAATACTATGGTACATCTATGGCACATCATGACATGTGACTCAACTTCGTAATGACCATGGCAATGGCGCTGTATCAGAACTTGCGGATGGTCCTGCGGCTTCAAGTCGCGGTGGAGGATACGATTGGCGTGACAGAACTGAACTCCGTGAAAGATCTGGAATCTCGGAGAGCGTTGCGGAGAGAAATGCGTAGCGGCAAGCAGGTCACATCGGAGAGGTCGGGTCATCATGAAGTATCGTGAAACCATATGAAACAATCAATATCATCGATGGAACAACTTTTTTTTCGGGAGAGGGTACTCAATTACTTGATCCTCAAAAGCTGCTACGAGAGGATCCCAAAGCTGCCATGGAGCGCAAAGTTCTTGACTGTGGCCGGCGAGAGGTTATTGCTCATGGATCGCATGTACCTGAAATCAGCTGTCGGAAGATTTTGTTGTTGCTGCACTTGTGACCTCGTGAACATTGCTCCTCTGGAATCCTCTGAGGAATTGCGGGTGTCAAAAAGGGTCTTTTTGGCGTCTGATTTCTGCTCCAAGAGTCTCAAGGTGGCAGTGTACAGCCACTACCCTCAGGCTGCACTCTAGAATTTAAAGATTTCACCAACTTCAATTACATCCTGCACTGCATTGTCTTACGACCAGAACAATAGCAGTGGGAGTTGAAGCCATCAATTTTGGCTCCGAATTGTCGTGCATTCTGCACGAGGCCAAGAAGAACCAACCCCCTAATTTGTGAGACCTTCAAACTGCGATCCAAGACCTCATTCAGCGGTAGAGGAAGACCTTTGCTTCCACCACATCCCTATACTCGACTCTCCCCAGAGCGATGTGCGCGTAGCAAATCTGCAGCCGAGCAAATCAGACCTCCGCACAAAGATTTGCCACTGGGAGTTCAAAACGCTACTGAGCCATGGATCCCCAAATCATCAGGTGGTCAATCATGGTCCATCAACAACAAGGCACTTGATGGTACCGATCGCACGGTGGACTGCTGAACCAATCGCTGGAATCTTGCAGACTGAGTGTTGAAAGTTGGTCATGGTAGGATACCCAACAATGACCAACCACAAAAGAATACTTGGTATTGACGCCCCTTCCGTTGGAGATACCACCGATGAAGCTTATTCTGAATCATTTTTCAGGGGGATTCTCAAAAAAAACTGAACTCATGCAGAACCAGCTGGAGCGCGGAGCTGCCAACAGCGAAGGCTTGAATAACTTGAGTCCACCAGTGCCAACGTATAAAATGAATCGTCCATAAAAATGCCGAACGGAATTAAAAGGGATAGTTTCCTGTGAAATCTGCAAGTTGTGAATTGAGTGAACTAGAAAACTCCACAGTTGAAGGCACATCAAGGCACCTACAGTGCTCTGCGGCAGTTTTGGTGCAGGTGGACGTAGAGACGTAGCATTTTCGACAGGGCCAAGGCTGGAGACTGCTCGTGCTGGCGTAGCAAGCACCCGAGGCTTCTTAAATTGGTGCCTGGCATTGGGGCCAAGCAAAGAACCATCACACCCTTCCACCACAGCAGGGGCTTCAGGATGACCTCCAGCAGCTGCAATGCAACCTCTCGGTGGCTTGAAAGCTGCACGGGCCTGAGGTCCAAACTGATCATTTCGAGCTTCTCTCTCTGGCTCCGAGAGAGGTACCAATTCGTTTTGCAATTCATTTTGCAGAGCTGGCTGTCCCAAGTCTTCGTTTGCAACTAACTGAGCTGGTTCATCGGGTTCCTCGCGAATCTCGTCCGGATCGATCTCTACAATCTGCATGTCTCCCAACGTCAAAGATGGAGCAGCTTCTCGAAGCGATGGAACTGCTTCCCTCAACGTGGGTTCAGTTGGAGTTTCTTCATGTTCGTCTTCGACACAAATCACCTCAGTCAGTGCCTGGAGTGGCGCTTGGGGAGCTGTGCAGTGGGGCCACTCTTCTGAGTCCTCGAGAGGTTTGGATACCAGTGATGCCTGTGGCATTCCAACGTCGCCAACCCCTTGCCTCGCATCCAGGGAGGGGCACAGTTGCTTCACCGCTTCCCAGCATCGCTTGCTGGGCACCTGCACCAACTTGAAGCTGCCGGTGCCATCCAAACTTTGCGGCAGATTTCGCTGGAAGTCCAAATCACCCGGCTCCAAAGCCACCAGAACTCCACTGCTGCCCATTGGTCCAACAAGATCCAACAAGACTTTGAGACGAGGGATCTTGCAAGATCACTTGGTTGCTGCTGGTTGCGTTGGTTTGGTTGGGTGGAACTATAGGTATTTTTCCCGTCTCAATGACAATGCTAGTGTGATCTTGTGTGTTTTTGGCAATCAATCCTGTGTGTAATCAATGCTTTCAAAATGCTGCTCGGCTAAAAAGCTGTCGAGTATTCGGAAATGTTCTGCGAAGGACTGAAGAAAATGCATACAACAAACTCAAATTCAATGCTGTATGCTTTGGCCTTTTGGGTGATTCTAAGGTAAGAAGTATGTAGACTGGCAAGTAGGCTGTTTCCTTATTTGGGACCTTCTCATACCTGCTCACCTTCGGGCAAGTTGGAATTCTGCAGTCTGGAGTTGTCTACAGGCAAAGCAGAGCCAGCATCCCACATTGTCATTGGGCACTTCTTGAGGTCGTTCTCTACGAACTCGAAGACCAAAACCAGCCTCCAGGCCACCCCCAAAACTCAGGGGTATCAATGCTAAAGGAGACCTCTTGCAACAATCAAAGTGACATTTTCTGCTGACAAAGCATTGGGTGCTCGCGCTTGTTGGGCTTGTAGAAAATGTTGATCAACTTCACGATGTTCTGGTGATCTTTCAGCTCCTGCAGCAATTCGATTGGGTACCCCGCAGCCAACGTGTCAAAAATGACCTTGGGATCTGAGCTACATGAAGAACCAACTACCCCTTTTCTGGAAGGTTGGAACCTTCACCCATCTATATGAGTCATTATGAGTCCATACATGCTTTGAAAAATGACCGCTTTGGGATGATAACTGGAGTTCACCGCCATGAGCGAGTCCCAGAGTCACAAGTCTAGTGTGATTATCCTTCGATTCACATGGATTTGGGTCAAAACCAAATCTCAACAGAACAGGGCAGCTGACGGTGAACATCCTCATCGGATGATTTTGCATCTGCTTTGAGATGCGAGCGTCAAGGTTGCCACCAGGTTTTTGACCCACAATCACGTTGACATGGTGGTTTCTAAAAATATTAGCCAACCATTTTTACGGGCTCGCTATTGAGTGAAACCCGCACATGTGCGCTTCAAAGATAGGTGAAAGATTGCCCCGTCGCTCACACCCCACTCCTTGAGCAAAGCTATCTCTCGAAGAGCCGTGCTAGGCATGCCATCCTCCTGAGCTTCAAAGAACACCCCGAAGCATCCTCCTATCTCAACCCCTTACTCCCAACAAAACTGCTTGGTAAAGAGGACGAGCACATTCTCACCATGTGTGAAATTATAGATCCCAGCTGCTGTATCCCCATTCCTTCAAAGTAAGACACTTTTTTACTCATTCATACATTCATAGATCTAGATGTATTATTTGTTTATCCTTATATATCTATCTATTCATCTATCTATTTAAATTCTATGTATCGATTTATCTATTCATCTATCTATTCATTTATGTATTCATTTACGTAAATCTCATCCACTGGTAGCAGCTCACCTGCCCTCTGGGCTCCCTGCCGAGCCCTCGATCTTCATCTGCTTCATGGCCACCAGCTCCCCAGTGCGAATGGATCTGGCCTTGAAGACCTAAGGGAGGCAAGTTTAGTGGCTCATCAGTTGCTTCCGTTGCTTCCAGGTTTTAGCTAAGCTAAGCTTCCAAGTTTTAGCTTCGCTGAGCTTCCTGAGTTGAACTTAGCCTAAGCTAAAGCAGTCCATCTTGGAACCTTTCTGGAAGGAAATCACCATATTGGCTGCTCTAGGCTGTGAAGTCCAGCCTTGCCATAGGTGCCTTCTCCAAGAAGGGAGGGCTCGACTTTTTCGTACCTTGGTGTCACCATCTGAAGATCTTTCGCAAACCACCCCCTGCCAATCTTTGAGGCAGCAACTGGCTTTCGAAGGCTTTTTCAGCCTCATCCAAGTTGTCATCTAAGTCTGCCACGCTCCTGCAAGAGATTCGAGACTCTTGAGTGTTGGCTCTGACTGATTGAGCATTCCCACCATGGTTTGTGAATCTTCGCAACCAACAATTCTTTTTGTCTTTAGGCAACTGATTGCAATGAGCAACTTACAGCCAGAGGCACAAGAACTCGCAATACAAATAGAAGTGTCTGCTTATGATGTCAGCTTTGAGCTCCGAAGTCCTCTGCATGGGGTTTCTACCCCCTAACATTTCATCTAAGCTAATCAAACGTCAAATCTCCTCACCTAATTATCCTTGAACACACATGCAAGACATTGAGTCAACAAGGACTTGCTCTTGCTTCTTGTAAAGGCAATTCCGGCGAAAAGATTTTGACATCTCACAAATGCCTTTCATCCAAGAAACCATGATATGCTTGCTCGCATCTTTGACAGATTTGGTGGTTTTCATCTGAAAGTTCCAAGCAGCCCGTGGTTGGGCTACTGACTATGACTAAACCGTGCAGCGATTTCCCACACGGCTACGACCTACAAGCTCTGCCGACGCCATGTCCAGCGAAAGCCAACAAAATCCAAGGAAGCCTTCACTCCAGTAGCTACGCTCTTCTCATGAATTCATGTGAGTCTGTCCAATGAAGAATGTCATGCGAGGTTGAGAAGTTTGAACCTGCGGTGACGAAATTGATATTTGAAATTATATATTTGAAAAGGGTTTTTACATTGCAATAAATCAAAAAAGATCTACAAAATCTTACAACCTCTCAAACATCTCTTAAAGTTTCTAGTATTTGTGAGATTTTGTTGACTTCGGACTGGACTTGGACTTGCGCTGTACTCAGAAGCAGCTCTCGGCCAGCTCTTAATCGCATGCAGTGCAATGATGACCACTGGGTTTTCAATCTGTTTCCATAGGTTCCATTGGTTTTCACTCATGAATTTCCTGCAGTAAAACTGCTGACAATTGAATTCCCGTTCGCCATCTTTCTTTCCATCACACCCAAGACCCAAGTGGCTCGAAATTATAAATCCCTGAATTCATCTTTCTACAAGAGTAGCTCTCAGCGAAGCACCTGCCAGAAAAGCAACGGACTGGACTTTGACACCCGGGAGGCTGTTTGCCACTGGATATGATTCTGACATCACAAAGAGAATTGACAAAGCAGCACAAAGTGGAGGCCTACTCTGAACATGCATAGCTGCATAGTCTGTTTCAGCAGGTAACATCAATTCACCATCTTGTTTAGCGCTCAACTGACAATGTCTTCAATGAAACCGCGGATCCTTTTCTCCCAGCGTGCCATGAAGAAGCCATCAGTACCTTCCACGTGCGGTAGAAGTGTGCGGCAATGCCTGGCAAGTCATGGAGAGGAGAATGGGATGCCAATGGGAGAAAGCTGACATATGTGACTGTCCAATAAAAGAAAAGCACGTCCAAAATAATTTTGCATCCCGTATCTCCGTCAACCAAACAAGAATGACTTGTTTAGTATCTGGAAGCCATCAGTTTAGGGGATGCACCGTTTAAGGGCACGAAAATATTGAGTCTTGACACAGGGAAAGAAATCTCTGCCAGACAAATGTAGCTGTTGCAGTAGACACAAGAGAAAAATGCATTTGGCAACCATGTAGATTCGCTTCCTAACTGGTAGAGTTCTACCCACGTGAAGTTCTACTAGCGGTTGTCCATACTAATACTAATCCATACTATCTACTGGGCAGTATTTTCCCGTTCTGGCCTTCCGCTTGGAAATGGCCATCTTTCAAAGCCCTGTTCCGTGGCTTCGAATCCAGCTACAACGCGTTGGTTCTCCACGTGGATCAAGGAACAGGTTGCATAAACCAAACGTCCGCCAGGACGAACCAGTTCAGAAGCTTCTTTCAGAATTTCCAACTGCAAATCCGCAATGTCTGACAACTCTTCGAAATTCAAAGCCCAACGTTGGGAGGGATGTCGTCTCAACACCCCTGAGGAAGAACATGGCGCATCTACCAGCACCACATCGGCTTTCATGTTTTGTGGTTTACTCGTTGGCACCTGCAGCAGATGCAGAGCTTCGCCCAGCGCTCTGTTGGCTCGAGCCCCTTGGAGTTGCTTCCGCAGATCTTCGTCAATGTCCCAGGCACAAACGGATCCATCCGGCGCCACCAAGGAAGCCAAGAACCACGTTTTACCCCCGCGACCTGCACAGTAATCCACCACCAATTCACCAGCTTTAGCTTCAGTGGCCAAGGCCAACAGCTGTGAACCTTCATCTTGGACTTCGAAAAGACCATCGCTATATCCAGGCAGCTGCCAGACCCCTCCACCCGGTGGACGTCCATCAGGCAGCCAAAGCCCCACAGGGCTCTCGGCCGTTGGGACACTGCGAACGCCATGTTCTGCCAACAGTTCCATGATTTTCAAGCGCGTGGTTTTGAAACTGTTGACCCTTAGGGTCACCCGAGCCGGTTGGCACATGGCGCAACCCAGCTGAAACGCAGAAAGTGGACCAAACTGTTGCAACCAACTCTCTGCCATCCACAGCGGCAAAGACCATGCAGTCGCCAAACGGACTGCGAGTGATGGCTTCTCCTCGGGCTCGAAAAGAGGACAAGTCACAGCTTCAAGGAGCCATTTGCGTTTCACCTCACTATCCAAGCAACTCTGACTGTATCCCAAACCATCGGAGAACGCAGAGATCCCAGCACCTCTCTTGAGCTCACGACACACGTAGAGCTCTAGAAGCATTTCTGCTTCTACTTCAATCTGATTCTCTCCCTGTTCTCCATCCTTTCCATCCTTGCCATCTCTCAAATTCTCTTCTCTCAAATTCTCTTCTCTTTCTACTTCATCTCTTCTATCTCTCACTTTCACATCTTTCACATCTTTCACTTTCACTTTCTCCAAGAGATGTTTCAGCCGTCCGTGGAGCACCGCGATGCCCAGGACCCGCTGCGCGATTTGCCGCCGCGTCTCCTGGTTCAGCTCCGCGTGCCTCGCGCGCATGGCGCGGCGCAGCGCCTTCTCCACGTCGCTCCCCGGAGCTCGGAGCCACTGCCCCAGCGCCACCAGGGAGACAGAGCGCACCACCGCACCTCGAAACAAACGAGAAACAGGAGCTGAGCAAAGGTGAGCAAAGCTTTAGAATTTCGAAAGAAAAGAAGATGAAGAAAGATGAAGAAAGGAAGGAAACTTTCAATATTCTTTCTTTGCATCCTCAATCTCATGCCAAGATGTTTGGAAAATTTTCGAAAATCTTCCCTGGATGCTGCAGTTTCGGTCCGAAGCAGGCGAGTTGCTTCTTGCAGGCTCTGCCTTCTGAGTCGGTGCATTTTCACCCGGTGAATAGGCCATGGCTCGGTATCTTTGCCCATCATGGCAGAACTGATTCAACTGACGCTTGTGTAGGCTGTGGGCTACAGGTCTGTGGTTGGAGTGCTGACTGTTCCCAAACTTGGCAGCTTCACAGAGTAAAAGCACGTAAAAACATTCTACAGCATTCTACCATGCTCGACATCTGTGTCACTTCCAGTCTTCTGGATGTTTGCATGTTTGTCTTTTCAAAAGCTGCAAATAGAACTTTCAAACTAACCAGGATATAGGATGATATAGACCAAAATTCTGCAGAACGCCCAAAGAATGGCATGGTCACAGCATGTCACTGAAACAATCAAGGATTCTGAATGATCCCCCTGTTTGGATGTTCATCTACCACTTCGTTTGATCTCTCGTTTTTGACCCCTATAAAAGAACGTTCCGCGCTCTTCACAACATTTCAGCCCTGCCGTTCCAGCCTATCGAAGGACCGAGCTTGTGGGTTTCGAAAGCAACTGATCGGTGCTTTGCGTTAAGATGCCTCAGCTGTGAGATGGCTCGGTGCATCAGCTGCCTACATCTTTCAAAACTGCCTGGGAGATTTGGACGATGAGATGCTATGAGATGCTATGAGATGCTATGAGATGCTCAGATAGATGCTATGGGATGCTCAAATAGATGCTGAGAGATGCTATGAGATTCTTACCGTAGATCTTGAGATCCTTTTGCTGTACAGCCCCACATCTCACAGCAAGATGTGACCAGTTTACCAACTCTGACAAGCTGCCGGGCACCTCAGACCTCCGTCCCACGGACACAAAGAGCGGCTCCTGTGAAACTTGGATACAGCCTGAGTTTACTAACTGGACAACCGATCCATTAGAACTGTCATAAAAAACATCAAGTTCAATGTGAAAAAAAGAACGTCTTTACCAGAACTGCATTTTCCAGCAATCTCGTTGAACTAGTGCTTCAACATGCAAAGTCACCCGCAAACACAGGGCTACCAATGGCTACCATTCGTACCATACCAGTAGTACCGCACAAGGCGGTGGCGGAAGTTTCCAAGATAGGAGCACTATAGGAGTGTGCAGTTGTGGTTGCGACAATGTGAGCATCGATCCGGCCACTTGACTGGCAGCCTATCTGTCTAGCTATCTTTCTATCAGTGGATCAGTTTTCTTTCTGTCTGTCTGACTGTCTATCTATCTATCTGATGATCTATTCGTTTATCTATCTGCCTATGTACTTGTCTTTCTATCTACCTCACTATCTATCTCGTCATCTTTCTGTCTATGTATCTATCTATCTACCTGTCCATCTATCTATTTATCTATCTGCCTATCTATCTATCTGTCTATCTATCTACCGAATTATTTGTCTGATCATCTATGTGTCCATCTGTCCATCTTTCTGTCTATCTACCTGACTATCTATCTACTTTTCTATCTGACTCTCGTTTCGTCTACCTATCTGTCTATCTATCGACCCATCTAGCCACCTGAATCTGGCTAAACAATTGTCTGTCTATTCCATCTATGTATTCTAGCTATTCTATCTATCTATCTATCTATCCATCTATCTATCCATCTATTCATCCATCGATGCATCTATGTATCTGACTATCCATCTAGCCACCCATCGATCTGACTATCGACTTGTCGATCTATCTGGCTACCTCTTTGTCTAGCCATCTTTCGTCTATCTATTCATTTACCTTCCAAATGTGCTTCGATCATGAAGTGTTTTGCATCTAGGTGTTTGGCCACTTTTGATAATTGGACCTTGCAAAGGTGTTCCGATCATCAAGTGTTTTGCTACTTTTGACCTGCAAATGTGCTTGGCGCGCAAGCGTTGTGCACATTTTGGCCACATAAATCACGAAAAGTGACGCGAAACGCAAGTGTTTTCCTACTTTTGTCTCCTGTGTTCAAAAAGTGTCAAAACGTGCTGTGTTTTGACACATTTGCTTCAAAATGTGCTTCTCGCCCTGGCCGCGTGCACTTTTTCGGACATGCAACTTTCAAAACTTGTTAAAAACCACGAGTTTTTGCGACTTCGGACGTGAGAATGTGCTTCGCGCGCAGGCGGCGTGCCAATTTTCATGATCATATGACATCTCCGAAAAGTGGCCCGAAACGCTAGTAAAATTGCAGTTTTTATTTTGGTACAAGATTTTATCTTAAAAATTTGCTTCGCGCGCAGGCAGCGTGCCAGTTTTGAGAATCATGAGTCATCAAAAGTGCTCCGAGCATGTAGTGTTTTTACGATTTTGACTTCCAAATGTGCTCGGCGCCTAGGTTTTTTAACGATTTTGAACGTGGAATCCTCTAAAAGTGCTCCGAGCATGCAGTGTTTTTACGATTTTGACTTCCAAATGTGCTTCGCGCCGAGGTTTTTTCACGATTTTGCAAGTTGCAACTTCCAAAAGTGCTCCGAACCTGACATGTTTTTACGATTTTGACTTCCAAATGTGCTTCGCGCCTAGGTTTTTTAACGATTTTTGCACACACCTTCCGCCACAGTGGTCCGCACCCGCCGCTTTAGCGAGGTACCCTTCTGGACCCTCATGATGCACAAAACCTTGCAAAACACAGCATTTCGCGACTTTCCTAACATTTTGGCGCGCTCGCACTCGCATCTTTCGCACATCTCTTCTTTCTCACATCTGCGTAGGCGATCTACCCTAGCTGAGTTGTCCATATTGTCGGAAGTTAGACTTCTAAACTTCCTTCGATTAGTACCCACTACATCCCCACAAGCAGAGTACCCCATGGCACCACAAGTGCTTCTCAGGCTGTGCGCTCCTGTAGCCATCTCCTTGGGCTTGGGACTCGCGGCCGTTGCTCGCGCGTCGCCGAAGAGGCACTGGAAGGCGTAGGGTGCGCGGCCTGAGACAGGTCCGTAACGCAGGTAGAGCACGGTTGGGACAAGAACGCTTTGCAAATGTACTAGTAGCTACAATTGATTCAATGCTTGCGGATGAAGAGCTGCACTTGAATCTAAGGTGTTCAAAGCAGAATCTGCAGCTGGCCTCCAAAGTGCTTTTCCCTTCCATCTGGTCCACCCGCTCCGTCAGGGAAACCAAAGCTTTTGAAATAGCGCCTGACAAGCAATCTGCCTGCATGGTACTTCAGAATGACTCCATCAGTTCTTTTTCGGATAAGCGTGCTGACGACATTGAAGTGTGTCCACGCATGAGCTGATATAGTCTGCAAGTATCTATTTTTTTTATACGGCTGTCACATTTTGCATCCATAGAATATGTAGGTAGGTATCTAGCGCTGCATCCCATGCATGTGCATCAAAGACCATCAAACTAAATATCTCAGAGGTATGCGACAAGCGCCTACAATATCTCTTGTTTTCAATGCATCATCAATCGTCACGCTACGAAAGCAGCCTAGTTCAGCGCCAAGGCGGTCTCCCTCACCGGAAGCAATCGAAAGCTCGTCAACTTTTGTACACAGCCTGTGGACGAGGACTATGGTCGGGCCCATCCACTTAAAATGACATCAGCAAAAATGTTTTGAAAAAAACTTGTTTTGAAGAAAACGTGTTTCTTTGACACTGAAAAAAGGATGAGGTTGATGCTCCAGTGCTGCGAAGCTTCATTGGTGCTGGGCTGGATCGACAATTTTTAACATAGGGTGAACTCCCAAATTCGACAGCTGAGCTGACAATGAAAAGTTCTCTGTCGAGGCAGGGAGCATACTCAAAGCATCCGCCACAGTCGCAACTTCACGTCGAGCAGCTGCTGCCTCGCAGCAGGATTCGTCACAAGATCAGTTGTGGTCCCGTTTTTGCAAAGCACGAGTCCAATTGAGATCTGTTTGACATGTCAATTAAGATACCTTGAGATATTTTGAAGTATGTATCAATGTATCATCAAACCTCATAAAGACTTCATCAAACATCTCATCTCATCAGTTAAAACTGCGCCTCAGAGGACTCACCGCAGGAACTCTTCAGCTCTTGTAGCGCAGCTTTCGCTTCCTGCAACTCTGAGGCCTGGTGGAGCAGACCCACACGGTAAGGGAACCAACCAATGGAAGCGACCAAATACACCCAGGCACTGCCAACGGCACCAACCCAGGGCACCACTGGGCACCACCCAGCCTGCTTCTGTTGGCACTGTTGAATCGGCTGAAGTAAGGCCGCAACAGCCTCAGCAAGGCAGCAACCACTGAAGAGTCCGCTGTCCAAACCCGAACAACGATCAGAATTTGCCAAAGCTTTGGGGGCTGATCGGACTTGCCAAACAAACATGCTTTGTGGTGTCCTTTGAGAAATATGCCACGCATAGTCTTGCGTTTCCAAAGCTTGGCTTCCAACGATTTTGTCCATCGAGCCCTGCGAGTTGAGTTGAACCCCGTTCTTGGTGATTTGAAGAGGAGAAAACGGAGTTCTAAAGATGTCGTACCGGAGAAAAGTGGAAGATAGTTGCAGAGAGTTGAAGATGACGAAGTACTGAAGAACTTCCTTTCTCCCAAATTCCTGAGATGCTGACCACATGTTCTGGACAAGCCTAGACATTGACACATGCGCCATGGAATGCCATGAAAATCATCGAACTGCCGTGCTCCAAGCCCCACCTGGGACATCTTCACCAGGCCCTGAAGGTCAGGGGAAACATGCACCGAGGAAACACCAAGATGAACACGGAAGCCTCCTGTGAAAAACATCCACGTATAAATGTGTGTGTGTATATCTACATATATATATATATATATGTATATACATAACATCTACTCCTGTATAACATCAATATAACATCTACAAATGACCCACAGATGCTGTCTGTATCAAGATCGCAGACGAAAGTATGGTGCTTGCTTCATGATCTGAAACGCTTTGCTTCAAATTTGTTCATCTTGGTATGTTCGCTTCGCACCTGAAGGGAGGCACTCATTTCCCTCTGTTGGTTCTGAATCTGTGCAATAGAGCTCTCCAGTGCACTCAGGCGTGCGACCTCAGAAATCCAACCGGTTGTATCCTGGTCCATCACTCACCATTCAGCGCTCACCACTGCGACCGCAAATCTATCATCACCAATGTTTGTGAAATAAACGCAAGAGCCGCCGACAAATCATAGTAGCGCCTATTTCGCGTAAAGCATCATTTTGAAACCAAATATGGTGAGAAGCAGTGGTAAGCCAGAGTCACACATGCGAAACTCAGTTTCAAAGGTCTGCACTGGCTGGCTGAATTGCTGAATCTTTTCACCTCGTGGCCAGGAATTGGTCTCGAAAGGTGCGAGGTCTTTCAACTTACGCAATCGACGATTTGTGAAGCTCACAGCCACTGCAGCAACGAAAGAATCTCATCCCTTGAGGGCTTGCAATGCCTGGCTGCCAAGGTGCGAATCTCCAGTTGCATCGTCTCAATGAGCTGCTGCTTTTGACCCATGGCATTCAGACCCTCTGCTACCTGGCACCATGTTGGCTGGGCCCTTGCAATTGGCCCAAAGCACAAGGCCGCCGACGGAAAAAATCAGACCCCGCGAAACCAAATTGCCAGGTCATTCAAGAGCTCCGTTTCTGTGTTTCAAGGTGTTTCTGTACTTCGAATTGACAGAAGAAAACTACAACAGTATGAAATTTATCTCCTTTATCTCCTTGGAAATTAAACTTCCTGACACTTGTCTTCTTGGAAATTACCTCTAACTTATCTCCTTCTTTATTTCCTTGAAAAGCTGTTATGAGTGCAGCTCTGCTTGGGGCGCTAGAACCTGAGTCTTCTTTCGTAGCCTCGGAGATGCCCCGTCAATGAAAACTCACCACCGTCCCTTCGTCCCCACCTGTCGTTTCTCAGCCTGTAGGACTTGAAACTGGCCCTGCAGCGATTGAACGGCAGCAGCCAGGTCCTGGGCTGTGCTCACCCCAAGACGAGAATCATCGCCCGATCAGGAGGGTTTCTCAAGTCATAGGGGACCCAGAAAATGGATGGGTTATCACCATAAATTGGTTAATATTGAATGCTTTGGGGGCACCTCTATTTTGAGAAATACCCATATGGATGTCATTTGCCCCTACCAATTTGTGCAGCACGCTGCAACCATCGTATTTCTGGAGCGAGATTGGGGAGGTATTGGCCAGCAACATAGGTCTCTTGCAGTAGGAGTTATCATCTCAAGACCATCAAATTGGGACAGAATTTGCAAGTGCCACTCTCCAAATATATGGGAGGTTTCCCGACCAAAGAATTGCAGTTGTTGGGCGGCTATCTCTAAAACCACATATAAATAAATGCTCGACCTCATGTTTGGAGAGCAATCTTTGCAAATCCAAGATGTCTGCGAACCTGAGATTGGATTCACTATGGTTATATCAGACCTCCAACTGAGAAGTGCTGGGACGCACAGTGTGCTACACGACCATTTCCAGTCCCCCGTTGCGCCTGGTCCCGGGAAGCCTAGCGGCCGGTTGAGCCCCAAAAATGGAGGCCTGCTGATTGGTTGCCTTTACGTGTTCAAACAGTTTCATGGATTTGCATAAGATACAATATGTATCTCATCAAACAAGATCCTGCAAGGCCTACCGTTTTGGGGGTAACTCTGGTAAATACCGGAACCAACAGGAACCAACCAATGGATCACATGGAAGGCCCTCCCAACTCTCCAAGAGATCTGCTTCACCCATGCCTGGCTGGAATCCTCTGAGCGGAGTGTCTCCTGAAGGCACTCCGCACGGTGTTGGAAGGCAAAAACATGACACCAAGCGCAAGTTGCTTCATTTCTGTCATCTCTTCTTAGCAGGGCCTCCATCTTTCTCAACATCTCGTTGAATTTGGCCTCGCAGTGTCCAAGCCTCTATGTTGCATGGCCACTATATCATGTATGTATGTATGTATGTATATATATTTATATATTTATTTATGTTGCATCTCCGCGAGCCGTGCGCATATCCCCACGATCTGCCCGTCGAAACGAGGCATGTCGGAAGGCCCAAGGTGGACGCCTCGGTCTCCTGGATTCGATCCATGGCGCAGATGCCATTCTCCTCGAAGCACCCAGCCATGTCTAGCTGGGAAGCACAGTTGAAGGCCGGGGGAAGCAGCTCCGGAACCCAAAGAATAGCTCCAGAACAAATGTTTTGAAAAAGTGTATCACCTTGTATCACTTGTGTTTAGATGGCTGTGGGTCAAAACCCCGTACCCCTGGTTCCTCCACTATTAACCATTGGTTTCCCTATAGTTTTGTTGGTTATTAACCCCCATTGTTGATCATTGTTGATTGTTGATATTGACCCATAGCCAGATCAGTATCAGATCGTGTTTTGTACTGTGTCTGTTGTGAGTCGCTGATCTCTGCGTGGCAGTCCTTCTGAGCCTCCAAAGTTCCACACCGGTCACTGATCTCCTCGACGCCTCGCCTGAGCACTTTGAATTTACAAACTGCACAAACTGCAAATAAAGCTATAGAAACTGAATAAATTGCAAATATTAGAAAACTATAGAAAACTTTTCTAAATACGAGTATCTGCAAATATTTTCTCCAATGACTGAGAATAGCGTAGAAAAACTGCACAAGTTTAGAATGACTTGGACCTTTGAATTTACAGACCATCTAAGACCTTTGAAGAGCTGCACGCCGTTGCTGTAAGCAGTTCATACGTCACCCAGCCTCAGGGCGTTCAGCATAGCGTCTGTGGCGCTGTCAGTGGCGTTGCGGGCCTCTGCCACCTGAGCAGGAAAGCATCTGAAGAGAACACGTGTTTCTCGGGAAAGGAAAGCCTCTCCTCTTTGAAAGTACTGAGCAAGTGCTGCAAGGGCAGTGCAAGTGCTGCAAGTGCCAATGGTAAGCGCCACAAGTCCCAGTCTCTGAAAATGGAATTGATTGACTCATTGACTCTTGACAAGCGTCTCGCTTCTAGCATTTTTTCTAGCACGCGTAAACTTCATCACGGCTATCCGTGGCTTTCTGCTGCTAGCGCCGGCTAGTGCGCTGGCTAGTGCGCTGTCACGCGTTTGCGTGAAGCGTGCGAATGCCTCTCTGGCCTCCCGCAAAATGAACTGTACATCCGAGCAAAATTATGGTCTCTTTGCACAAGATCTCTCCGAGAAATTCCAACTGCAAAAGCAGAATTGCAATCACGAGAGATAGGGCTTTTCCAACATTGAAAGCAAAACAAGTGCGGTAGCAAGTGCTAGATCTCAGCAGGAAAGCACACACAATTCATTTTCTTAGAAAACTGCAAACACTCGATCAGCCCTATCAGCCGGATTTGTTTCTGGCTGGACTGCTCAGAATATTGCAGCCTTCGGATCGAAATCCATACAGCAAGGGATTGAAGTTTGAAAAGGAAATGCTCACGAAGTCGCTTCTCGCGCAAATTCTTGAGAATGCCAATTATACTAATGCTGAGACTAATGCTGGCAATGACAATGTCAAGACGACAGCGGCGACAAGGATAATGATGACCACCGAGACCCTACCACGGCTACGACATGAAAACGTTGAAGATAATAACAAAGGCTGAGGACAAAATGACTGACAATGACTTTGACGATGAGAGTGACCATTAGAATGGCAATGACATGCAATGACTATGACAATGACACTCATGTTCATGACGACCATTTTACGAATGACAATGAGGACAACCATGATGACTATCACGGTGACAACAGTGACAACCATGATCATGGCTAGGACGATGACGATAACCACGACCATGAAAATGACAAGTATGATTGATAACTATGATGATGACAATGATGATGATGATTGATGATTGATGATTGATGATTGACGATTGATGATTGACGATTGATGATTGATGATCAATGGTTAATGGTTGATGGCTGATGATTGATGATTGATGATTAATGATTGATGATGGATGATTGATGATGGATGATGGATGATGGATGATGGATGATGGATGATGGATGATGGATGATGGATAATGGACGAGATGTGATGGATGATGGACGATGGACGATGGACGATGGACGATGGACGATGGACGATGGACGATGGATGATGGATGCTGGATGCTGGATGATGGATGATGGATGAAGGATGAAGGATGGTGGATGGTGGATGGTGGATGGTGGATGACGGATGACGGATGGTGGATGACGGATGACAGGTGACGGATGACGGATGACGGATGACGGATGACGGATGACGGATGACGGATGACGGATGACGGATGA
>VSDK01028686.1:34002-104773 GCA_009767595.1 Symbiodinium kawagutii | reverse complement strand
TGATGATGATGATGATGATGATGATGATGATGATGATGATGATGATGATGATGATGATGATGATGATGATGATGATGATGCAAACGATGCTAGTTCGCACTTGTTCGCGCCTTGCACCCCCTGACTATTCCAAGCCCAGGTCTTCGGCCAAGCCGATGCTGCGAATATCCTGCAACATGCAGAGCTTGTCAACGACTCACAATAATTTGCAAAGATGTACATATAGTTTAGTTAAATGTGCATACAGTATGTTTATGCATTTTCATTCACTATGTATAGAATACAGACTGAATACAGATATCTACATCACTTCGCGCATACAGAAACTGCCAAGTGTGACTTCGCCGAAGCTCAAGTGATCCACTGATGCCCCCCTGTTGCTCCTGCAAGCTTAGGTCTCTCACGTACCTCTGCAGGAAAGGGCTCCCACCGTCATCGAATCTGATCGTCCATGTGTCGTGCCACTGAAAGTATGGGACCTGTGACATGGAATGAGGACTTGGTGGCACCTAAGTACAATTGCAAAAGCTGTGGTGTTTGTTGATGACTTGGTCTTCTCGCTAGGTCTCTTGAAGATCCAGGATGGATCAAAGCAATACGCAATTTGAATGTTGTATAATAAGAATATGCCTACATCTACACATTTGCAAGTCAATCGACCGGAAGGGTCCCTCCCTGGTTGCGCCTGTCATGCTCCAAGTCAATCCTGCATAAGATCGACGTTCTCTTGAAAACAAGGGTATGGAATGGTATGGATATATGTGGACCATGATGATATCACTGAACTTGCTGTGGCATTTTGCGAATGATCAAGTTGATGAACCATAGTTCAGTGATTAAGCAAAGTTCAGTATCTTGGACATGTTGTTTTTCTTAACCTTAAGATTACTCAGGATTAGTGCCACACACAGGACAGTTTGCCACCCTTAACGAACAGAAGTGCCAGACACAAGTTGATCCACCCTCGGATTTAGCGCCTCAGCGCACTGTTCTGCGCCCGCCGTGTGCAGTAGGCACCAACCGCTGTCCACGGTCGAGTCACAGGAGGCCCATACTCCTCGGTCATCCGAGGTTCACGGGTGAAGATCAACGTCGCCATTCACGTGATGTTTGACATTTTTATGATATCCAGATTAACAATAACCAGGTTGGTATCCATGACAAAATCCTGTTTGATGCAAAAAATATGTTCAAGGATTTAATGATAACAGGATTAGTATGATAATTAAAATTATATCAGACAAATATTAGGACTTTCAAATGATATCACGATTATGTCATTAGTGTTAAGCTAGTATATGAGACCTGAAAAAGAGGATCCAACTCAGGTATGTCAAAGATGCTAAAATCTCTTGAAGATGTTGTTTGCTTCCTCTCTGGCTATCAAATTTGTTGGCGGCGTTCTTGAATACGTTGGCCTCCAACATACAAGGTGTCAGAGACACACTATGCATTTCAAGGTGAAAGCCGAATAGTTCTGAATGCTGAATCCTGGATCTGGAAGGGGAACAAGTCGACAGAAAGGGAAAGAATCCCATGAAAATGCAAATGGATGCGGATGGTGACAACATTTAGTTTTGGGATCAAATCCCGTGCAGCCCCTTGCAGAGATTGCACAATAAGCAAAAGCCAATTGAAAGCAAATTCTGCCAGGAAAGAGTGTGTGATAAACACTCGTTGGAACACATACATGCAGTTTGTGTCTTACCTTCCTTCCAGAAAAAACTCTCTCAAGATAGGAGCAAAGAAGTTCAAGTGTTCAACTTTCACTGTTCCGATCACAGGACTAGCTGACAACTGGTTTGCTGCTCTCTGTGTCTCTGACGCTGCCCGCCATAGCGTAAGGTTGAACGATAAAGAGTTGTCCTCACAAGGCAGCTAAATAAACCAGACTCTGCAAAGGTTTGGTGGCTCCCAGACTCCATATTGGCAAGCTATGGCGAAACGGTTGCAGGACTTGACTCTGTTGACTCTGTTGGCTCGAGCCTGCTCCATCTTCCCTTACTTCCATGATGCGGCCAATCATGTGGCCTGTCAGGGTCACCCCTCGGGGTCACCCCTCACGGTCGGTACCCGGATGATTTTGACGCGGTGCAGCATCTTCCCGATGATCCAGGCCTTGCTCTGGTTGGCCAGGCTCCTTCTCCCAGACCTCAAGCGTGCGCGAGTTAACGTGTGGGAGCCACCTTGGATGACTTGAGTGATCCATAACAACTATGCGCCTAGAATTCGGACGCCCAACATGCACCCAAAACTGCTTTGAAAATCGATACGAAAATGATCGTTTGACGATCAGGCCAGGACAGGAGTGACGGCAAACAACCGATTCTTCAACGACCAGGGGACAACCACACTCTCCATGGATACAAACAGAATAGGTTTGAGATGAATATCACGTGCATCTGATGTTCTGAAATAGAAGAGACAGAATGGCTAGAGCAAAGACTCTCCTCCGAGGCACTGCATAGTCTCTCAACATCAGATTCGGGAGCTTTTCCAAATGCAACACGCTGGCCTCAAGGAAAGAAGAAGTTGCTTTGCCAAAACAAACAGTTGTAGAACCAGTAGGGAAACTGTAGGTGAACTTGTAGAAAGTTGCACCCGCTGCAGTGGATTCGCTTGGTGGTCCCAACCATCGACCTGAGCACCCTGCTGTTACCAGTCGCTGGCGCACGGGAATGGTGAAGAGCGTTTTCACCGCCTGCACCTTCGACGTCATCGGTCCACATCGGTTAAGCGACAAAAACGGAAAGTGGCGCAACCATGTGAAACCTCATGTGAAACCTCATGTGAAACCACTGATCCAGAAACATCCAAAAACTGCCACTGATCCAAAAACCGTGCACTATATCAACATCTAAACATCTGTAAACCCCGCAAACCACCCAACCACCTGAACTGCTTCGATTTCTGAAGAATTTCCGGAGGATGGCGACTCAGCTGCACCTTGAAGTAGTTGCCATGGTGGCCACTGTGGCCATCCAGGCGCACACGTACCGTGGACCTTTGTGAGGCCTCAGGATGGTACTGGGACCTCTGGATGCAAGTGACTACACCATGTCTACACCATGTCTACACTACTATCTTGCTTTTTTCCTCCACGCACGCACCAAAGGTCCGCACTGAAAAGCTAATCGACCAGATAGCTTGTGTGAGCAATTCACCAAAGCGAGCTACCAAGCAAAGTTTGCGAAATTCTGCCACTTCAGAGGCGCTGTTGCTTCCCCCCGCGCCTCCAGCACAACTCCATGCTCCCCGACCTTGTAGGACTCCTAGTGGCACACCCTCCAGGAGAGGATCCCTTGGTGTCTTCCAATGTCCAGACCTGTCTCCACATCAACTTGGTGCTCCTCATGCTGCACGGGGTTGTGCCGATGCACTTTGACCACCACTCGGTCCTCAAGTGGACACGGGCTCTGCAAACAATCTGCTGGTCATTCGAACGACCATTGACCATCATTCACTGTCAGTCATATTGATTCACCATCATTCACCAGCATCGTTCACCACCATCATTCACTCCACTCACCACCATTAATCACCATTAGCCATCGTTCAAAACTGTGCTCATGTGCCAATCCCTATGGCAGTACTCTAGGTCTGAGAGAATGACCCCAGCTTCGAAGCTGAAACTGCCCGTCATAGCGGTGTGGCGATCAACTTGGCTTTGATGGTAATTACTATGCTGAGGTAGACATGTGGTTGCACAATGTCCGAAATCCTTCCTGTAGTTCGAAGACAATGAAGACTGGGCCAAAACTGCATAATCTGAAGAACTATCCTTTTCGAGTGAATGGATTGACAAACACGTGCTCCTGCTTGGACGCGGAGATGAACAGCTGCGGACAACCCGAAGGTCAGGCTGTGAAGTGCTGAGCAAAAGTATGATCCCCAGATCCCCTGCATTTCCCACGTTACAACGGCTGTCTCAACGGAACAGCAACCAGAACTCCGCGCCTGGCTCATGGAGGTCAAGGCATGATTCAAGCGAGCCTCCAAGTCCTGAACCTCCAATCAGCTTAGCCAGGGAGTGATACCCCTGGATCACCGGCTGAGCTAAGCCACCTATAAGCCACTAAAGTATACTTATACGGTGGTAGTTACCTTGAGTTTTTGAGCGAACTGGGAGGTGATGACAGCTATAGCTCATGAAGAGCTGATTATAGATTATATCAATGGCTAATAGTGTCATAATTTGGATAATTGATCTGGTTGATGCTGGTGGATGATGGTAGAATAATGATGGGTGATGGTTGATAATGATTGTTCATCTACTACATGGTGTAAATGACAATGATGCCTTGTAATGCCATGGTTCATACTGGTTTCATAAGGGGATGATAATCAACAACCAACAAGGGTCCCAGGGCACTCATTGACCAATAGGGCGGGGGTTTACCCATCAACATCGATAACCACTCAGCAACCACTGTCATCCCAGAATGTCTTGGATTGGAATCACCCATACGCAGAAGGGACCACCAAGAGCACTCTCCTAACCTAGCAGCCATCGTATCTTCAATGGTATTTTTTTGTCAGACAATCAAGCCCCAGTAGGTACAGTCTTGCTTCATACCAAGCCAAAACCATCGTTTGTGACCCATAATATCAAGAGACTTAGTAGGGCTAGTTTCTGTACAAGAAGCTCAAAAAAAGAATCCAAAGCTGAAGAAACACCACAGTATGTTTGGACGGGTTTAGCATCTCCCACAGTGAAGAAGTGGATCAGTGGCATTTACAGCCCACCTTTTGCGCAAGGGCTTCGCGACCTGATCGGGGCATTAGACTTGACCAATGTGAAGAAAGAGCGCAAGCGGCATGACCTATGTCATTAAAACAGAATGAAATTAAAAATGTTCGGCTGGAACCATTTCTGAAGATGTCAGGAATGTCATGAGTAATCCCAACGTCATGGATAATCCCCAATCAACCTCGGTAACCGATGGGTGTTTTTCAATTGAGCTTCCCCACTGGTCTGCTCCTTTCTCAGTTCCGACTGAAAGTCCGGAGCTTGAGACGCACTCACGGAACCTGGCTGAACTCTCAAGATGGAACTGGCAAGTCATCGTACTTAGTTGTGATGAATGGTTATTGATATTGATAAGGGTGGTTGATTGATAATAGCGGCTCAGAATGGCAGTGGGTATTGGCGGTTGAAGAAAGATTCAATGATGTTTCATAGTGACAATTAGAGGGGGATACGAACCAACCGCCAACAACCACCTGTTTCGAATTGTTTCACTGGTCAACAAATGTTTCCTGTGCATGGATTCGGCAGCCAGTAGCATCTTTGCCAACCATGGCTAACCATTTTTGAGCAACTTCAACTTTACCCAGCAGTATTAAGTGATTATTAAGTACATTTGGGCATTCACAACCATTCACAACTCCATTCATAACTATGCATCTTTGTAACATCATTTAAAACCATTCACACCTACTATTCATTAACATTCATAGATATTCATAATCATTCATAAATGGTGAACACCATAGATATTACCATGGTGATATTCATAATCATTAGATATTCATAATCATTCATTGAATCATTCATATTAATTCACAATGGCTAAACCTGCAGTCAGTACCACTGTTCCAGGGCCTGCATTGCTCGGCACAGGCTCAGGGCCAGCAAGGCCCTTGCTGGCACCGTGGGTCATGTCCTTGCAGTGTGGCATCACTTATGAAGACCCATGGGATGGTGGTTGATGATGGATGTTCACAGTGTTCCAAATCAATTGAAGATAAAGTTGCAAGAAAGGAAGTGGCTAGGAATCATCGACATGCACTGAATTGACATCCCAGAGTCAAGTCGATCATGCTTCCTGCTCTCTCCCTCCAAACATGCATTCATGTTTGACAAAAAAAGCAAAGAACGTGCGAGGTTATATTTTAGGTCCAGCAGCCGATGTTGGCGTGGTGGCAGTGAGACTGGGATTGATTGCATTCGCTGCATTCACTTTGGACGGGTGAACTTTCACCCACCCGTCCTACTGCCTGCACGATGGGAGAGGCATTAAGGACTCCAATCCCCAAACGTGATTCCTCAACTTCATTTCACTTTCTCTCATCTAGCTGGCAGATATCTATTAGTCTATCAAGATTCTTAAGCTGCGCTTCTCACTATGCACGTAGACTTTGACTTAATCCCATGATTTCTAAGACTTTCAATGAGTAGAAGAGCAGCTGCAGTGGAAGCAGCAGCTTCCAGGTGCTAGGTTGGCTCTTGTGGCCGACACACCCGATGTGTCCATTGACACCGAGTGCCTTGTAGAAAATGGGCAATGAAAAACAGCCTTTGAGTGTCGTTCCAGTTGCACCTGGTAAGGTTGGGTGTTAGGATAAGGCATTTTTCCTCAACTATTGAAGCAAGAAGGTCATTGGCTAAGAAAATGTCTGCAAATGCCAACCATATCCAGCGGTGTACACTTTGGTCTGAGTTGACTACGCAGGCCATGTGAAAGTGAGTGGCAAGAAAGCAGCCTTTAGGGCTACGTTTTGTTGATACCTTTGGGCCACACGAATAGTGTGACTCCCTTGGGAGATCGCTTCCCAAGGCCGATCTCAGACCTTTGATCCTAAGCAGCCCATCTGACGTTCAAAACTTCCGATCGATCGTTAGTCGCAAGTGGCCATACCACCAGAGGTTGGATTGAAGGACTCAGGCACTCGAGGTCTGCGAGTGTCGAGGTGGAGCCTGAAGCTGAGCTGCAACGCTGGAGAAAGGTGGTAGCGATTGAACAAGATTCACCAAAATTAATAGCATTATGGATCATTATGCTATATAGCTCATGTTACCTCCCCAAAGTGGGCAACTCGCATCAAGAGTAAGCCTCCTGCCCCAAGCTGCGGCAACCAACGTTTTCCATGCAAGGTCCCCGAAGAAGCCCCGTTCTCCTGGCGCAGAACTGTCACAAAACAGGGAATGTGCAAAGCGACCAAGGGGTACCAAGGTGCGACACAAGGGATAGCAACGATTCACAGATGCAAAAAACTTCGTTTTTATGGCTTGGAAAAGTACTTCGCAGAGTGCTTTGCATCCCCAATCCATGGCCAATGCTTCAAAACAATGAGGAAAAGTAATTACTGGCCGAAGGATGGTGGGAGTCCTTGGCAAAGTTGTTCAGCGTCTGAGTGAAGTCTGCCAGATTGTTTGCCAGCTTGTCTACGCTTGTCACGATGGCATCCTGCTTCAGAGTAGATCCATCTGCTTCAGCCAACATTCCCCACGAATTCTTTTGGACTTCTGAGTCTTTCCACTGAAACTGCAAGTCTCACTTCCCTTGGTTCACCGGAAACTTTCCTATTGGGGCAAGATCAAAGGCCATGCAAAACAGCTCCAGGATGATACAACAAGTTTCAGGTTTAATTTCACTGTGCTCGGTCACAATAGCTGAAGAATGATGGCACGTAGGCACGTACATCGGGCCACCACCACCAGCACCAACCGCTTGGCCTTTCGCCGAGGCACCGAACGGTGAGCCACGGTGTGTTCCAAGGAGTCCAACTTCTTCGTCAACTGCGCTGAGATGCGCTGCAGTGCGTAGTCCAAGGACACCACGTGCTTCGTGTTGAGGCTCTCCTACAAGGGTGGCTCGTGGTCGTTGGTGGTCAGCTCACCTCCACAGTCCATGACTGTGTTCCACATTAGTGTTCCATGTATGTCTCGTTGTGCTTATGAGGGTAAGACAAAGTCTATAGATGAAGTCTATTGACAAAGTCTATATCAACCTCAATCGTGGGAACCAATCCACCTGTTGCAATGACCAAGTCATATCTTCGGATAGCAGCGGAGGGCAGTCTGCATGGCCGGCTCCTGCAATTGTGAGAGCCCGGCCGTGAATTCATCGATGGAAAGTTCCCCATCTTCGTCCACGTCCAACATCTCAAAGGCCTGACAGCACAAATTTGGGCGGCTGGTGTGAATCACTGCTGACGATTACCATCATCAATCACTATGTTTAACCACTATAGAAGGTAGTGTCAACAATTTTATTAAGTTGGCAAATCAAACTGTTCACCATTAATGACGGTACAGGATCATCAGCCACTAACAAGTACTAGCCATTGGCCATCGCCAGTACCATTGTCAATGGTGAAAAATGGCTGTACCAAGTTTTACATGAACCACTCTTCTTGGTCCAAGCCAAAGCCATCACTAATCTCCATGACCACCACTATCAACTATTCATCAACTAAGCACAAGGAATTCAAGGCATAATATGTACAAATAACTCACATCGCACCGCTATTAGCACATCCACAGATGAACCATGGAAATTGGATGGGTTTGGTCACCGTCACCACGGCTACCCAACCCGAAATCAGCCCTTGCAGGCTCTGAGACCTGACCTTTTCGAGCTCTTGCAGTGGGAGCGTTACACCCAAGTCCTCCATCTTTGCTACGACCTGGCGCTCAGAGACAAACTTCAACAAATTGGCGCGTTAGATTGCTTTAGATAGCTTATAGTTTTAGAAGGCTTTAGATGGTTTTAGATGGCTTTAGATGGCTCGAGGGTCTCAGATTCGCCAAATTGAAACAAAAATCAACAGCTTAAGCCGATTTGAAACTTCAATCATTTGAGAATGCCAAGGAGAAGCCTAACAGCCCACCTGTTCATCTTTGATGAGGGTCCCAAACTCCTCCTTGTCCAGGACTTGATTTCCTTGGATTCATCAGAATGTTGCAAGCTTCGCAGCAAAGGTCGTTCAAATTTGTGCTTCCAAAGTGCCATCTGCATCTGCATGAATGAAGCAAACCTGAGACGTGTGCTGACAAAGGAAGTTCGCATCTGCAACATGCATCCTTCTACATACTTTTTCACGTTTGGAATACAATGACTCAAAAGAAGCTGGACCTATCTGAGGTAAGAATAGACAAGAGACTTTCAAAAAGTCCACAAATTCTTTGCGCCTCCTCTCTTGTGCCTGTGAGCGGAAATTCTCCAAGATAAACTGGAGCTTTGAACACTTTCACTACTCATGGTTTCTATTGATAATTGCTATATTTGAGGATCCCTCATCGCGGAGAATGGAAAGACAGCAAAAGTAGCTCTCCACCAGAAGTTTGGTGCGGCCTCTTTCTGTTTCTCCTTCCGGTCCTGCGTGGCCTGCAGAAGTTTATAAAAGGCGAGCAACATGTCAATGTTAAGCCAAAAATGGGGCTGTCCATGAAAGGTGGTCTCTCCAGTAACCAAGTGCAAGAGAATTCTGGCTACATCACTTGCAGACTCCAAAATGTACAAGAAAATGTCCAGAATGTCTGGCCCTAAACCCTAGTGCCTGGATAACATTGTCCGATACCACCGCAGTCACCAGCGAGATCATCGTCCACGCCTTTGCGTTGCAGTCTCTTCAGGTAAGCTCTGCAGACTCACAGCTCTGCAAACAAGAAGCTGAAAAGGCAATGAAAATCACAAAGAACATTCGCCACCAAAGACCTTAGCATCAAGATGTCCGAACAGCAATTACAACAGCCGCGGGATCTTGCCGACGTCGATTTAGCTTGACAAAATGTGAGCACGGCACATGCCATTCATATGCTATTCATATGCCACCCATATGCCATTGATTCATCCCGCCAAGTGTCTCTGTTGCAACAGTGGGGCAGCGATGTCGGGCCAGGAATCCATGGTCGTTACCTGGATGGGCAGGGCGTCTTTGATCATTCGGAACACGTGGCATTTTTCGGGCCTGGAACAGCGAGAACATGGTGGACACAATGGACCCGAAGTACTCAGCTTCCTCACCTGACGGTCGCGTCAAACCTCCGCAGTTCCTACACTTCGCAACTTGGCAACGCAATGCTACGCATGTCATATGTCAATACATCTCCCACATCTTACACAAAGATATCGAATCTCCGAAGAACCACAACTCTCCACACTTCGCTGCCTTCCAGAACGAGCTCTCGCTTTGTGTAGTGCCTGAAGAGTACCGGTGACAGCTCGAAGCAAACTGATATAAACTCATATATATATAAATATAAACTGATATCGGATGGGTGAAGAAAATAAATCTTTGGAGCCGCACAAATGCTGCGAAAGGCAAACTGAAATGGACAGCGCCATTCAGAACTAAGCACTTCCTTTAGCCCTAACAGGCGTGATCGCTAAGGCTCTCACGTCAGCACCACTGCAACCAAATAGACAATGAAAGTGAGTACACCTTGGAACTGGTTCATGATTCCAAGTGCTGGACATCCTGAGCTGGGCTTCTGCCTTGGAGCCCCTATGTCCCTAGATGTCCCTAGGTCCCAAGGTGCTGCATCCATTGCTGTGCCAGGCGACCGAAGATCCAAGTGAGTGTAGAGAACATCTCAGAGAGCGCACTCACAAAGCGATGAAGGGACTCAAAGAGGTAGAACACTCGCAGACCCCGAACCAGCCGCGTGTATAGCATCCACCTCAATGGCAGCCGATTACTTCTTGATGTCTCCAAAGGTTTGTGAACCTTCAACGGCCTGTGGAGTGCCGAGCCACGAGGACATCGACGACTGGAAACACACGATGACCACTAAGTTCACAAGTCCCAGAAGCACCTCGAGCAACTGTCAGCGGTTAACATCAGTTCACCAGCAAAAACCCGCCAGCAGTGAACCACCAGAAATTTCTTTTGATAAGCACGTGTTGGAGCGTCAACTGCCGTGCTGAAAAACATCTCGTTGGATTAGACACATGGTGAGTCAACTGGTGAGAAGAATTAAGGATCCACCACTGAAGGCAACCAAGTTGCAAGCACGGCGTCAACGAGGAATACAATGGACACCTGTCAAGCTCCAATCAACTTTCTTTCGAGCCAAACTTTCATCATTCGTTCAATTTTGAAACTACACTTTGTGGTGGTCCCCAAAGATGATCTGCATGTGTCTGTCTGTGTTCGTCTTACAAACGTTTGATACCAATACATACATCATAACATCTTGTGGTTTTCTTGCCTGCAAAGCCTTTTGGTTGATATTCCCCGACTCGTCATGAAATCCGGCTTTGTGGATGCTGCATGTTCAAATCAGTAGATGTCTCTCTATAGTAGGTGTGTCTGTCTGTCCGTCTGTCCGTCCGTCCTTCTGTCTCGGCCTGTCTGTCTGCACATGTGTTTGTATTTGTATGTGTGCACATGTGAGCGTGTTTGAGCATGTCTGTACACTCGCGTGAAAGCATGCAAACTTGTGTATGTATGAAATTCTGTATGCGGGCGTGCGTGCATGTATGTGTTTGTATGTCTACGTGTGAATGTGTGTGCGTATGTATCAGTATGTATCTACGTATGATGTATAGAGAAAGAGAAAGAAAGAGAGAGAGAGAGAGAGAGAGAGAGAGAGAGAAGGAGAGACTCCTGTAGTCAAACACGTCAATAGAAGATTGCCATTATTGACGTCCTACACCAGCTTTACACTAGCTGTGCACTTCCTTGCTGCGCACCCACAGTCTATGCGCAGGCTGCATGATACAAATGTACTGCCTGCGCAGCGTCTATGTGTAGATAAGAATCTTGGCACCAGCTGTGTACTTCATTGCTCCTGGATTCCTGGATGCTACCAATTGTCGATGAACAAATGATTGCATTTGTTTTCTGTATTTTTGTTTGACCTGTGCACATACCTTTGTGTTAACTCTGCACCAGCTACATGTTTTTTGTTACTCATGTGCTAAATATCAACCACCGAATCTGAGCACGTGAACATAATATCATGTCATTACCCAGATATTGCTATGATACATGGAACGTCTATGTCACCCGACGTCTGTGTCACCCGACGTCTATATACTACCTATGTCACCTACATGATACCTTTAAATCACCTCTAGGTAACCTATACATTACCTATCTATTGCCTATGTAGTCCCCACATGACATCTACGTGCAGCAGCACCTTTGCACACAAACCATCTCCACGGCCCAACACCCAGTCCTCATTACTCTACATGATGAACGACTGGATGACCCATACCCATGGCCAGGTTGTAGGTTTATGGATAGATGTATGTATGAATGGATGAATGGATGAATGGCTGGATGGATGGGTGGATGGATGGATGGAAAAATGGACGGCTGGCTACGTATTGACACGCCTTGTAAGCGCTTCAATCCTTGAACCAATAATAGTTTGAATTAATTACCAATGACCTAAATGAAACATGGTGGAACAATGTGAAACATACCTCTAAGCTAGTCAAGCCTCCCAACTGGAGGCAAATTTGCCTTCACGAGCGCTAGCTTACATACGGGTATTTCTCTCAGGCGCCAAACGCCAGCTCGCGCTTGCCGTCCTTCATGCAGAACCCCATAGCCTTGAGCAGCGTCAGTCGCGCTGTGTCCACGGGCTTGGTCATTGCACCCGCCAACATTTCGGCCGCGGTAACCTTTTTCAAGCGCAGACGTCGCTTGTCCACGAGGTCTTGGACCCATAAGAAGCACAGCTCTATATGTTTCACGCGCCCCGGGCCACGTCGCGAGCCGATGGATACGCCGGCGGAAGCATCGAGGACAATCACAACAGGACAGGCCATTTGCCAGTCACATTGAATTGCTTGCTCTCCCAGCGCCATTGACGCTGGGCTGATCAGCCTGTAGTATTCGGCTTCGCCGGTCGACAACGCGATCTCGGCCTGCCCTTTGGCCTGGGCCTTGATGACATTCTGGCCAAGTTGGACGACAAAACCTTTAGTGCTTTTGCGGCTCCGGACGCAACCCGCATGGTCCGCGTCAGACACAGGATAGTTGCGAAGCTTTCTTGGCGCAGTATGAGTTGAACGAGTCTGGGACATCCACGCAAATACCTTGCAGCTCGCTTGAGCATTGCCCAATGGTGCGCAGTTGGCCCCTTCCATCCTTTCGCTACATTCTCGCACTGTTCGAAGGAGGTCAGGACGATCTAAGGACAAGTACTCAAGCCTCATTGCAACACTCCTGTATGCGACAGCCTCCTGTATGCGACAGCCTCACTAGCTGAAAGCAGGGCGTCGTCTTCCTCTCCTGGCTTCGTCTTGACCAGTGGGGTTGACACTGGTGTTGCTGCTTCAAGGTTGAGCTGCTGCAGGACCAATTGCACATGTCGCGGGTCAGCTTCCACTTCAATATTCAATACCTTTGTCTGCCCAACCCGAACCGGGCCTCGCCAAGATACCATGAACATCTGGTGTCCAAGAAGCCTTGCGGGTATCGATTAGCCATTTGAACACTTGAACTGTTGAAAATCACCTACGATGGCGAAATCGTCTCCGCGCACTTTTGCGTACTGCGTACAGCTGGCACTCCTCGTGGAAATAGACGCATGGGTTGCTCAATCTGAAGCCGCGCGCTTCAAACACAACCTTAATGGCATGCTCCCAATTAGATGGCCCCGCGCTGTCCCTGCTTTTGCGCACTGGGCTGCTAGCAGCAAAAGGCCGCAGCACATCTGCCATGCGAAAGGCTGCCTTCAAGAACTTCCCGTCCTGAATCATCATAATGAACTGGCGGCTTCCGATGTTCGGGATCCATGCTCCGGATGCTGTTCGGAAGCCTTGCAGCCCCTCAGGCTTCAGCCAAAGAAAGAAATCCAAAGCAGCTACCGGCAGCACACTGTGAGTTGCCCCGCTGTCCAGCGTACATTGCACGCATTCATACTGTTTGGCAATAGTAGGCTTTGGGCAAAATACTGATTGCGCTGTTTCGGCGGCAACGCCGGCGACCGCACGATCCAGAATCCGACTCTCCATCAGCCCGGGTCTTCCTGGCAACTCATCCTGTGACTCTGCTGACTCCACCAGAACTTCCTCAAAATCATCCAGCTGCAGCGATCTCCTCAAATTCATCGGCTTTAGCCTTCACTGGAGCGGATCGAGACGAACCTGCTCCATTTGCTTGGTCGATTTTGGCTGCTGCTTTCCTGGCATCCTCCGTCGCTCTCTTTCACATTTGCTGGCCCAATCCGGCGGTCCCAACGGTTTGCGTCTGCGTGTCCAGTCAGGCGGCATCCACCAATCCTTCATCTGCAGCATCCTTTTCACGGAAGAATTGCTTCTCCTTTCGCGTCAGGGGCGCTGCAATGAGATCACCCCTCGGGACGAGAGGGTGAGCCTCAAGCTTCCGACCCTCTTTTGTTGAAAACTTCTCACGCCAATCATCGTCCTTCTTCTGGAAGGGATCTGCGGCTCTGTCAGGCCGACCTTTCTGCCTATCAGCTGCTGCCCGCTGACGGCTCTTCTCCTTCTTCCATGCTTGCCGTGGATTGCACCCAGCAGCAATGTCAGCAACAAAGCGGGGAGATCGGTTCCTTACACCCGCCTTCTGTCTGGCTTTCATTGCTTGCGTAGCCCCTCTCGGGCGCTGCTGGCTGAGATTGCATCATAGGGTTGAGTGGGCGGGCGAATCTCCTCCCCAAGCCCACTCTTGATACCCCCTTCGCCGACGACAAGAATCCAGTGAACGCACCTACCGGACCCTTGCCCTTCTTTACCTTGGATCCTTGCTTGCCGCCTTGTCCGGCGCATTCCTCTGCCAGCAGTCCTTAGCAAAGCGGCCTCTTTTATTGCAGCTGAAGCATGCACCATCCTTGGCCGGTTTGTTGGCCCCCTTGCCATTTCCTCCCCAGCCTTTGCCACGACCACCCTTGGCATCCCTTGGCCCCTTAAGGGCATCGATTTCTATTGGGGTAGCTCCTGGATCGGATGGGCAATGAGAGCACGACGGGTGTCAGCGAAGCTCGCCATCTCCCTTCGCATTGCCTCATACGTTGTGAGGCGAGACATGTTCAATTCCAAGTGCCCTTGAAGAGATTCAAGTGCCAATCCAAGGATTGCCACAATCCGTTGTTGCCCGTCCAGGGCCTTGGAGTCTTTCCGTTGGGAATAGCGACAGCCTTTGTCGACATCAGACTGCGCAAGATCCTCATCGATGTCACTGGGTCCGTTGGGTCCAGTCGCAAGTGCAAGCGCCTGAACATGTCAAGACCAGAGCATGCACTAGAGTTCATTGTGATGTCTCCTGGACTTCCCGTTGTCAAAGTGCCAATCACTAATTCCAGCTGGCGATTGAAATCCAGAAGCGTTTCCCTTTGCAATTGGGATGGCAGGCTCTAGGCTTGCCAAGGTGATCTCTGCATCACCCTGGTCGCGGGCCCATCCCAGTAAAGTCCGGGCATCTGGAAACTGGCTACTCAGCCACAGCTCAAGATGATAAGACCATTGTTTCCAATCACGACTGGCCTCCTCAATGCTTCCCCCCAAGGGGTTTGGCCTCCCAACCGCCTTGGTGTCTACAAGGCCTCTCCTGCCCCTTGATCCCGTTGAGCTCTTGGCCACAAACTAAGTCAGCTGTTGAAGCTGCTGTTGGGCAGCAAGGAGCTGCATTAGCATCCTCTCACCTTCAGTTGTGCCACCTCCTGCCGATCCTCCCTCTATTCCCGTTCTCGACAGTCAATCCCGCTCTCAAGTGCGCTTCCGCTAAGCGTCATTGATATCGCACTTACGCTAAGCGTCACTGGTATCGTCCAACCAGGCACTCCGCTACCGTGAGCGCACCTTTTAAGCGCTTCAATCCTTGAGCCAAAAGTAGGTTTTATTAATTACCAATGACCTAAGTGAAACATGGTGAAACATACCTCTAAGCTAGCCACGTATACCCATATTTGTGTTTCTGTGTCTTTGCAGGTTTCGTTCGTACATCGATCTATATGCAACACACATCCTACGCCGGTCGCCTCCCAAGTCAGGTCTTTGCCGATGTCCGTGCAGAGAGCGCAGAAGACATCGGGTCCAATGTAGATGACCCGTCGTGCCAACTCGTAACCTCAGCCCGAAGGCACTGGTGGCCCTCAGGCAGAAACTATTTTTCAACAGATATCCATGGAATACATATAATAGGTCATGCAATATCCGCGTCAAGCAACCGGTAATCCACAATATATGTTTAACCGTGTGTAATAACACATGTTTTCATATTATGATCTTTTGTAGGTCACGAGCAGATCCGAGATCTACCTTCTCATTGGCAAAAATCTTCGGCATGCGAAAAATGCTTCAGGGACGTCTGATTCAAAGTCTATTTGTGTTCTGTTTGTGTCTGTGCCTTCCTTGATCGGAAATGAACTGTGATGAACCAAAAATCTCTGTGCTGGCAGGGAGCAGTAGAAGAGGACGAACAGCACTTCGGCTACTCCCCAAACGGGCCAGTCCACTCCATCGGTCTCCAAGCCAATCATAAACATGTTGATGAAGACGATGCATCCGACCACATTCTTTCTGACAAAATACTCACCCTGCACCAAGCGTGGATGCCGGCTGAGATGCACAACAATGAAGAGACGATGGTTCATTGATATTTATTGTATAAGTTGTCACATGTTGTCACAATACAGATGCCCAAAATCGAGCAGGTTTCCCTATGGGTTTCCCTATGGGTTTCCCTATGGGTTTCCCTATGGGTTTCCCTATGGGTTTCCGTATGGGTTTCCCTATGGGTTCCCTGCAACAATGACCACCTAGCAATGCTTCGCGAGACCTTACGACTCACAGCAGCGCCTCTGGAAGTTGGCTCATGCTACTGCGGCCCCTTCTTCCCAAGTGCCCCTGAGACCAGCATGCAATGCGAATTCCGAGGCGAATTCCAATGCGAAAATGACAAAAAAATGAGAAAAGGTTGCAAAAGAATGGAAAAGATGAGAATGATTGAAGATTTTAAAGATTTTAAAGGAAGAACAAAGAACGTTTGTGGATTTTCCTGATTCTGGATTTCACTGATTTCACTTCCAGCCTGGGTCTCATCGCGGAGCAGTGTGGAGTAATGTTGCTTTCCAGCAACCTGGTCCTTAGCTGCAACCTCTTTGGGACGGACACAGCCTCCTTTTGATCAGCACACAGGCCACAACAAAGTGGTGCTGATGGTGCTGTAGAAATCTGTAGAATCTGTAGATTGGATTGTAGAGTGCAGCCAGTGCAGCCACAGGAAGTCCACCGAGTATGCAGCCGAGGCTCAAATAGATTCTTCCTCTGCATGGAGTCGCCACTGCCTGGAGAGGACCGAGACCAGTAGAAAGACTTGAAAGGACATGGTCTGTCCATTGTGATCCTTCAACTCATTGAAAATCAATTTCAAATCGACCAAATGCTTGGGGTATACACAGTCTTCACACCCTGACATTTGGGTTCATGATGGTTGATGTATGCCATTTCCATGAACCATCATGAACCTATGACTCGTATGACACTAAGTGCAGCCGATGAACCCAGAGAACGGCTGGCGGTGACAGGGGACCACTCTTCCTCATGCGATTGCGCTTCAGACAGAAGCACTCGGGAGTCCAACGCCAGGGGGCCTCAAGAGATCAGGATGATGGAGAGGATCCAGAGATCGGCTGTCAACCCATATCAACCCATATCAACCCCTCAAAACCATCACCTGCCTTCAATAACTTCATATCTGATTTCAGTGGTAGTTCTTCGCCTTTTGAAGCTTCCTAGTCAACCCAGGTTGACTGCTGCTGGAACATCAAAAGTAAAATTCTGGGTCCACATTGAACTCCTGAAATCTCGCGACTGCTGTACCTCTTCAGTCAGCCGGGTGTCCCTGCGAGCGACCCTGGTTGCTTCCAAGTCGAACGCCATGCTGTTTGAGACGCGAAAAATGCCACGGGTGAGTCGTTTCAAAGACAAGATGCGGCCTGTAAGTTGCAGCGTTCAATCACACGACTGCCAGCTTACATCAGCTTACAGGAGATGTGAACCCCAGGCCATTTTTTTCCCGCCTGTCCTGGGAGACTTGTATGAATGCAAACACAAGCTATTTATGTATGTTTGGGGGCGTAGTCTATCTGATTAGGATGGATCGTCTATTCCTTTTGAGTTGGTCAATGATGCTGATTTAAGAACCCATATGTTCCGGCAGTTGTCAGTTTCTTACTATCGCTACCATCAGTATTGTTGACCTCATGGAAACTGGTGGACATTACCCACAAGATCAATAGATCCATGAACATCATCATACATAGTGATATCTAGTAGAGATCATCTAGATATCACTATAAATGATAATCATATCTAACAAATGAACCTCTAAATGATACTGACATCTAATAGATGAACATAGATGAACCTCTCATCACTCCGGTCATCCTGACAGCATGATCCCCGCCACGCTCTCCCGTCCTGCAAGTCTTTGGGCAGGAGCTCCCGAAGCTTCTCACGCAGAGTGCCACAAGCGATCTCTCCTGGCGACCACGTGGAGCTTACAACGAGCCGCATGGCAACGAACCACGGCAACAGATGAGTTGAAGGCCATGCTCCAAGCTATGATTAGATATGATTAGTATTGATTAGTCCTTACTTAGACTCATGGAAGTATTCAGCAACAATTCTTACTAGACTTAAGTACTATGCAGAGTCATTCATGTTAGTTACCAATATGATCAATATTAATAGTGGATGTCGTCACTGTCATCATGGTTGCTGATTATGGTTGATGAGGGGCCCGTTGGATGGTTGGACCTGGTTTGCTGGGGAAGGCGACGGGAATGAACTATGCGACGTAGCTACTTGTGACATCCAGTGTAATTAAAGTTGTTCTTGGTTTAGAATTGAAAAGATCTGGCCTACAGAGGCCTGCAGTGGAAGATGGATTCCAGGCAAACATCTGCTTTGGAGAAGAAACGCCAAATGTGTGAAATATCACAATCCAAGATGTTCCCAGTAAATAGTGCCAGGCGAACTGCTGGCTGACGTGCTACAAGTGCTCGTCAGATGCGATGGAGACGATCCACTGATCCTAAGCTTCGTTGCATCTTTGCACTGCAACTTGCTGATGGACCAGCCCAACTTGATGCAATCATTTGGTTCCACGCTTGTCATGAGCCTCCACCACAACCTGGCACCAGAGCTTCATATCAAAATCAGAGAATGCTTTGTTGCCGGCAGTGCCTTTCCCTTGATCACCTGAATCAGACTGTTCCTCTTAGCTGAACGAAGCGCTGTGCGGCTTACCACCAGAACCAACTCGATGACAGCTATAGGCTTCTCCAAGGGGTTAGTATCCACCATCAAAGGTTAACTATTAACTATTAACTACCTAACAATAGTATAATGATCCCCTCTGGGACTTCTCTCAGAAACCATCAAGGTCGGCGTCGACTTGCGGCCTCCCGACGAAGGCCGCCAAGCCCTGCAGCAGCATCAGCAGGTGGCATCTCCTGAACACAATTCAGTGACGCAGGAGCCAGGAAGCCGCACAGAAAATGAAGCTGTTCATAGCTTTTCTTGCTTACATCTTTTCCAATTGGTCAATGAATGGCTTCATCTTCTGGCCATTTCATTGTTCATAGAAATAGTTGTTGTTTACATTTGTTTACAATTTGTTGTAACTGTGCCATTTCCACTTAGTCAATGAGTTTTCTCTTAGAACTGCGGAAAGGTTTCCCTGGTTCCTGCGGGCTGTAGCCACTGCGACCCTTCATGGAGGACGTCACAGATGAAGGACCTCAGCCAGAAGGGTCAGTCCTTGTCCAATTTCTCCAATCAAAAGCGATAAACAGAGTGATATATAGTGATGAAGATCGTGATATAAGTTCATCACTAAAGTCGTTCTTTGCAAAAGTGAGACAACAGGAGAACTGTGCCACTAAGCTGTTGACTTCGTGGAGCCCTGTCATCAGACACCTGACGCGAAAGTGTAGGAAGCCACTGGGAATCGCAAGGCGTGGCTTCCACAACTTTCGCCTCACGAGTCAACAGAGTTGTCCGTGGGCTTGCAGCCTTCCTCGGAAAGTAGAAGCAGATTTCAACCGAACTCAGATTTACCCAATGGGTTTTACCCTCACCCAATGATTTCATGGATCACCATGTGCCGTTGTTGATACACCTGAGCCTTGGTTTTGACGCCTATGTGCAATGGATTTTGGGTCAAGTCTACTCCAAATCAGAAATCTAGAAGTGCAACCCCTGGAAATCTAGGTATATCTAGTCCTTCTAAAGACCAAGGCCATTTTTGGACAATCCAAGCGTCTGTGGTTGCACCAATCTCTGGGTCGGAATTGGTTGTTTGGTCTCAGCCAGCATGCAGCTCGGATGAAGCAACTGCACACCACTGGACATTCGGACGCCATCATGAAATGGACGGCGATTAAAATGCTTCACATGGTTTTTCCGTTTGTTGGAAGACCAGGTTTGGAACATTCGCAGTAGAAATTCCATTGAGAGCTGCACTAACACTTTGGCAGGCATTGGGCTGCGATGCTGGCAAGTTGAGCTGGGAATTGACTGTCCAAAATGTTGGATCAGCCAAACCGATCTTCAGAGTTATCCAGTCGCACAAACCTCTGAAACTCTTCAGGACTTTGCGCACTGTAAGACGCAGCACATCTGGAGCTCAAAAGTCCGCCAGGCACACGTTAGCACTTAGAAGAATTGGCCTGGCGGAGAAATGCAGTCGTTGCAAGACCAAAGGTGGCACAGCCATGCAGAGTTGCAAGTTGGTAAATCTGCAGAGCTGTAGATCTACAGGGCTGGGATCTACCTCCGAACATCCTCACACTCCCCCCATCATCACCAGGGACGCTCCCGCCTGTTCTGCGCCTGCACCACCGGCCGCCCAGATCGAACATCTAGCTGCGGCCTGTTGGAGGCCATGTTGGCCACGCAGTGGGAAGAAGACTGCTGTAAACCACCCGCATTTCTACAGGAAAAAATGATGGAAATAGATGGAAATAGTTGGTGATTTCCTGTCAAAAGCGGCTGGTTACAAACTGTTTTCTGGCTCTTCCGTGTCACACTTGGATTCCAAAAGAAGCCCCAAGCACCAACTGGCACCATTTGTCACTGAGTCTCATACTGTGGCTGTCCATATCTGGCCCAGTTTTGGTGCCTTCGAAGCAAATGTCTGGGTTGCATAGGTTTGGAAATCGTTGTGACTGCAATGTCGTTGTGGTCACAACTGTTGTGGTAACTACCACATGTGTCTGGAATTCGGAATCATCATTCTGACAAGCACCAGTGGAAATGCCATGCTATCGATGAAATCTCCAAAGCACAATGGCTATGCCATTCTTGGGAAGCTCAGGCTGCAATGCGCCGGGACGGCATCTCCGGGAAGTTCCAAGCCTTGATCTGAGAGCATCCAACCACCAAGTCTTGGGGCAGTCCATGATCCCCCAATTCCAATGATTCAATGCTTTCATATGCTTCCATATGCTTCCTATGTTCCGCCTGACTTGTTCCACCAGAAAAACCGTTTCAGCATAGCTCAAGAGAGCTTATCTTGAAGTCAACTTGAGGTTCGGACCCAGAACGAAAGATCGAAGTCACATATGGCAGATGCTAAGCTGCCACAGAGAGAAAGAGAAAGATAGAGAGTGTGGCAGTGGGAGGAGTGCCTTGCTTGTGGCCTTGTGGGAGATGGTCGGAAGTGGTGCAAAGTTCCCGTCTTTTGCATCCAAAGATGTGTTACTGTTGCAGGGCGGCAAAGCGATACTTGCAAGGTAAGAGGACGTACCCGTTGGCAAGTTTTTCATCACATGATTTCAAAACGCATCAGAACTCTGAGCAAGGAAAATAGCGAAGAGAATCCAGATCTTGCTTTCTCACGAAGTGTTGTGAACATTTCCTATGCAAAGTGGCAACGCAGTGTCCTTTGCGACTTGCATCTTTTCCAATCTCAGGTGATACAACGTGGCAGAGCTCACAGCCTTCTTGAGCGTGCCTCGTGGTGAAACAAACGGATGTGACGTCGTGCCCTGGTCGATTCCAGAAGTGAAGATTCTTTGAGTTTGCACATGATTTGCTTCACAGATTACAACAGGTATTTACACCGTGAAACACACAACACGTTGCGGCACAAAGTTGTGGAACATTCGGCACTTGCTTGGTCAGGGCCGGCGTGCAATTTGCATGCCAGATGCATGGTGATACCATCGAACTCATTGACGGTGTGGCACGGTGTGGGAGTGTTTCAATAGAAATAAGAAAGATGAAAAACGCTCCGCGTGCTTTCGGCGTCTCAACATCCCAATCCTTTGATTGGCACCGTGCTCAGAGGATGCGTGCCGGTTTGGTCGTAGAACTCCCGCGGCACCTGTCTTGCAAGGCTTGAAGATACGACTTGAGACAACATGAGAAACAGAAAGATTGGTAAATAAAGCTAAATGTGGAATGGATGGGTCATGTCTTGCGATCCCCCTGAATCTGCGACGATGTACAAGCACTGCCCCTTTCGAACACCCAGAATATGAAGCTTTCAATGACAAGCACCATCAACATCCACCACCATTTGTTGGGAAAGCCTTTTTTCTCGGAGTGAAACTCTTGCGGCCTTCTGGAATTGAACAGCTTCCGGATTGAACTCAGGAGTCTCGATAAACTGCAGAAAGAGGTTCGCTAGCCGCTTCCGCAAGCCTCGCTCCACATTGAAACGTGTCACAAATCATGGTTGCACAACAGGGATGCCAGCAATGATCAACGAGAGCCATGTTGCAACCAATGCTAGTAGGAACAACGACCAGACTCAACAAATTGTTGCACTCCGGAATGGGTCACCCCATCCTAGGCTGGTGAACCCTCGTGTTCAATTCAGACATCTGACCCATAGTCCCGCTGAGCAACCAACCCAGCAACCAAGCAACCAAGCAACCAACAAAGCAACGAACCAAACCCATCGGGCCTACGAAGGACTTCTCTGGCCGACCCCTGTTGAGCATATCTGCTTCGCGGTCGATGAGGTCCACCATCTCTCGAGTGAGATTGCAGTCGAACTCTTTGACCTTCGCGGTGTAGCCACGGTTGCAACACTAAGTGCAGCCTGAAAAACCTTCCGATGAATAAATGATGTGATGATAAGCATTGTCCCTGGATGATGATGATGATGATGATGATGATGATGATGATGATGATGATGATGATGATGATGATGATGATGATGACGATGATCCCTGGGCAATTGGGAATTTGACACTACTCAAGAACTCGGTGATGATTTCGTTCAAACTGAATGACCGTTTTCGCACCTCTGCAACTGTGTCCACACAGACTGTTAGTGGAGAAGTGTTTGGAAAAGCACTTGCATCATCTCGCATCCAACACGCGCAAGGTCTTGGGGCTGGGCTGTCCACTTCACATGCAGCAGCACGTCAAGGCCTTGGAGATACAAGCTGTAGGACAAGATGCCATTGGCTAAGGATGGCCAAGGTTTCATGTCTCAAGGCCAAGGTTTCATGTTTCAGCGAATTCAAGTCATCTAAGCTTAGTTTCATCACAATTGTTCACCCTGCCTAAGGTCACTCGAAAATTTGCAGCTGAGAGCTCGGACGCTCATCCACAGTCAGCAAAGGCAACCGGAGGCCACTGTACAGATCCATGAGCTCCTGCAGAATTCGAAAACTTTTAGCTGGGTTTAACCTTGGGTTAACATCAATCATGATGACGTATTAAGCATTGGATCAAACCGTTGGATTAACATGGGTTCATCAATAAATCATTAAAACCAACATTGGCTTAACATTGATAACATATTAAGCATTGGTTCAACATCCATCATGGATTAACATAGTTAAGTTAAGTGTTCAGATTGACCTTGGGTTTAACAACAATCATGGGTTCACATTGGGTTTAGCATCAATTAAGGGGTAAGATGTTTAAGTGTTCAGATTTAACATTGGGTTTGACGTCAATCATGGATTTAAAATCGATAAGTTTGGATTAACCTCGGGTTCAGATTGAATGGCGAATCGATGTTAAACCCTACTGAGCACAAGAACGCGACGTTTGTTTCTCAAAATAAGAATACCCCCAAATCATCTGACTAGCCATTTCTACCAACCATTTTGGGGTACCCCCAGTACCACTATTCAACAAAGAGACCCCAACAAATTGCTGGGCCATGTGCTTTGTTCGGTTTGCCCCGACTCCTTGGCGCGAGTTGTGAAAGGCGTATGCACCGTTGTGGTCTCGCCATCGGTTTGGAGCCAAACTTTCGGTTGAGCCATTGACCTTGCTGCAAACACTGGGCAGGATAGGAGGAAACCCGACGGATGGTGGTTTCCTAGAATAGGGGACCCCCAAGTTATGGATGGTTTATTACTCTGAAAGGTTCGTTTCTGACGATTTGGGGGGTCCATGAAATTCCCCCTATTCTATTATCAGTCTGTCATTATTGGGATGATCACCAAGAAAAGTGGTAACACCTCATAAGAATCATGATTTATTGAGGATGGAACTTCAAATGGGTGTGTTCCAAATCATGAAAAAATCCAGGCTAAGTGTGATGATCAACCAAAGTTCAGATAGGTCAACCACGGCCATGTCACAAATAGTCTGAACAGCCAAATCACGCAATCAGATTGTGCTGTTGCGAGAGAAAACTTGAGGGCCCAGGGGGAGGTGGACGAAAGCTAAGGTGTCCGCAAGTGGTTTAAAAAGACATCACAACAGACTCTGTCAACACACTTAGTGCGCCATAGCTCTTGCAAGGGAACCTGTATCTGTGAGAGCCCTGCTTTATGCATGCTGATCATGCAACCACACGGTATGTAATGGGATCCACGCAAAAGTAGGTAAGATTAGATGCACATATGACGTGGTAATACGATGCAAGCTGCAAAAGGCAACAAAGCCGTTTATATTACATCCAAACTACAACGACGGTTGCAAAAACATGTTCGTCCAAAAGCTGAGGAAAGAAAAACATAAGAGCATGTCACTGAAAGAAAACCATGTCCATCATTGCATGATTGGATTGTTCCTTGTACGACAGAAAAGTACTGCAGCGTGGCGAGCCAAAGGGCCCTGGGCGGAGTTGAGCCCGAGGGGGGGGGTCAACGAGTAAAACTTCACGCACAAGGTCCCGGGCCTGCCCCCAGACCCCTTACAATTGCTAAAGCAATAAAAAACTTCAGCTAGCTACCGCTAGCTTTCGTGACAAACTATCCAAAGGGTGTGTAAACTGGTTCAAACTACAGCAATTATGGCATGGCCGCTCCTGTTCTTGACATCCGTCCTGCAGAATTGAATAAAATTGTGATGAGAGCAAGGTTTCGAAGTGTATCACGTTGTTTGAGTGCTGCATGCTCAGAAAGGTTGGGATTGCAAATCATCGCAAGAACCGGAAATGCAGGATATCTGGCAGGAAGTCTGGTATGAAATGCTTGTCATGAGTCACTTCCGAAATAGAAATGCAGATACCATAAGTACGTCGGTAGACCGACGGGCAGACAGACAAATAGGTAGAGACCGAAAGAGAGAGAGGGAGAGAGGGAGAGAGAGAAAAAAAAAAGAAAAAACAGGTGGAAGAATCTATGGATAGAAAGATAGATAGACAGACAGACAGACAGACAGACAGACAGACAGACAGACAGGCAAAGAACTAGATAGCAAAGTGACAGAATAGCTAGAGATAGAGAAACTGACTAATTGATAGACAAAAAGATAGATCGGTGAGTATGCGGTATGCATGTAATTAGAGAGCCAAATAAATGTAAAGTAACTAGACTAGACCGCTGGAGATCGCTACAAAAATTGTCGAACAAATGGTGATTGTGGGTTTTGCATTCTCTTCAAACACTTCCGGCCTGCCCCATGTGGAACTAGTGGCATATTCAGTTGGGGGTATCATGGAAAGATTGCAGTGCTTGTTCATGGCCCTCCAAGAACCGCACTCAAGCTTGCCTTTGATCTTGCTGTCCCGATTTTGAGAATGAGCCTTGGGAAAGGAAGCTGCACCATTCTTTGTTTGCACAGTGAAAACCTGTGGGAGAAGTCGTACGAAGTGCAGAACCAACCTGCCTTGATCTTCAGCTTGTCAATGGTCTGCAGGAGTTTGGTCTCCTGCAACAAGGAGGATTCGGTCTGGTCTCCCATGAATTTCCAGCACAAAAATGCGGCCTTCCGCAGCAACTCGTACTGCGCAGCACGGCGAGTAGCCTGTGATGGATAGTGATGGATATCTTTGCAGCACCATAAATAGGTTTGGGACATGACATGTCAACGTCTGTCAATCCTGTGCTCGGACTTAGGTGAATAGCTTCAGCATTGGAGCCTCATCAAATCCTGAATTCTGGATTCGAGCAGCCTCGTTCACCCGCCATGCCTTCCGGTTTGGCACACAACTGGCCAAACTGTCGCGACACGGACGTTTTCCAAGAACCAAAGACGTTTTTGTTTTGCATCAATCAGAAATCAACAGTGCAAACGACTTCTGTTGGCCTCTAGCTCCTTGTAAAGAACGCTAAAGTCCTCTCGCAAATTCATTTGAGAAAAGAAAACATTGAAACTAGCAGACGGAATAAAAAACACAAGGAGTTGCCCCAAAAGATCATCATGAAAAAACATGGAGGACCTATATGCCACGTCGGGAAAATGATCATGATGGACATTCCAAGAATGCTCTCCTCTGGAGTGAGCGGATGCATACGCCTCTCAACTTCGCGCTTGTGTCTGAGATCCGCCTGGCAACAAACCACAGGTCACAGCGTGTCGCAGTGCAATCAAAGAGTCCAAGACATGGGGAAAGTTGTGCATCTTTGTTCAATGCAAAAAAAACTCGGATAAAGAAATGTATGTTGGATGCTTTGCTTGGCGAATCTGACAATCCAAGCTATACGAGGCCAACTGCAGATCCCAGCAGATTGCAGGATGCAGCTTTCGTGCCTCAAGCTGCAGGCGTTCTGCCTCTCTTCGTTCCAATTCTTCGCGCTCCTCGGCAGCAATGTGCCATTTTCATCCATGTTTCATCCATGCTTCATCCATGTTCCATCCATTTTCTCTGTTCAAACTTGTGAAGTTGCTAAACCCATGGAACGTCTTAGCGAAGACGGAGACAGGCCTCTCGCGCTTGACGGAGCTGCCGAGTGCGCCTGTCACGGGCAAACTCTGGGCTTCAGCCATTACCTTTCTGCAGCTGTGGCCTCCTGGCGAACATGCCTCTGGCATGGCATTGGATCATGACACACCTTGGTGGCGCCAGAAACCAATGGAGACTCACCCCACCATCCCCATCCCGCTAAAGGGAACCACAACCCGAACTCAGAACTTTTGCATCTCAGTAGCTTTTCAAGAACCAGCGCCGCCTCACAGGAATGGAAACAATGACAACTCGATGCCTCTCACCTGATTCATGCAATGTAGTAGACCCCAAAATGAAGTACAATCAAGTAACAGCGCAATAAACCAATTTTATGAACTACAAAATGTACAAGTCAGAGGTTGTCAAGTAGAAATTAATGAATTTCGTCAAGTCAAAGTTGCCCCAAGCCCCAAGCATTGCCCCAAGCTCCTGGGTGCACCATCCGACACCCGCTGGACCCGCTGCTCCGCCTTATCCGCGCTGCTGAAGTACGGTCGCCGCGGCTTCATCACGACATCGTCCCGCTGATCGACGTACAAACCCACCTGAAACATCTGAGGAAGTCGTTCCAAGTCGTTCATTTATTCTGATATTCATTATGTTTTAAGAGAATTATAACCACTGATATTCATTAATATAGATTGTTTTAGAGAAGAATCCAAGTGTGAAGTTGATTTTCGATCTGAGAATAATCAGCGAAGTTTCAAGTCTCAAATCCATCCCCTTTCATCCCCCTTCCAACACCTTCCTTTCTCAAACATGGCATGGAGTTTTAGGGACTGAAACTGCCATCATGTCTACCGGTTCCAATGCAAGGATTCTATGCGAAGCCAAGTGATCAAAAGCACCAGCAAACATGAGGCTGTGCGCCTTACAACAAGCAAAGGTACAGGGAGTTATTGACATTCCCTTGTAATTGCAGATTGCTACATAGATATATTGTTAGTTAATGAAGAGTAGGAAGATCGTATAGGCAATAGTTGGCTATCGTAGATACAGCCAATTGGCCCTCAATCCCTGCAAGAAGGCACACCTTCTCCATCTGCGTGCCAGCTTCGCGCTTGCACTGAGTGGAGCGAGTGCGGTATTCATAGGTTTGCGCCTCGCTCTGCGATTTGGTAGCGATGTGCTACTCCCTACTGGGATATAGAACTGATATAACCTATCCGGAATGGGATATGACTTGATCTCATTAGCAATGGGACTTGATCTTATTTAACAGCAGTGTAGTTGGCTGTAGATATACAAAGACATTTTATGTTGCGTGTGTGTGTGTGTGTGTGATCAAAACTCCCTACTTATAATAACACATGATGGAAATTGAAATAAACCTGCCAACCCAATTCCAACAGACCCATACGGGTATGTCTGACACACCATTGGGGGAAAAAAGCATACGTCAAAGCATTTGAAAACCATCTGCAACGTCGCTGTGATCCATCTCCCGCCATGACCCAGTGATCTCCTCTCGATGGAAACGGATGATGTGCACATCCTTCTTCTGGATGGGTGCGGTCTGGGTGACAGCGTGATGATACCTTCAGAGTTTTCTCAACAAATCGATTGCAGAGAGATCTCGGAAAGGAACCCACAACGTGATGCAACGACGGGGAGCCCACGTTGAACCCGTCATCTTGTTTCGATAGCCACCAAAGTACGGCCTCAGCATCTCCACGTGCTGAGTGACAAGCTCGAACCCGCTACAGGAGCCCTGTGTAGCCCTGGCAAGTATTTGTATTGCCACAATCACTGGTTGTCCTGTAACTTAGAGCTACATAGGAATCCTTTTCTGCAGGTACTACGACTCCGAAACCAAGGGTTTTTCTTACTGCAGAACTCCAGTCACACAGAACAGGACAGCGGAAATGGTCAGAATCTGCAAAACCAAGCAGCTTCTCCATGACGGGACGCTGCACATGGACCGAAATGATCCGCTCCTTCCAGGTCTGATTTCACGGATGTGCTTCAGTATCAGTCACCATCAGGATTGAGAACCAGCAGAGTTCCGATCCACATGAATCTCTTTCATAGAAACTGTTGCTGTACATACACCAGTGCATACTATGAGATGTTAGCTACTAGTGGGGATGAAAGATTCAATGGATTCAAATGAAAATCTGCTTGACCAGTTGGAGTGTTGTTGAGCTCAGCAAATCTGAAAAGGCGATGTAGGCAATGTCAACAATTCTGTGCTGCGACACAGATTCTGACAATCCATGAATGAAGGACTGAATCATCCCCTCTGAAGGACTAGAATTCTTCGCGGCCAAGCCACACCCACCACACCCACCACCACCCCTACTGAGCAAACTGTTGGTGCACCTCCCCGCGATCATTCATCACTTTCAGCTCAAGGCAGTCTGGCATGACGTACTCCTTGCAGCCAAGGCAATCAAGGCAGTCTCTTGGGTTTGGCAACTTGCTACCAGTTGGGAGCCTGGCCTCTGCTGCTTGTTCCTGGTAGTAGTTGATTCTGAGCTCGATTCCTCCCTGGCACAAAGTGACGAAGTGACAGTGACAGGAGGCGCTTTCAACCTTCAACGATATGTCCATGGACTCCGGATTTCACCAAACTCAGGTCACCAAAAAGATCTGTTCATGCAGCCTGAGCAGCAGACCCTGTCTCCGGGCTTCAAGCCCAAATCTCTAAGTGACTTGTCGTCAGGAAGCACTTGCTTGAACTGGCGGCAGAAAGAATGGCATCAATGATTCATCAATGATCCATCAACGTCAACATTCGAAAGGCCTCCGCTGCACCCGACAAGTTCATGAGGAAAAGTGACTTGTCAGGGATGCTGAGCCTCAGGTGACCCATCCATAGCCATGCCACCCTCAACCCTCGCAACTTGCCATTGCACCAAGTGGATCCAAGTGGATCCTCTTGCAGCTGCGTTGCTCATGCTCCAGATCCGCACGAATCTGTCCCACCAGCCGGTCGATGTTGATTTTCTTGGTCTGGCCATAGCCCTGCTCAAGGCCCCGGAGAAATTTCCGGCAGACCAACACAGGGGCCCCAAACGAAAGGTCTTCAAAGGTCTTCAAAGGTCTGTGTTGCTTTCGGAGTCTTTCGGAGTGTCTCAAAAGTCCTGGTATTGAAAACTGATCCCAAGATGATTTTCCCTTTGGTGCCTCAGGCAGAATCACCAAGTCAATACTTGCTTCACCAGAAGCTTGTGCCTGGGAAGTGGGCAAATGGCTGTCGCGAATTGGCAGGGTTTGAAATGTGAGGGAAGCTGACTTTAGGCGGACTTCGCAAAACGAGATGTGGATAATGGATTATAATGGATATATTGACAACACTGGATCGATTTGTTGGCTTCATCATTTGCACCATCATAGTCCAAATCATGTTGTAAGCATTGCATCATGCTGCTTCACCTTTCGAGTGTAATGCCCAGCTAGAAAGCATGGTTTTGATTGCATGCTGAAGGCTGCGAGTGTCAAGATCTATTTTTCTGTTACTATATCATGAAACCAATTGTCTTGGACCTGTTGCACGACTCCGCCGAGTAATGTCAAATTGGTGAAGTTTGCTTCTCCTGACTCTGCAAACCTTTGGAAATGTAGACGAATCAAAAGAATCTCTTTGGACTTGCTCTTCATGTTCATCTCAAACAAATGGGGCTTTATGCACTTCTGAATTCACCATTGATATCAATTGACATCTGATAAATATATACAGTACATATATATATATATATAGATATATAAATTGTTCATCCTCTGATGCTTTCTGTTGCTGATCTTCCAAGGAGTCACCTCTGTGGGCATCAGCTCCAAGGCTTGGAAACCCCACGTCTGTAGAGGTCAAGGCTTCGGGTGCCGCCTACCAAGGCACCATCATGCTTTCTGAGAGCAAACTTAGCAGATGGTCACTTTCGTCATTGGCAAAGTGTTCGTTTACCCATGTTTTACCTCTTCTTGTCATGTCAAACATCTTCATCTTACATGATCCTAAGTCTCTTTCTTCCAAACTTCTTAGGATAGGCTATGCATCTCTTTTTCCAAACATCTTTCATCACCTTTCATGGCATTCTCTGCCTCCGGCGCGGATGCCGAAGTCTCTGTTGCTGGCGGCACCGAGGGCGCTGTGTCGGGCACGGCCTCGGAGGCGGCAGCCTCCGGCTCGGGCACCTCACCTGATGCTTCGAAAACGAAGAAACGAAGAACTGGAAGAATCTAAGAAAATCATGAGGAATCATCTCATCTATAAGAAAATCATGATGAATCATCTAGACTCATCTAAGAATCTAATAGAATCGAGACGTCTCTAAAAAACTGAAAAGAAGTTTCTTGAGAAACTAGAAGAATCCGTAAATTTCTAGAGAAACTGATTAAAGAAGAAACTCCTCTTCAGAAAGAGAAAGAGGAGAAACTTCTTACGGAAGATTGATCTTAGTTGTTGTACGAAGTTTCTCTTCAGAAAGAGAAGATTGGAAATGATAGGAACTAAGAAACTGGTGAGAAACTGAAGATTCGGATACTTAAGAGACTGATTAGAACTTTCAAACTACTTATGTAATTCAGAGTACTGCCACGCCTGCAGCAGCTCCTTCGGCTGGATCACCTTGCATCAGCATTTTGTGCTGGAAAAAATTACCCCAGCATAGTCCTCAGCAAAAGGGTGGACATTTTTTTCCGAGAAAAAACATCTTTTTAGTTTTGCTACCCTGCCGAACGGGAAAAAAAACACATGCAAAAAGACCATGGCAGCAACATTCAGCGGCGTTCGGCGACACCACCTACTTATATATTCTGAACAGTAGCGGCAGCGGCACTTAAAGACACCCCGGATCTTAAGCACTCTGCAGAACAGAAGGAGCACCCGAAAGCTCCAAAGCGTACGCTCTGCAGAACAGCACCGGCACCGGATGGCACCCGATGGCACCCTAAATCCAAAGCACGAACAGGCAACCCGCGGCGACCCCTTCCTATACTTGAAGTAGTTGAAGTAAGAACGCAATAGCTCCACCATCTCTGTGTTCAAATTTCACATGTTCAGAGATGTTCAGAATGCCACACCTGCAGCAGCTCCTTCGGCTGCTGGATCGCCTTACATCAGCATATCTGTTTGTCAAATCTCAAAGTTCACAGATCTAAGATGATCTAATTACAAATTCATGACTTGAGAAGCGTGGACATGCAAAAGGTGATAAGTTCCAGGCTGGCCACCTGGAGCGAGCATGGGTATGTTGAAATTGTGGCGGCCACTCATCTTTGACTCTCGTGGGTCCAGCTAAGTCACGGGAGCAGCTTCTGCTTCCGGCGCTGCCTGGCAAGTCAGCAAGTCAGCCCCTTCCCCACAGCCCCGCCCCCTCGAGCCCCCGCCATGGTCCAGCAGGTCACATTATCAAGCAGCTTTTGAGCCGCAACAAGTCAAGAGCACAAACAGATACAAATAGTAGAGCACATCTTTCCCAATCTTGTTTCTTCATGTCAGATTTGCATGCGTGATTAGACTTAGACTCCTCAATCCTGCTCCCAGTGACCAAGCACTTCATTTTTGTCAAGCTGTGTGGTCCGCTCGGCCCCTGCTTTGACCTGTCTCATTCACATGCCCCGGAAGACGTGTGCGTCACCCTACATTCCCATGTCAAAACACTTCGAGGGATCGTCAAATCGAGACAGTAAAAGGTCTCAGGAACGGTCGTCTGAACAGTCAAAGTGGGACATGGCACTAAGTCGGCTGGGAAGCACGCCACCAACATCACATCAGTCTGTGGCGAATAGAAATGTTCGTCGCCACATTACATGCAGAACTCGCCCCAGACAGAATATAAAGTAGAAACACTGATGTCAGACATGTCATGAACTGTACGGTTGGTCACCTTCCCAGCACCCAAGCCTAAGAGAGCAGAAGCTAACAAACTGTACATATCTGTGCCATCGCCTGACCTCTGGCTCCAAGGTTGGCTGTTGCAGCCCAGCACGCAGAAGTCGGCTGACTCAGTGGCCCATGGGTGGCCGACTCAGGGGCGTGTCACTGCCACCTGGAGGGTAGGTGGCAATGGCGACTTTGTTAAACCCCGGACCAGGCATGTAGACCATGCCAAAGATGGACCACTCATGGTCAAACACCACCAGCTCAGACCCTCGTTCTGGGCTCACAAGCCCATCGCTGCCGGACCGCCAAACAAACTTCTGAGTCTCTCCGGAAGGATCATAGTGCCAGGTGCTGTACACATAGAGACCCCCAAATCTCGGGCCACTCTCGTGGAAACACAAGCATTTGCCCACGCCAGCCGTCCCAGTCTCCCATGTGTCCCCAGTTCCATCTGCTGGAAAGAATTTCAAATTTCCATTTAGAAACTCCAGTCTGGCTCCGCCACTTGTCTGCCAAGTCTTCTGTGTGATGCAGCCTGTCCATGGCTCAATCCGGATTGAGGAAGGAGCATTGTTTGGGAAACTCTTCACCGACTGGGAAATGCCATCACTCTCCTCACTGTAGATGGTCCAGTGTCGGTCATAAACCTGAAGATGATCTCCCTTGAGTGGGCCCACTGCGGTATTTGAGGACCACAGAGGCTTGCCGTTGCCCCAAACGACTATGTTGTTGCGGTTCATTTCAACATAGAATGTCTCGTCACCAAGTCTGTAGCAAAGCATTTCTCCAGGGTTGTCTTCTGGGCTCATTCCACCTCCACAAGCTGCGCTGGTGCAACTCTGCCACTTGGGAAGGACTGCGCGTCCACCACTTCCGTCTCCACGGTAGAACTCCAAGTTTCCTGAAGCTCTGAAAATCAATTGCCCACCTCCAACTGTAGTGTAATTGTACCAGGACTCTTGTTCGGTTGTAATACAACCGGCAGAAGATTCCCAGTTGGCGGAAACCGCGTTGAAGGTCCTGGGCGTGCGTGGCAGCCACTGCCGAAGCGGGGAGCCCAAGGCAGAGGGAGCTGGCGATTCACCGGGCAAGTCCCAGCTGCTGTGGCACAGCGGGTTTTCCAACTTGTAGAGATTCGCAACGGTGTCCGCGTCCAGCTGCGTGAGGCCCATCTCTTGCCCCATGGCAGCCAGCACCTGAAGCTGTACGCTGTTTACATTGTTTACATCCAAGAAAGGAACAACAACTCAGCTTACATACCTGAGAAAAAGGGAAAAAATCTTGGCTGGGAAATTGATGTCTTCAAAAGCCAGTCCGCAGCGTTTTTCAAGAGCGGTGAAGCTGCGTTGTTTGTTGCTGAGCTATGATAACTATAGCGTTTAGAGCAAAATTCCTGTCATGATTGTGCTTTGTGTAGATGCCACAACGGAAAAAAGAAAAAAGAAAACGCAAAAACCTCACTTTCAAGCACAAAGACAGCATGTTTGCACGTTTTTTGCCCCACATGTCCGAAAGCGTGGCATTTGCAACATCTTTGCAACTCGTGTCCAAAACACTGGTATTTGTTTTTTGCATACCCCGACCATTGACACAACACATGCGATCTTGGAAAACACCGACAAATTACAAATTACTGTGTTTCGAGCAACAGCCTCAGCAGCAAACACTAAATTGCACCAAACTTCGACCCCCAGAAAGGAGGAAAACCCACACTCTTCCTTTTTGAGCTATGATGTTTCTCCTGTCATTTTTTTTTATGACCAACCCCCCACGTCCCATATAAGAACTTGTTACACCCAAGCTGAGCCCAACCTTTCAAGCTGGTTTTCGTAATTAATCAAATTACACATGTGTACATATGTAGGCAGGGAAGTAAGTGTGCAAAAACGTGTACCTAAGTGAGTCAGTCCGCCAGCTAATATGGATGGATGGGATGCATTCTGTATCTATGTATCTATAGGACCATGTGTTCATGCATCTGTACATCCATCTATGCGCCTATGTATCTATGTGTCTATGTCTCTATGTAGCTACGTATCTAAGCATCTGTGCATCTATGCTTGTATGCATGAATGCATTTATGGATATATGTGTACGCATGGGTTTGTATTTTGCTGTATTTCAATTCTCTTGTCTTGTTTTGTATTGCACCGTCTTGCTTAAACTGATCATCCACCGCAGGTTCAGCGATTGCTATTGCTAGCTCTTGCCCCACACCCGGCTCTTGTCCTACACCGGCCTCGGAACAGTCACTCCCATGCTGCTGGTAGTGCTCGCAAGCTTCGGCTTTGGGGCTCATCCAAATACTTTCCAAATCGTTGCTGCCCTTACCATAATGCATGATGGACAAGATGTCATAGTCAGTCTGAGTGTCTGCCCAAGTCTCTATCACGAATTGAGCTTCCAATCCATCTGCCTCCACGTTTTTCCAGTGTACCTGGACGTAATTGTCACGCATTGGCCGCTGGTGCTCGTGAGTCATGCCGAGCACATGGCCAAGCTCATGGATGATCGTCCCAATGGTTGCAGGGTGCTCCAACTGCAGCTCATGAGGACCCTGTTGCATCCCTGGCCCTTCACCCGGATCTGCCAAATAGGAATAATACCAACCGTCACCATCCTTGGATCTGATGAGCACAGCTGGGTCAACGGAACATCCCGACGGAGTGCTATGGTTTCTCGCCGTTTCGTTGAAGGCCAAGCACCTGACGGCCTTGATCCACTCCTGCGTTCCACGCTGCACTCCTTCCTTGATCTCCTCTCCAACGTCTTCATCGAAACAGAAAGGAATGACGCCACCCGTCCAGGGCCGGCCAGCTGCAATGGAGAGTCGTCTGCCACGCAAAGCTCGGGCTCGGACAGTGGCATTCGCTCCGGGCAAAACGTCTGCCAGATTGATCATGTCATCCAGCGACCGCGCGCGGCCCAGCGCAGCAAGATCATCAGTGGTGAAAGCGATGCCCAGCTTGGCTGCATGAAGTGGAGACACTTTGCCCTGCAAGAATGGCAGCACTTTGAAAATCTGGTCCTTTGTGGTCTCCAGTTTTTCCTCCGCGTCCTTGTCATTCCTGTGTCCCTTCAGCTTTTTCCAGTCCTGGGCTCAAGAGACATGACATTCAGGGATCGGCCACATCTTGGATATCTTGGTTTGTCAAGCATTAATCCTTCACAAGAAGCAACAAACACTTCCCAGAAAAAGTCTGCAGCGAGGCCCATGATCAGAGTTCCAGTGGGCTTTATGTTCAATTTTTTCATCTTTCCGCGCAAACGTTCGGTCAGCATCTTTTTTAACATTTCTTAGAGGCTCGTCCCAAGGCTTCAAGCCAACCTGTCTTCAGCTGGTGCTTCCAGCACCAACTATAGACGCTTCTCATTCAGGTACCCCTTGGCATCACGAGATTTGACGCTGCAAGGGACATTGCGTTGGCGCAAGTGCCAGCGAACGTGAACACGCCCCACCCCACCCCAACCCTTCCGTGACATAGCATCAACTTCGTGACGCAAGTGCCAGCGAACGTGAACACGCCCCACCCGACCCCAACCCTTCCGTGACGTAGCATCAACTTCATGACGCAAGTGCCAGCGGACGTTAACACGCCCCACCCGACCCCAACCCTTCCATGACGTAGCATCAACTTCGTGACGCAAGTGCCAGCGAACGTTGACATGCCCCATCCCACCCGAACCCTTGCGTGACGCAGCATCAACTTCATGACGCCACAAAACATCATGAAGAAAACGCAAAACCCTCCCAACGCCTTAGGGGCGCTGGCACCTTAAACATGGACCTTGCATCTGTGAATGCACCGTGCTTCCGAGCAGCCGGAACTCTTTGGGGGTGCCGCAGCACTCGAAGCAGACGAGCCAACTCCTTGGTTTTTTCCAGCAACTCCAACTCAGCTGGCATCTGGCGGGTCTCTGGTTCCAACCCTTGCTGCACCTGCTCGCTGCTTGGCACGAGCACCCGCAGCGGAGCGTTGGCAGACTGCCGGGGCAGTAAGACCAAGACAGAGCTCAGCAGTGTCATCAGCAGCGTCAGCATGACGACTCCTGGCCGCCAGTGACATGTCTCTGTGGGCTCCGTCTCCAGCAACGCTTGCCCTTCCTCCATGGCGAGCCAGAGGGAAGTCAGATGTGACGAGGAACTTTTCCAAGAAATCACACTATGAGCTGAGGGAAGGTTCAAGAAGAGCCTCAAGGCTCAGCTCTTTGATCCTGTCTGTTGAAACTGCCGCACAGAAACCAATGATACAATTTATGTTGCGAAAAAAATACCAGAAATAAAAACACCAAAAGCACATTGACCATTTATGAAGCCTCTCTCCACAAGTTCTTGGTTTGGCTCTTGGTTCCATATCAAAAGCTGCTGATGCAGTCTTCGGACTGAGGCTGGACATTTTCTGCTAGAACCAGGCTGGTAATATCAGCACTGGCGGATGATCAAACTCATGTGCAAACTCTGGTCCACTTTTCCCATTCCGTGTCAGCCCTTTTCAACGGAAACAGCATCTGACAGACATCCGCTGGCCATTTTTTGCGCCGGACAGATCTGATTCTCAGCCATTGGCAAATCAAAGCACCAGAGATGATTCCCCACGCCATTGATCATGACTTGGCTCTCCAACATGCTCCAATGCTCTTGCCCTGTTTCGGCAGAGATGGAAGCCATGTTGGCGAACGAACCGTTGATTTCAAATGAGGCCTTCAGCCGATCGATTCAGAAAAAGCCCACGGACGTCAACATCTCCTGGACACGAAGCTCATGACAAAGGTGTCAAAAGTGCATCTTACCATCCAAACAAGGCAAAAAGTAAACTTCGTAAACTCATGACCTTACCAAAGACATCCAAAGACATCCAAAGACATCCAAAGACCCTACCATGCTCAAAAGTAAATTCTATCAGGAACAAGGCATACAGTACTACAACCATCCACCTCCATCACCTCCTAAACTGGGGCTCCTTCAGCCTCCGCTGTCGTGCTGAATTCGGAGCCGCGCGCTCCAATGCTGCCCTGACAGATTTCTACGTGGGACGACTGAGTGCAGCTGCTGCAGCTACTACAACTATCCAATAGAAACAAAGCTCTACATGAATTGGATCCAAGAATCCAGTGGTTCCGAAGGTAGATGTGAAGAGTTTGTGCGGTTGGGGAGCAAATGAAATATTATGCACACAAGATCCAAACATTCTCCACTCAGTCTAGCACCGCGCAGCAGGAGAATCTTCGCCCCGCCCTGGATAAACGAAACTGGCTTCTCTTCACCGTGATTTCAGAAGGCAACAAGCCAGGATTACCAATATAACGAGCAGAAAAAGTGGGTGAATCCATAACCTCAGCAGCTTAGCACACCAACTCTGACTGCAGTTCCAAAATCAGTGGTGAGCGCAGTTCAGGACTCTGAGTCTTGCGGCTGCACTGCGGCGACTCCCTCGTGCTAGTGGCGACCGCAAGCCTCTCCATCACTTGCCATGCCTTGCGATGCCTTGCGATGCCTTGCGATGCCTTGCGATGCCTATGATGCCTATGATGCCTATGATGCCATGTCTAAGGCATGCCTTCTCAACTTTCATCTCCCTTGCCTTCATGCGGTAGTGGCTGGCCCCCTGTAGCATGTCGCAGCTGCCCTGAAGCAAGGTTCGCCTGGTGTGCACATGTGTGCACCAGCACTAGCAACCGCTGCATCTGCAAAGGTCGCTGCGCCACAAGACTTGGGCTCTCACGTGCTTCCGCTCTGAGGCACTGAGGCTTCGAAGGCTTCGAAAGTCGCCTGTGACTCGAAGAATGAGAAACTGAACAGACTGAGGCGGTTCCGCCGTGCCTGCGTCGTATGACCGTGGTCTGCGAGGCTCCCTCTGCCGCTTTGCCACTTCGACCTTGACTAAAGCATTGGGATTCAAATGGATGGCGATGTTACTATTTCATATACAAAAAAATCTTACTAATTATTGTATATATATAGTATAAATATACTATCCATTACTATCCATTACTATCAGTTAACTACTATCAATCTCTATTGTGCTAGATTTTGGCTGTTGAGAATACTTCATGTCATACTTCACGTGACCGAGTGAGTTCTCAGCATCACAGCCGAGCAACGGTGCTGACCATGCTGCCAACTTTGGGCGATAGATCCCAGCACGCGCGCTCCTGTATCAGACAACATTCATTCAGACATCATGACTGGATTGTGATATGATCATAGGATTGTCAACTATTGATATAGTTACTGTTGTTGTCAACTATTACTGATGTTGTCAACAGTTGATGTACTTTCTGATCTTACCATCATTACAATCTTGCAATCATGTGGACCTGATGTTCATGATCATGTTCATGTCATGTCAACGCATGCATTCTGGATCATTGTATCCGACACTTTGACCCTGGTCCTCCTGCATCAAATCCACCTGCCTCAAGAAGCAAGTCTGGCACAACCCTGATAGAAAGTTGTGCTTCACATGTGAAGGTCTCAGTCACAGGGTGCCCTGCTTCGAACATTACAGACCCTTTCACTTTACGTGTGTATGCTGCTGGAATGGCTATCAATAGCTACAAATTAATGGAAAACTCGCTCTTTGTTCTGCTGTCTTTCCACACCACTTCATCTTGCCTAGCACTGCTGCGTGGAGAAAGTGGTAAGGCAATCTGAGCACAGCACTGGAAACAGAGGAACAGTCCAAGAACAACAAATTCTGCAAAAATGACTACCTATATTCCATCTGATTCTTCTGCTTGTGTGTGTGTGTGCGCGTTGGTCTTGTCTACCTGGTTTGCAAACATCCACTTTGCTGCCAGTCTGGGTGAAATGTGCTCCATTTCGACCATCAAGGCTCGTGCTGATTCCACAGACTTGGCATGCGCATCGTAGACCAAGTTGCCTCTAGAACCTTGACCACTTTTGAAGTGTCAGAGCCCTTGACATCTGTGAACATCAACTCAGCTCTATGAAATTCTATGAACTTCCTCAAGCCCGTGACCATTCCGTCTTTCCAAATTCCTGTCGGGCAAATTCATTGAGCATCTCCTGTAAAATCGCATTGGAGCTTTATCGATTTCCAATTTACAACATGCAAAGGTCAAGTTTCCTCTCCTCGCAGATGTCTCGGTCGTTGCATCCAGCCATGACGCAGTGGCCGTTCTGAGCGCGAGCAAACTTCCGAAGCCAGAGCCCTTCACCCACTCCAGAACTCTAGGACTCGCACGCATGCAATTCACTCCGTCCAGCTTCACCCAGAGATAGAGGCCTCCATTGGGTTCAGTCCATATGGGACGCCGCGAGCACACAAATGGGATGGGAAATTTCAGTGCAAATATGTGCAAATGCTTCTTCTTGTATTTCTATATCCAATCATTGGCTTTTGTTGATGATATCAAACACCATCAAACTATACCTTACGAATAAGATTATGAAAAACGAATCACAATACACTATGACTTGACTGACAGACTCACACTGTCTTGCAGTCTTGCCTGGGACTACCAGTGCCAAAGAGATCAGAATAGTTCCGTTCGCTGCGCCGGCGCTGGTCGTTCATTCGATCCTCTTCGCATTGACGAAAAATGTTGATAGATCGAGATGTGAAGAGATGTAGAGAGATGTAGAGAGATGTAGAGAGATGTAGAGAGATGTAGAGAGATGTAGTCACGTACAAGTAGAATCACCTATTTCACCCTACTTCCAACCCATGTAATGATAGTGCACTGGCTAAAGCTTCCCACAGGACACAACCATACACAACCCATTTCAAAGTCAGACCTGCCGAAGCACCGCGGTTTCAACTAACCAATAATCAACGCGCAAGACACTAAGACTATGTACAAATACATGTGCTCTACAGCTTCCCCTGAACACAAGCAAGCCTGCACAGACTTATCATGGGGTCTTCTAGCTGTCATCGTCACCATGACAAACCATTTCTACATCTCTGAATGGCATGCCTCTGCTCCGATCATGACCCCCTTGCCCTGGAACATCACTGCCTACACAGGTCAACAAAGAACTTGTAATCCAAAACGTCGCAGAGTGATGAGATGTGATGAGCATGTCGACTAAGTACAACTGCAGCATTGAATGCGTCCCAGCGTTTCATTGCTCTCTTCTATCAAGTCAGAAGTAAACTAAGTAAACTTCACTAACTTTCTGCAGTTTTTCTTTGCAAAATCAGCAGGCTCTCTTTAAAAAGAGACGACCGAATCCTTTCGCCTGACGGCGTGGATCAGCGCTCGCGCTGCGGGGCTTCATCTCTTCGGACCTCAGGTGTCGATCTGGGCTGTTGATTCCATCGCGTTTCCCCGGCGCAATGATCATTGCAGCATCATTGCAGTCAAGAATTGACATGAAAATTAACATGAATTAACCAATCTAAGTCTTCGGGAAAACACAAATGCTGATTTTGCCAGAAGAGAACCGCATCTTGTTGCTGAAGGCACTAGCGATGTACAGCCACTTGGAACCAAGTTTGAGCTGCCAAAGTCCCATTTTGACATCGCTATCTGAGTCATGGCTCAGGAAACGTGCAGCGGTGCAAGCAGTGAGAACTGAAGCAATGCCATTCGCTTCACGGTGTCGATGCTCGCAGCTTCTGCAGCACGTCTTGTAGCTCCCGAGGCAAATCGGCGGTCGCTTCGAAGGGTGAAGCCGCGAAATCCAAGAAGCGCAAACGTCGGCAGTGCAAAAACATCCGATCACCTCGGTCGCGTTGGTACTCTGAACCTCTCAACATCAATGCTACGATAGTGAGGGGTTCCTTTTTTGAAGTCCAAGCCTGGTCTGGTAATAATTTGACACCCAGCTGCACTCAATAGCTGGCATCTCCATCCCTGAGCAAGTCAAACACACTGTGGATCAAGTGACCGAAGTGTGACCAAAGTGTGACCGCAGCGAGTGAAGAAAAGCCCGTGTTTGAGGGAAAAGCACCTGCTACCCGTTGTAAGCTGGTGGCGGGTTTTACGGATCTCCCAATTCTCTTGATCCATTCATGTTATGGTGCAAGTCGAGGTACCGTAGATCTCATCGCCCACAATGGGACGATCAATGCTTGCAAGGTGAGCTCGAATTTGGTGCATCCGCCCTGGAGATGTGAAACAAGATGCTGCTTCACAGATTTTGAATTCATTAAGTTTATGTCCACTTTCTGCAGTTTCTCAGCACAAATGGGATTGTTTCGTCGATTGCCTACCAGCGTGTAATACAGGATGGGTGGCAAGACCGGTTCATGCATCGAGTGCAAAACTTGAAACCAATCTGAGATGTTGGAACCCCTTCGACTCCAACCCCACGCATCTTGAAGGGAAGTTTTGTTTTCTATCAACAGTACCTCAACTGCAACCTTCAAAGGTTCTTGGAATCTGACTGTTTCCCAAGATCTTGAGACATCTTGAGACATCTTGAGATTTGGGGAAGCTTTCAACATCTTTCAACTCACGCCTGTGCGTGGATGCACTGAAAGTAGCATGAATTCCGATTGACCTGGCAAAATTCCAACAGCAAAAGCCAGAGCTGCAGGACTCTCAGCTCTGCCTGGCCCTGCAAAGCGTTCTTCCACGCGATACTCCGTGATGGCTTCGCGCCCAAGAGGATCCACTTCGGTCCTGATGAGCTGTTGGAATGTGAAAGCTTTCAAACCTAACCATTACATGAGATTTTCATATATGTTCTATGATGTTTATAACATGTTGTTTAATCGTTTTTTGATCATTCAAAACATGTGAACATGTTTTATCATTGATAACATAACCACCCAAGGCCCTCAGACCCCAAGAATCTTTGGATCCCACACTCGAACGCCACAAAAAAAATGCTCTGTCCTTCCAACTTCACCGGGCCAAATCCATGAGCGCAGCGGCTCAGCTATAGTTCCCTCTGCACCTGTGCCAACGTGACCAGCATTGAAACATCAAAGTTCATTTTCCTTGCTGCAGAGTTGAAACATCAAAGAGTCAACTAGTCTATATGAAAGAAAGATTTAAGATACTTTCAAAAGTTGTACTTCTAAATACTTCAAAGTAACGGACTCGACTTGAACTGACAACTTCTTACTGTACGCTGAGAGTCCTACCTATGTCTCCGAGGGATTGGCCCTCACAAAGGCAAACCTGGTAGAAAGCATTGGCAACGAGATGTGAAGCGAAGTCAACATCTCAAATCCAAATCCTAAAGATCCTAGACATCCGCACTTCCCATTGGACACTAGCATGCAAATTATTCCATCCAACAGAAATATCCAAGTTGTGGTAGCTTGTACAAACTGACGAAACTTTTCCGGTCAAGTCACATATTCCTTGTACACCAGTCTGGCGGCAAATTGAGCCTTTCATCGACATACCAAATGTCACACAGGAAGAAGAAGTGTTGGCATTGTTTTTGTCAGGTTGCACGTTTGAAAAGTTCGCTTTGCAACCCTGGGCTGTGGAGGCCTGCAGCCAGTTCATTGCCCGAAGACTCCTTGCCAATGGAAGAAGGCCAGATGTGGGACGGTCCAATCGCGAGACCACAAACAGCTCCTGGCTCCCAATATGCACATGTGATGACCTGTTCTACCAGTCTTACACGCAAATCTAGCGTTTCTAATTTCTCTATATTCTAGTCTATACCTATCTAATTCTCAATTTAGGTCTGGAAACGTCCAGTTTGCTATTTACAGCAAAGGCAAACCCAGCGTACAAAGTTGCTGGATTCATGGATTTGGCTCCTCTTTCATCCGTTTGCAAGTTGCATCAACCAAATTCTCCTTAGCAAGTCATGAAGCTTTCATTTCTTTGCTGGGCAAACACAAAATCCCGGTGAAATTCCTCGGAAAAAGACCATGTCAAATCGACGATTCCAGGCTCTGTGCGTACGTTCGCAGCCTTGGACACAACCACAACTCCCGGTGCTTCACCCAGGATTTCCACATGACCTAAGTTCAAGTTCCACAAATCTAAACTTCACAAATCTAAACCTAAATATTCCAAGTGTTCAACAAATCCAAGCTTCGCCTAGAGCTGAGTAGCTCACAGGGTCGGAATGAAGGCGCCGGCGCTGCCGTGGCGGGGTGCGGTCCATTTTCCCAAGTTCCTCTGGAGGATCTCAGGAAGTTCACCTCAGCGACCAGCTGGTGAGGCCATGCCCAGCGCAGCAGCCCAGCCGAGGTGCTGCGATGTCTTCACCGCACGCCTTGCGAAGTGCACTGGCCACGGCTCCGGCGTACATGCCTCGGCACGGGGCGGGGTCGGTCCCAGATGTCTTCATGTTCCCATAGAGTCTCTCTAATCATTCTTGTGATGCTTCCCTTTTAGAAGACTCGAATTTTCAACTCTGGCAGTGCCCCATTTTTGGACAGCAAAAGTTCATCTAATTTCCAGCCATTTCTGGCCTGATGCACGGACACGCTCTTCAACTGCTTGCTCCAAAAGTGCCAATGCCGCAGCCCACGCCATGCCGTGCTCTGCAGCACCCAAGGCTGCAGAAAAAGCGCAAGCTCTGTCCATCGAAGTGCGCGAAGCATCCCTTGGATACCACGCAGCGCCACTCTCAAGACTTGACAATAAAATCCGCCGCAATTGAAGGTGCCGAGGCGTAATCCCCAAAGTGTTCACTATCGTCCAGTAATTATTCACGGTCGCAAGAGCCATGTGCTTTACCGCATTTTTTGAATTCGTCTCAGTCCATCCGGAGGAGTAGAAGGTTCTTCCTCGTCAAGTCAAAACGCAAGATGAGCCAGCCAACATCGGCTTCCTCTTACAACCACAAAGAGGCCAAACAGCACCCTAGGCAAACCCAATGGCCCCCACAGTGATACGCAACGCAAGCGCCAAACCACACTCCAAGTGCCCGGAGGAACTCTGCTGGCAAAGCACAAGGTCGGTTGCAGCAATGCCAGAGCTGCCTGCCACTCTCCGGCCTTTGCAAAGAAAAATGTCAGCGTAAACCATTGAGAAATGCCGAAAGCAAAAGTATCGACCAAAACCCAGGTACTGGATGATATTCTACATAAATCATCAGCTTTGCCAGTTTTTAATGTAGGTGTGTCTACATTATATCTAGTATCCCATATCATATCTATCGATTTATCCATCTGTCTGTCCATCCATTCTTCGAACAGGTCCACTGTGCTTTGGCTGAGCCGACGCGAACACATGGAAAGTGGGAAGTGTTTGTTGCTCAATGCACGTCGCACAAACTTTATCAAATGAAAGCATATTCGTGATACATATTAGATGTGCAAGCACTGGAACTTCGCAATGCGAAAACCGATAAAACAACCAATTGATCGAAAACAATCAAAGAAGCTACAAAGAAGCTACAACTGAAGTTGTCACATGTTGTCACTTCAACCCCTTCATCCCCTACTCCATCCCCTTGGCTCACCATGGCGCACCTTTTCACATGCACTCATAGCAGCGCTCAGTGCCACAGCATCTGCTCGGAGGAGCCTGCAGTGCGGCAGTGTGGCAACCGTGGGGCACCGTGGGGCACCGTGGGGCACCATGGCTTCACTGGCTGGAGAAAACATGGGCTCCATAGATTCTGGAATCATGGAATCCCTGGGTCATAAAGGACACATTCAATCCCTTCCACTCTGTGTCGTGATTGACTGGCAACCATCTTGGGAGAATGTTCCAACGATTTTAGCGGAGCAAGAGAACATACCAAATATTACGTCAGTATGTTTGCTTTTTCTGCCCTGGCCATCATACCATTGATATCCGCAATCTGAATAGAAGCACTTTCAACAACAAGTACAACAAGTCTCTTAACTTCTCTGCACAAGTCACCTGCTACTCACTCGTTGCAGCAACTGCAAAGCCAACTGCCATTGTCCTCCCTTCTCACAAGCGCTGATTGCTGAGCCAAAACTGATTATCTCCTAAGTGGCAATGCTGTCGCAGTGCTGTCTGATCGAATGCGGAATCTTCCTGTGCCGACTTTCGGCACTCCAACCCCCATGGTCTCTCAACACGTTCCCGATCCTGGAGAGAAAGATAGCGAAAATTGTTCCCTAGCAATGTTGTGCCGACATGCCTTGCCCAGAGAGTTGCTAGTGCAGCGAATAATCTTTCTGAAGCAACTCTTTGGAGGCCCAAATCTCATGGACCCCACAACTCATGGATGTCTAAACACCGTTGGAAGCACCGATGTACACCATGAAAACCATTTGCAGATGCCGCCCAAAGTCGGGCACCACCTGGGCTGCCTCCATCGATGCTAAGATCATTAGGCCATGCTCCCACTCATAACCTTTTTCACCTCACGGGTTCCAAACTAAGAACTATGAGAAACTCACAGGAAAACGAACATGGCAGGACTTCCTAAAAGGAAACAATTTACACAGTTCATAAATGTTGAACAAGTGGCATGCAGCCAATGAAGAATTGAAGCTGATGAGGTTAGGTTGCAAAGCTGATGCTGGCCTGGGCAGGAGTAACTACACAGGGCAAGTTGGTCGATCATGAGAATCTGCAAGATCACAAGAATTGATTGTGATGCAGCAAATCTCGAAAAAAATGATGTGCATCCAATCTCCGGCATGATGCATCAGGTTCAGGTGTGCCAAGGACTTGTACCAGCGTCTGGCTCCAGCACATGCAGCACAGCACGAGTTGCACGCCACGAGACTCCTCAACCAAACGGACTTGAGGAGTTTAAGCTGCTGAAACTACTTTATGAAGACGGCCCTCATCATCTTCATCATCTTCATCATCATCATCATCATCATCATCATCATCATCATCATCATCATCATCATCTTCATCATCATCATCATCAACACCATCATCTTCGACATCATCTTCATCTTCATCTTCATCTTCATCTTCATCATCATCATCATCATCATCATCATAATCTTCATCTTCATCTTCATCTTCGTCTTCGTCTTCGTCTTCGTCATCATCTTCATCTTCATCTTCATCTTCGTCATCATCTTCATCTTCATCTTCATCTTCGTCATCATCGTCATCTTCATCTTCATCTTCGTCATCATCATCATTTTCTTCTTCGTCATCATCTTCATCTTCATCTTCATCTTCCTCTTCGTCATCATCATCATCATCATCTTCATCTTCGTCATCATCTTCATCTTCATCTTCATCTTCGTCATCATCTTCATCTTCATCTTCATCTTCCTCATCATCATCATCATCATCATCATCTTCATCTTCGTCATCATCTTCATCTTCATCTTCATCTTCGTCATCATCTTCATCTTCATCTTCATCTTCGTCATCATCTTCATCTTCATCTTCATCTTCGTCATCATCTTCCTCTTCATCTTCATCTTCATCTTTGTCATCATCATCATCTTCTTCATCATCATCATCATCATCTTCATCATCATCTTCATCTTCATCTTCATCTTCGTCATCATCTTCATCTTCATCTTCATCTTCGTCATCATCTTCATCTTCATCTTCATCTTCGTCATCATCTTCATCTTCGTGCTCATTTTCGTGATCATCATCATCTTCATCTTCATCTTCGTCATCATCTTCATCTTCATCTTCGTCATCATCTTCATCTTCATCTTCATCTTCGTCATCATCATCATCATCTTCTTCTTCTTCGTCATCATCTTCATCTTCATCTTCATCTTCGTCATCATCATCATCATCATCATCTTCTTCTTCTTCTTCTTCTTCGTCATCATCTTCATCTTCATCTTCGTCATCATCTTCATCTTCATCTTCATCTTCGTCATCATCTTCATCTTCATCTTCGTCATCATCTTCATTTCATCTTCATCTTCGTCATCATCTTCATCTTCATCTTCGTCATCATCTTCATCTTCATCATCATCTTCATCTTCATCTTCATCTTCGTCATCATCTTCATCTTCATCTTCATCTTCGTCATCATCTTCATCTTCATCTTCATCTTCGTCATCATCTTCATCTTCATCTTCATCTTCATCATCATCTTCATCTTCGTCATCATCTTCATCTTCATCTTCATCTTCGTCATCATCTTCATCTTCATCTTCATCTTCGTCATCATCATCATCTTCATCAGCAGCACTAGTACTTCAAGTGTTGCTCTTGTCATCATGGTTATCATCTCGACTTTGGTCATGGGGCAAACTCTCACAACGCCCAGGCACAGAACACCACCAGGCATACCTCAGGCGCTGTTTCGTGCAAACGGTCCTTTTCGGATGTGCACTATGCCACTGGCCTTGAAGAAGGCTCTCAGCTGCTCGCCACTGGTCAGCCTGTTCCAAAGGACTGAAATGAGGTCGTTTTCCAGAGACAAATTGGGACACAAATCACATACTTTGCACGAACTTGCGCATGCTTTGCGCCTACTTTGCACATGCTTTGCGGATGCTTCACCAGCAGGTCTTGTGCCGGCCTTTGAACAAGCTCCAATTGTGGCACCAAATGTCACCTGCTCTGGTCGAAGATTCAGGTCCTGAGCGCAGCACCAGATTCTACTGGAAATTTTGCAAGCTGAAAGCAGCTGCTGTTGAAAGTTTCCTCGCTTTGCCCTGGCCACCAGGTCGTGCTGCCAAGACTCCCAGGTCCTCTCCAGCATATGAACTGCCAAGTCCCAGTTGTGACAGGCTGCAATGGCCCCAACCTGCAGGAAGTCCTTAGTCCAATTCCACCTCCTTCACGGTACTCTTTAGACTTCACTTACTTCATAAGTTGGTGAAGAAATCATTTTACCAAATTGGAAACGCAAGAGAAAATGATTGTGAAGAGAGGAAATGAAAGTGATTGATGGCTAAACACCCTGAACTACTTGAGGAAGAAGTGGGAGACACTCGGACTGGAAGGCCCTGTAAAGCCCCTGGAAGCCTACCTCCCAAAAACAACAAGGACAGCCCTTCCCGACTCCAGCATCACGGGGATCCGCATCCGTACACCCACACACTCGCCATCTCGCAGATCTGAAGCTGTCTATGCATCATCGAGAACCATTGGCAGTTTGGGTTTTTGAAGTCAAAATTCTTTGGAGACTTTGCACTGGACGTTCTAGGGAAGCCCGACACGAACCTCCAGCCTCCAGTGATTCGGAGGCATGGAAAAGTCATACCAGGGCAGCAAAAAAAAAACACTCGGCAACTCCGGTCTCACCCCATGAGTAAGCAAAGAGTCACAAACACATGTGACACCGTGAAAGTCAGAATTCTGCAGCCAAACAGGGTAAGGGACCGTGAGATGGAACATACCAACAGGTCTGGCGGTCAGGGTTGTAGGCCCTGTGCCCCTGGCTGTGAAACTGTTCGGATGTGAACGACAACAGATTTTCTGGTTGGGCATTGATCCATACCCAGAGGACTATATAGTAAAATGAAGTGTAAAGCAAACCTGAGGAACACAATTGTCACGGGGAACACCAAGTGACAGGTAAACATTTTTTCACTCCAGGATGAAAAGAACTACTAGAGTACAGAAGAACCATAAGCAAACAATGCGGACGTGGCAGCAAAAAATATGTCACAAGCACGTTGTCGTTTGAAAGAAACAAGACTCGTTCCCGGCAACAAACTTTCTCTTTGCACATTGATCTCTTCTCTGCCGAGGCTCATTCATTCCACATCGCCTCGAACCCTTTCCGACAAGGCTCAAACCAACAGACCATGCTTCACTCCGTGCACAGGTCGAGAGGGCCTTGCCCGGAAGCAAATCAGCCAGGATTTTTATCGATTTTTGACCTCGACTTTCATCCCAAATGACTGGCTTCAATCTGCTTCGCATCTAAGCCACAGAAGTGAGAAGAAACTCGTTGGGAGAGATGGCAAGTCTTTCTCCATGTTGCAGCATGGAAATCGATCGCCTCCGGGCAATGCTGTGCTGAAGCTGAAGCCGAATTGATCCAAAGTGCTTCGCCTCCATTGATTCTCCAGCTCAAAGACACGAGCTGCAGCACCCCAGTGCACCACGTCCAACTGAAGACCTTCGTCCAGAATGGTCAGAGGAAGCTTGTGTCCAACAGTTTTCACTTTGCACCAAGGCACCAGAATGGATCAACTCATCCAACAGTCGGGTCACCTCTTTGACCTTTCCTTGCTTGGCAAGGCGACTCAATGCAGTGGTCGCAATGCCTCAGCGTATGACCAGCTGCAATCTTTGCACATCATGTGACATGCGCCGCGGCACGAGGATCACTGCCACCTCCAAGGGAACCTCTCAGGGCGGCTGCATGTGCTACGGCTTCAACCTATCACTTTCCAACGGGGCCTGGCATTTCCAGCACTCGAATTCCACTGCATTGCATCGGTGGATGCGCAAGGAGAAGCAGCTGAAGAACCATGCGGCTTTCGCTCTGTAGCACTTGCTGTGCTTTCGAAGTTGTCTCTCGCACCTGACGTGTCTTGCTATCTTTCCACACTGTGTACGCGTGTGTACGATGGTTGTTTCACTGTGTGAGTGTCGGTTGCGAGATGTTGACACAACAAAAACAGCTCCGTCGCCGAAGGAATCTGAGCCAAAGCGAGCTGGCACCCATGAGACTGGGAGAATATCACATTTGTCCTTCCGATTTCTTCAAGCGTTTCTCAAGGCCACTGATCTTCCAAGATTTCCAACACTGTCACTATGCAACCTTCTTCGACTCATCACATGAATTGTCATCCAAAATTCAGCCTCGCTGTTCAGAGTTTGTCCAAAAACTTTGAGGGCACTACCGGAACTGACTCTCCGCAGAGACGGCCAAACTCTCCCACTTCTGCTTGCTTGCATCGAGCGTACTGACCTAGCCAAGTTCAATGCGGCTCCCACTATCGACCATTGGTTAACCATTGCTTGAGCATCAATTTTGCATGAAGTAAGAACAAGCAACAAGTAGCATGAACTAACCACTAATTCACCATATTTGACTGTTACTACCTCTAACATCATGAAAAAAATCCAGCTGTTTTTAGGGCCGGCGCTTGTCTCTCTGCGCGAGCTCGACGGTCCTTCAAAGCTGCCTCGCCACAATGGTCCTGGAGGTTTCTTGCGTAGCTGACATGTGGAAGCTGAAGAAGCAAAGTCCTCATTGCTTAACAAGAATTGAACAAGCTCACAGCAGCTGACATGTTCTCCATCTTTTTATCCGCATCTGCTGGGCTTGCAAGCTGGTTCTTCAATGACATCTGATAGTGCGTCCTTGTACTATACACGCTCCACAAATGCCCCATGAGACCCTTTGCATCTACAAGTCACTGCTCTTCACTGCTCTTCTGCTTTCCAAAGACCGAAGACAAGAAAGTCAAGCATCGTGTCACGAAGAGCACTGTCCAGCGAGATCTGGACATCTGGACATCTGGACACTCATAAAATCTCTTAAACAATCAACCAATTTGCTCATCTCAAGGTTACTCAGTCCCCTGGAGTCGTCGAGAAGCCCGAAGGAAACTCCTGAAGGCAAGCGGGGTCAATTTATCCACCCAACAAATGGGTGAACATCCCAGCACTTGGACTAGTTTGCATCTTGGCATCTCAGAAGATCTTTTTGCCAAGAAACTTTGCTTCACTTGTCCAACTGTGTAGGTTGACACCTTGGAATTCTCCAAGAGTTAACAATTACCCACTGGCAAGGCATACTGCAACATGCATTTGCACATATCAACATGTTGTCCAGTAACATGTTCTTCCTCTCCTCGGCAGTCCACAGAAGACCAGAACAAATTGAATCCTTTTCTTCAGGCCGGCATCAAACATTTGGAAAGGAATCCCAAAGTATTGTAAATCACACAACCACATTGGGCCGTGTGCAGCTTGCGGTCTTAAGTGTGGGACACTCAGTGACCGCCAGCATTCAGGCCACTGCAGGCCTTCATTTTTGGGCGGCAGTTGTGCTTCACGCAACCAGTGCAGGCAGAGCTCTTGTCGTTGCTGACGCATTGGTTGATGCACTTGTCACGACCGCACTCCACCAAGTGGGCCATGCAACTAGCACAACTAGAAGAGTAGCCCTTGCCAGCCATGCAGCTCTTGGTGCAGGCAAAGCCTGCAGCGCAGGAGCGGCCGCAGTGGTTCAGGGAACCATCAAAGCTCCTCTTTCCACCTTTCTTCCAGATGCCAAGGTCATGGCCGTTGGTGCAAGCGCCACCTTCCACATTGGTCTCTTCATCCTCCTCCATCAAAGCATCATGGTAGTTGATGTCCTTCATGCCACGAAGCTGATTCAGTTCCAAGCTGCAGTCCCCACCTGCTGCACATGAATCATCTGCCTCAAGGGCCTCCAAAGTGGGGTCGACTGTCTCTGCAGCCGCCACTGCCAAGGTCACAAAGGTCCACAGAAACTTCACGGCCATCGTGACTGACAAATGAGTTGCGCTGTTCGCAGAGGAAAGTTGAGCACAAAAGGCTAGCACTGGTCCAGCAAAAATTGTTCTATGAGTCAAGTGATTTGTGCAGCATCGTTGCTATGTCAATCTGGATTGGCTTATCATATCATTGTGCGGCAAAGTAATGCAGTCCGAGCAAGGTTTCCGTGATCATTCTTCCCCACACTGCTGTCAAAAATGAAGCATCCCATATTGATCATGAAATGCAATATGAACATTCATGGACTGTCTTGCTACTTGCAATGTGTGTGTGTGGGCCGAACAAAATACACACACGAAAACTGATGCACATGTTGTTATGCACGTCGAAAGTGCAGCCTTCAACTATCTCAAAAATACGATTATCAATGAACCTTGAAGCTGCATGCTTTTGCGTTCACGCGTGCTTGAAACATTTGGAGAAGGTCCCCAAGGTCGTCGAAATTACACGACAAGTGTGCAGCTTCCGGTCTTAGGTGTGGGACACTCAGTGACCGCCAGCATTCAGGCCACTGCAGGCTTTCATCTTGGGGCGGCAGTTGTGCTTCACGCAACCAGTGCAAGCAGAGCTCTTGTCGTTGCTGACGCATTGGTTGATGCACTTGTCACGACCGCACTCCACCAAGTGGGCCATGCAACTAGCACAACTAGAAGAGTAGCCCTTGCCAGCCATGCAGCTCTTGGTGCAGGCAAAGCCTGCAGCGCAGGAGCGGCCGCAGTGGTTCAGGGAACCATCAAAGCTCCTCTTTCCACCTTTCTTCCAGATGCCAAGGTCATGGCCGTTGGTGCAAGCGCCACCTTCCACGTTGGTCTCTTCATCCTCCTCCATCAAAGCATCATGGTAGTTGATGTCCTTCATGCCACGAAGCTGATTCAGTTCCAAGCTGCAGTCCCCACCTGCTGCACATGAATCATCTGCCTCAAGGGCCTCCAAAGTGGGGTCGACTGTCTCTGCAGCCGCCACTGCCAAGGTCACAAAGGTCCACAGAAACTTCACGGCCATCGTGACTGACAAATGAGTTGCGCTGTTCGCAGAGGAAAGTTGAGCACAAAAGGCTAGCACTGGTCCAGCAAAAATTGTTCTATGAGTCAAGTGATTTGTGCAGCATCGTTGCTATGTCAATCTGGATTGGCTTATCATATCATTGTGCGGCAAAGTAATGCAGTCCGAGCAAGGTTTCCGTGATCATTCTTCCCCACACTGCTGTCAAAAATGTTTGCACCAAATGATTCGACAAGTATCGCATATTGATAGGAAAATACTGAAGAATCTGAACATTCGTGGACGGTGGCTACTTGGTGTGTCAGACAGAACATATTTTGAAATCGGCTTCGATGGTATCCCCAACAGCAGGGGCGATCTAGCTTAACAGATCTATTTGTACCACAACCTCCTGGAACTTTCCAAGACTTTCTGCACCTCAATAACCCAGAACCTTCCGAACCATGATCTGCCAAGAACTTCCCGGAACCTTCCAGAACCTTGATGTGCCAATGGCACCGAAATTTGCTGGAACTTTTCTCCGGAACCTGGACCCGAAGCTTATCAGAGCTCAAAACCCTGTTATTTTGTGTTCAAAAATCAACTCAAGCGCTATCCCCAACAGCATGACAGGTTGCGGGGCCGGCCCGGCCTCACCAGGTGCATCGGAACCCTTCGCCGGAACCTTCCCGAACCTCACCAGGTATCTGCGCCGCAACCCTCCGGAATCTTGTTGGAACCTGGTGTTGAAGCTGCACCGGATCGCCCCAGAGCCAATCTGGGCTAAAGACACCATAGCAGAGTATTGCTGTTGGGAAAAAACGTGCACTTCGAATTGCGACACAACAAAACATTGCAGAATTGCACAAATGCAGAAATGCAGATCCTTTCCAAAGTGAAGGGTGAGTATATAGTACAAATTGTACATGGGCAATTTGTTGACCTGAGCATGGGCAATAGAAAATACAGACTTCCTTTTTGTTTCCCAGAGGTTAGCACACTGGCCTAGTACAAAAGAATTAAAATAGTAGAGCCGCCATGAGTGTTTGGGGTTCAGCTAATCAAAGGCCATATAACAATGAACTGTCATGAACTGTCCACTAGAGAATGACCGTTGAGTTTACAACTCAGTGCCCTTAAGAACTCGATCCAGCGGTCTGAATGGTAAACTTGACAGGACCAAGGCTGTGGACGGTGCCCATGCGAGCGTGGACTCTATCGTGACATGGCGAATGTTACGCATGCTCCTGACACACCAGCAGCTGTGGACAGTTCGCATTCAAGTCTCTGAAATGTCTTGACACAGGAGTGTGCTTGCTGAATATGCAATTGTGCGTTTTGGCATGGTTCCTCAGTTGTAAAACTGTAAAAACTCCAAGCCTACAACAGAATATTGAAAGTCTAAGGCTTCACCTATGAACAACTGGAAAACCCCTTGACCTGGGCCCAACCACACCCAGCAGGCTAAGAAACAGAGTCCTTTCTCAAAGTAAAATTGAAAATCCGCACAGAAAATTTCAAGAAAAACAAAATCCTTTCTGACTAGCTCCAAAGTCCGTGACTAAAACCTCAAAACCCTGAACTTGTCAGTTTTTCTATCCGGTCAACTTCACCAAAATCTCCGCGCTCCTGGGACCAACCTTCGTGAACCTTCTGGAACTCTGGCTGTTAGAGGCTAAACTGCTGCACAACACAAGTTGAGTACCTTGGATATCCGAAGTGCAACTAGAAAGTATCGGTATACCTTAAAATTGCCCTGGTCGCAGCTTTTGCGTTCACGCGTGCTTGAAACATTTGGAGAAGGTCCCCAAGGTTGCCGAAACCGCACGACAAGTGCGCAGCTTCCGGTCTTAGGTGTGGGACACTCAGTGACCGCCAGCATTCAGGCCACTGCAGGCCTTCATTTTTGGGCGGCAGTTGTGCTTCACACAACCAGTGCAGGCAGAGCTCTTGTCGTTGCTGACGCATTGGTTGATGCACTTGTCACGACCGCACTCCACCAAGTGGGCCATGCAACTAGCACAACTAGAAGAGTAGCCCTTGCCAGCCATGCAGCTCTTGGTGCAGGCAAAGCCTGCAGCGCAGGAGCGGCCGCAGTGGTTCAGGGAACCATCAAAGCTCCTCTTTCCACCTTTCTTCCAGATGCCAAGGTCATGGCCGTTGGTGCAAGCGCCACCTTCCACATTGGTCTCTTCATCCTCCTCCATCAAAGCATCATGGTAGTTGATGTCCTTCATGCCACGAAGCTGATTCAGTTCCAAGCTGCAGTCCCCACCTGCTGCACATGAATCATCTGCCTCAAGGGCCTCCAAAGTGGGGTCGACTGTCTCTGCAGCCGCCACTGCCAAGGTCACAAAGGTCCAAAGAAACTTCAGGGCCATCGTGAATGACAAATGTGTTGCGCTGTTCGCAGAGGAAAGTTGAGCACAAAAGGCTTGCGCTGGTCCAGCAAACAATTGTTCTATGAGTCAAGTGATTTGTGCAGCATCGTTGCTATGTCAATCTGAATTGGGTTAACATATCATTGTGCGGCAAAGGAAAGCAGTCCGAGGCAAAATTGCAACTATTCGGTCTTAGCAACAGCATGCAAGGGAAACAATACCGAAAGAGAAGAGCAAGATCCTGCAGGATAACTACTATGGATCTGCTAAACGTTATCATAAATCTCTTCAAGAAAAACGCGTCAAACCACCTCTTTTATCCTCTAGGCTGGATGACACATTTACTGTATCACACCGCCACATTGGGCCGTGTACAGCCTATGACAGCCTGTGGTGTTGACTCAGTACTGCCTGTGGAACATTCAGTGACCGCCAGCATTCAGGCCACTGCAGGCTTTCATCTTGGGGCGGCAGTTGTGCTTCACGCAACCAGTGCAAGCAGAGCTCTTGTCGTTGCTGACGCATTGGTTGATGCACTTGTCACGACCGCACTCCACCAAGTGGGCCATGCAACTAGCACAACTAGAAGAGTAGCCCTTGCCAGCCATGCAGCTCTTGGTGCAGGCAAAGCCTGCAGCGCAGGAGCGGCCGCAGTGGTTCAGGGAACCATCAAAGCTCCTCTTTCCACCTTTCTTCCAGATGCCAAGGTCATGGCCGTTGGTGCAAGCGCCACCTTCCACGTTGGTCTCTTCATCCTCCTCCATCAAAGCATCATGGTAGTTGATGTCCTTCATGCCACGAAGCTGATTCAGTTCCAAGCTGCAGTCCCCACCTGCTGCACATGAATCATCTGCCTCAAGGGCCTCCAAAGTGGGGTCGACTGTCTCTGCAGCCGCCACTGCCAAGGTCACAAAGGTCCACAGAAACTTCACGGCCATCGTGACTGACAAATGAGTTGCGCTGTTCGCAGAGGAAAGTTGAGCACAAAAGGCTTGCGCTGGTCCAGCAAACAATTGTTCTATGAGTCAAGTGATTTGTGCAGCATCGTTGCTATGTCGATCTGAATTGGGTTAACATATCATTGTGCGGCAAAGGAAAGCAGTCCGAGGCAAAATTGCAACTATTCGGTCTTAGCAACAGCATGCAAGGGAAACAATACCGAAAGAGAAGAGCAAGATCCTGCAGGATAGCTACTATGGATCTGCTAAACCTTGTCATAAATCACTTCAAGAAAAATGCATCAAACCACCTCTTTTATCCTCTAGGCTGGATGACACATGTACTGTACCACACCGCCACATGGGCCGTGTACAGCCTATGACAGCCTATGACAGCCTATGGTGTTGACTCAGTACTGCCTGTGGAACATTCAGTGACCGCCAGCATTCAGGCCACTGCAGGCTTTCATCTTGGGGCGGCAGTTGTGCTTCACGCAACCAGTGCAAGCAGAGCTCTTGTCGTTGCTGACGCATTGGTTGATGCACTTGTCACGACCGCACTCCACCAAGTGGGCCATGCAACTAGCACAACTAGAAGAGTAGCCCTTGCCAGCCATGCAGCTCTTGGTGCAGGCAAAGCCTGCAGCGCAGGAGCGGCCGCAGTGGTTCAGGGAACCATCAAAGCTCCTCTTTCCACCTTTCTTCCAGATGCCAAGGTCATGGCCGTTGGTGCAAGCGCCACCTTCCACGTTGGTCTCTTCATCCTCCTCCATCAAAGCATCATGGTAGTTGATGTCCTTCATGCCACGAAGCTGATTCAGTTCCAAGCTGCAGTCCCCACCTGCTGCACATGAATCATCTGCCTCAAGGGCCTCCAAAGTGGGGTCGACTGTCTCTGCAGCCGCCACTGCCAAGGTCACAAAGGTCCAAAGAAACTTCAGGGCCATCGTGAATGACAAATGTGTTGCGCTGTTCGCAGAGGAAAGTTGAGCACAAAAGGCTTGCGCTGGTCCAGCAAACAATTGTTCTATGAGTCAAGTGATTTGTGCAGCATCATTGCTAGACCAAAACCCAAACTTTACAGTTTGTCAAGTCAGCAAGTTATGCTCAGGTGTTGCTCAGAGAGGATTCAGGCTGTTCTCATGTCGCCGGGGCGCTGACATCTTCATCTTGACGGGTTTAGCTCAACCTTGTCTCCCTTCTCCTTAGGAAATTGGGACACAAAGCAAGACAAACGAAATGGTCTGGGGTTGTCTGTAAACCGTGTACTTCCACAATGGCTGGATTTGTCACTGAAATACTAATGTTTGACCGGATTTTTGGACGAGCCAGCACCAAAAAATCGTGGACTAGCAAGCCATCTTGGGCCCCTGCTGTCTGTCTCAAGAACGCTTTTTCCTGCGGAAAGATGAGACATCAGTCTGGCAATGTCAGATCTGGAAGCCTGAAGATGTCCAATACACACTGCTGGCTTTGACATCCACCATCGCATCACTCAGCGAAGTTTTGGCCTGTTGCTCTTGGGCACGCCAGCCTTGTCACCTTCCGTGCAATAAGCAGTGCAGGCAAGACATTGGTCTGTCCCCCTGGGCTGCTACCCCAATTGGCAAACTACGCTGTCCCTGGCCAACTCCCCTGAGGCACCAAACTCAGCGAATTTGACGCACTTGGTGCGGTTGAGGCAGCATCCATCACAAACGTTGCGCAGCAACCTTCGGGTGAGAGGACTCTGAGAAGACTCTGAGAAGACTCTGAGAAGTCTCATTGAAGTCTCATTGAAGTCTTTGTCCTTGCGCTTGCTATCTCTCTGCTTGGGCTCTAGGGTCCAGGCACATGTAACCCAGCAGTAGAGTTACAACAAGGACCAGCAACAGGGCCAGCTGTACATCCCAAAGTCGAGCCTTCAGAGAGCCATGGGATCCATGGGATCCATGGGCACAAGCAACCCAGCGAGGCAACTTGGCAGCAGACAGCTACTGGCTGATGCTCCACAATCATTTGCAGGTGATGCACCTCAAAGCACTTGCCGATCCTACAACCCACCGTTGGAGCCATCCTGCCAGTGGTATTTCTGCACTTGCCAAAGGATATACCAACAGTGCATGCGTAACAGCGCGTGCTCAGCGACTAATCGGATCCCTCACAAGCATTCAAACAGCCTCCTGACTCCTGACTATCACAGTATTCTATATAATAGTATTCTCATAGTATTCTCATGGTTCTGGTGTGTTCTTATTGGATCTTCTTGGCCTTTCATAATCTGATGGTCTCTGCTTAGGCCGCGACCCCTCCCATTGCAATCTCGAGGGAATTGGCAGCCAAAAATGCTCCACCTGTACAGGTCAGCAAGGATGTCGAAGTCTGTCTCTGGTGCTACTTTCAACAAGGATGATTTTGGGGCACCCCTATTTTGAGAAACAGCCATATGATATGGAGATCATCCGGGACACAAGAACTTTGAATTACGTTCTGGTTGTGGTGCTACTTGGAATTCTCTGTGGTTCCAAACACTCCCTGAAAAGAACTTTCATCGCCCCCACTGCCCACAAGTGCCTGCCAGGCTGCCAATACCTTTGCAAGTTTTGGGAAGTTTCAAAGCTGATTTCTGTTCACAAAGGATCCACAAAGACCAAACTTGCACGCGATGCTTCGATCAGTGTTGCACCTTGATATCTTGTTTTCAGCCATTTCCCGGAGCTGATTGGCTGCGGGTACCAACAAAATTGAATCTGTGAACTGACCCACACCGGCAAAACGAACTGAGTTTCGCGCTTCCGGCATGTGCAGCTGCATGGGCAAAACTTGAAGTGCCAAGAAGATTCTTCAAAGCCTTCGAGCTAAGCTTCACTAGGGCTGAGATGATGCTGATTAGTAGCTAGTACTGGTTTGCGAATGGAATAAGATTGCCAACACTCCGTGATTTATTCTTATTTGTAAAACCTTGATCAAGAATTCACGTTTTACACTTGATCAAGATGTTGGCGTCCTGCACTATCCCCCAAGTCATGCTGCTGCAGCTGGTTTGGCCTCTTCAACTCGCTGGGCTTCGATTGATGGAACCTGAGGACTTGAAAGGACAAACATGACCTGGTAGATCCTGCTAGGTGCTGGGATAGGTCTGGCTTTCACTTGAACTACTTGAACTACTTGAACTTGCATAAGCCAAGTATAGTGGTTGCATCTTCAAGACTTCAAAGCCTCTCAAAATTCCGTTCAGAAAACACCAGGCGCCCCAGCAGACAGGCGAAGCCCTGCACCAATCTCGACAATCAGCCTAGTTCGGAAGGAACTGAAGGGCAGAGTGGTGGTAGTCATCAAGCAGCTTTGCAGCAGTTCGCTCATCTGTCATCCTGGCTACACATTTGCAGCTCATCTAGCCCTAGCCTTGTGATTGTTGGTGAATAGCCCGTCTTCACCTTTCTTGACCCTTCCCTTCTGACCCAACGATCAACCATGATATTAGGCCTGGCGGTTACAAGTTGATCTCCCAGAAAAGGCAGGCCTCGAGAGTTATGCGACTCTGCTGACAGCACCATGAAGAAGAAAAAATTATGTATTTCTGTTTCTGAAAATTCGTTGAGCTCATCTTAGTCTGCAGCCCAACATTGGCACTCCAAAATGCAAAGCCTGACAGCCACCAAACTGGTCATCTTTACAACTCCCTGGTGGACATTTCCGTTTGTGGCCCATTATTGGCTTGTCTGAACTGGCCTCGTGCACAGAGTTCAGACCTCAGTCATCAGAGACTAAACAGCAAAACATCTGAAAGGTTTTCTGGAGATAAATTACAAGCAGGGTGAATCAACAGTTGGAGATTTGACAAAGCGAAGCACAGACCTCTTTGTATCAACTCTTAGATCTCAAGTTTGTATCTCATCATGTTTACAATACATGCAACAGGGGGAGGTGGATGAAAGGGTCCAGGCCTCTCGCCGTCACAAAGTAGTGATCTGAGGTGCCACGCCACAATGCGTGATGAAAGCTGCCACAGGGCGGCTCAGCACTCGTATCTGTGGCCTGAGAGGACTGGAGAGCTCCTCAAATCTGGTTGAGAGGTCGTGTACCACACAAACTCGTTGAGTTGTGATGTCCATCCTTCGAATCCTTCGCTCGATTTCTTTAAAATCTGAATTCTGATTGGCAGCAGATATGGTCAACTCATTTCTCATCCACAGTCTCTCACAGTTCACTCCGCCGGTACTCTTTTGTTTGTATCACTGCCTTCCTGTGTTAGGAACTCCGGCACTCGTGCGAAGCGAACATTGCCGGGGAAGGCCATCACATGTGCCTGGTCATTGAGCGGCCCCGTTTGATGTTCAGAAACTGTGAATGGGCATCTGGGAAGCCGACGTCAGGACCATTCAGCAGAGCCTAACACACTCGAAAGCTCTGCAGTGCTTTCTGATGTAAAAAATTGCTGCGCCTGCTGGACTGGTGGATTCCCCATAACAAGTACGGGGGGTCATGATACGCTGCTCGCAACTGGTGCCTGGACGTCCTGCTCATCTGCGTCCCAAAGAAATTTGACTTCCTGCATAAAAAAACGAAAGTGGCTCGTTTCAACACAAACAGCAGCAGAACACTCTCTGGACACAAAGAAAAGCACCATTCTTACGGTCCGTTTCAAACCCGAGGCCTTCTACTTTTGAGGCCCAAAGCAGTTCAAAAACAAGGCGATAAAGTCAAGTGTGGAAGGTCCATGCTCCCATTTACATGTCCTTGCTCCCACATGCGTGTCATGCCGATGGAAAGTCCTCTCCCAACGCTTCAGCTGCACCCAAGATGGCACGGAAGACCTGGGCATCAGGCCACTCACACCACCGGCTGGTTGCAAAGGTCCCCTGCCTGTTGCTTGGGTTTCACATTGGTGCCAAAGGAGACGTAGACCTCAGACTTTCAAACAACAAACAACAAGGGATCTGACAGATAAGACATCAGATTTTGATGAGAACAAGACATCAGGTTGATTGATTGATTGATTGATTGATTGATGGATGGATAGATAGATAGATAGATGGATAGAATCTAGACACCATATTAAGCGCTATCCTCGTGCATAAGAACTGGACCTTATGAAAATTGAAGCAAGAAGAGGCTTGAAAGCATATTTCTTGAGCCCTGTGCAGATCCCTTGTCTCTCAGGTCTACACAACTCGTCCGCTGTCCAGCCAGTCTTCTACATGCCTTGGTGGTCCATCTGTGCTTGGGAAATCATGTCATTCGAGATCTTGAGACATGATGAGGTTGTCTATTTGACCGCCCTTCCACCAAAACTGGCTCAAGCACATGCCCATATTTCTACACCTTCAGTAGAATAAGTTTCCGACCTTGGCAGCTCCGGAGCTTCCCGCACAACAGCAGCATAATCGTCCACTGGTCCAACCTGGGAAACTTTTGGAACGAAGGACGCCACGGATTCAAATTCCCGAGGATGCAACAAGAACAGCACGAGGTGGCAGAGGACGCGAGCGATCAAGACCTATTTGCTGAGTGAAGACTGGTGCTGTGCATTTCTTTGTAGATCTTGGCATGCGACCCCAGTGAGAGAGGATGCACAGCAAAGGGCGGCCTCGGTTGATTTAGGATGTATCCTCGTTGCCATCCAAATGGAGGATATGTGTGCACAATTGGTGTACCGTGTTTACAGAAAAATATTCAGACACCCATTTCTGTGACCGCAACTTTGGGTACTATCTATCCTAGCTTGGCATGCTATGATTCTTTGCTGGGCTTCCGACCTCCATTGGAGATAGTGCTGGGCCTCTGGATGTCGGACAGTGTCCCACATTTGCCATGCAGGTGCTCATTCAAGGTGCTTCTCCCACTCAACAGTATCAGAAATTGTATGAAGTTGTTCTGTTCTGGTGGATGCATCACTTTTTCCACACAATTTCCTCTCCGATTCAACTGAACGGTGCTCTCCCAAGATCCCAACGCTTCCAAGAGCTCTAGCGGCGCCAGTTCCAATGCACGGCGGATGCGGCGCCTGTCCGAGACTGCTTATTTGAGGCTTTTTGTCGGTCACGCCCTTAGCCAAAATGATTGCTCTTTGTGGGGCATCACCGGTACACCATTTTTGAATAAAGAAACCCACAGAAGTCAATAGAAGTCATAGTATCAGTGCTTTCTGAGTCAAAGCCTTGAGTATTTACTCAGTCGGGCAATCATTTGCAATCTTTTGTAACGCGGGGTTGAAATTGCCCAGACTCACTGCAAAGTCCATGGATCTTCTTCGAAATGCACATCATAAAGTGCAGGGCGTGTTGATTGCATACAAAAGCTAGTGCGAAGAACATGTGGAGAATGATAAAGAAAGTTTCCTCCAAAGTTTCTCCAAACAACCTGTCGCTACAGGGGTGTAGGATTTGAAATTCAACACAGCTTGGCAGTTCCAGTCATGGGTGCCTGGGCTCATGGAAGCCAGCCCAGGACATGAACTGCCTTAGAGGAGAAGTCATTCCAGAACTTCCAGAAACTGCCTGAGGCTCTGCCTTCGATGTTGAGATTCCTTCGATCTCTGAGAGCAGTGGAACTCATGGCCAAGCTGCGGAAGGGCATGACTGAAGATGAAGCGCTTGAAGCGATCTGGGAAGGACTGCGCAGCACGGTGAGGATCAGAAAGTGACAACAACTGAACCTCACTGAGGACTCAGGAGACATGTAGAGATTTGTTGAACTGCACTTGGCTTGCCTGCTGGTGGGCTGATTGAGTGAAGGCAAAAAGTTCGGAAGGCAACCTGAAGACAAGGGCTCAGAGTCGTACAACGCTACAACACTTCACACTGGACTGAGGCCCCGACCAAGACGGTCCACTAGGCTCCCCAATAGACCTCCAATGCTCAAACAATGGAGGTGTTGTGGTGCAGGTGCTATGACGATTTGTCATGATCCAAACGATGGTCTCAGTAGAAACAGGTCGATCTGAGAGTTCTGCTGCAAAGTAGGTCCAACCTTGAGGATAACAACCCCGTTTCATCCGCATTTAATGCGGGGTGTTTCATTGAGTAGACCAGAGGCTGAAGGGACAACTGCCAATTCTTAGGTGAGTGCAAAGGTGTTTGGGGTGGTCCCCTGTTTTGAGAAGCAGCCATGTGTCTGTGTCCACTCCTAAAGCAGTACGAACTTGACTCTGAGAAGTCCTGCTGGCCACGCCGAAATCACAGCGAAGCGTAAGGACAACCTCAGGATTGGCCACAGAAGTACAACTTCCAAATTGTTTGGTCGTCGAGGTTTCGCTTACAAATTCCAACTGACTCGGTGAAGGAAGATGGGTACAAAAGTGAGAGCTTTCGTAGAGGAACCCAAAGTGAGAAGCTTTGCAAACATGGCGGTAGCCCTAAGCAAAGTGAGGACTTTCGTTGGAACCATCGAGCTGAACCGTCCACAGCTTGGGCTTCCGAACTTTTCAGCCAGGTCCATGGCGCCCACCTTTGGCAACGAAACAAGGAGGTCAAGTGCATCGGGATGCGATGCCATGCGATGCCAGGCGACGCCCGGGAATTTATGAGTCCAACTTCGGCTTCACAGATTGATGTTTCTTCAAGTGATCTTTCCCCGCAGTATTGAAGCTCTTGGACTTCTCGCCGAGGAGACGTCAATGGCAAGAAGGCCCGGCCTCATGTACGTTGTGGTTGACATGGCACTAACACTGAGCCTGTGAGGCTCTGGCCATTGGTCCTCAGGAAAAAGATGGAGGCTCTCGTTCAATCCTGCAAGCCACGGCTCAAGCCACGGCTTGACCCCGATCGCTCCCCTTTGCGTCCTTTCAGAAGGCTGTACTGACTGCCATTGAAGTAGCGTTCGGACAGGTCTGCTTTTCTCGCACCATCCTGTGACACATCCGTCTAGCTTTCCCCAGTGATACAAGCTCTGAGACATCTCGCTGCACAAAGGATACAGCTTCGGGGCGCAGAGGCACCTCCTGACTTCCCTCAGTGGATGGATCCTGAGCTGAAACAAATCGACGGACAAGCTCAGCTGTTGATTGTTGGGTGCCCAGCCCAAAGCACGTGCCGAAACTGCAGCTCCTCCTCCCATGACCTGGGTGGTGCAAAGAGCACTCTGGACCAAACCAATGAACTTTGGTGCAATAGATGGAAGAGTGATGAATAGTATATGTTAATAGTATATGTTGTAATAGTATATGTTAATAGCATATGCTAATAGCATATACAGTATATACATATATTCATATACAGTTTGAATATGTTTGAATAGTGGCAGTCTGACTTTGAAAAAACTCACTTTCGACCCAACTCCGAGGCCGTCGCCAGGGCAAAGGCCTGACTCACAGGGAATCCCCAGCAGCATGACGCAGAACAAAACGAGTTGAGCTCTGAAATTCTGAAGCCCTAAAACTTAGTGAAGCCATGTGGAGCCTAAACTTCAGAAGTGTCACAGAGATCGACTTCTATGGAGATGCAATATCCAGATATATCCAGCCGTTTACACTTCATCTGTGGTCCAACAGCTTGGCAGACTCAAGAGCTATCTGTGAAGTATGAAGAGATCCTTCACAAATAGCTCTTCCCTCCATGTTTCCTCCATGTTCCCTTCATGTTTCCTTCATGTTCCCTTCGTGTTCCCTTCGTGTTCCCTTCATATTGCCTCTGCGTTGAACTGTTCCCAATGTATTTTCCTAGACAAACTCGTGACTGCGGAACAGTTTCGAATCACTTTGCAACGAAGGAACCCTGCACTCAAGGTCACCAGGTTCTTCGGTACTAAATGTCGAACCTGAGCGAAGCAGGTGACAGCATCATGCTTCCGCTTGGCAATGACAGCAGGGCCTCCTCGTGCACCACCACTCTCACCTGTAGGCTTTGCGCAGCTTCACTACTTCACACTTGCCGAAACAGAATCTGTACTGCATGATTGGATATGATTGGATTTGATTGGTACATTGGGCAATGTTGGGCAATAGCAAAAGCAAATATCCAAAGCTCTGATGCTGTGCTTGCAGCTTCCTCTTCTCTGGAAGACCCGTGATCCTGACCTCCCGCCCTCGTCGTTGTAGCTCGCTAGCAATAGGGCACAAGGCCTGAACCCAATGTTCAGATTCGAGGATCAGACATGCCAAACATCGAACATCATCGAACCTTGATGTGTCCAGCATGTTGCCAGGAGACAAACCTGGCACTCAAGACGTTGGTCGGGGAATTTCTGTTCACCATTGAAGTCTTGCACAGGTTTCTTCACTCAACTTTGCCAGCGGCACCAAACAGCCGCACCGTTGTTCAAAGGAGCTCTTTGCTCTTTGGCATGCGTCTGGCCAAACGGACAGTACCATGCGGAATGTTCAAGCATCTCGTGATACATGGCCCAGCCTCCAAATTCAATGAGCTGCACAGCACCGAGATGAGGAAGCACCACATGAAGGATCTCTCACCGTTTCTACATGGCTGATGATGGCTGCAGGTACGAGCAATTCATTCGCCAAGATTTCAGGGGATGACACTCTTTTGATACAGTCACAGATTTCTTTGAACGTGCTGCCTTTGTCTGTGGTTGGCTGAATAGAATCTCGGTGACAGAAGCCTTGCTGAAAGCTTTTGGCATTTCTCTACAAGTATTGAGAAAATGAAAGCCTGTTCCAAGCCAAGTTGGACGATTCAGTGGATGACCTGGCTCTCTGCATAGTAAATCAAGTATCATCAGATGTACTCAGTAATCCCTCTCCATTACACTACACAAAATTATTCCATTCTCATCTTGTTTCTACAGATTCTCATCTTAATTCGTCTAGATTCTAGATTCTCACTCTGATGGACTCCTGTCCCCAGTGCCCAGTCCAGTAGAGGTGCTGGCATGATTTCTTGTGCTGCTGAAGTTGTCGATTTCTGAGCAGGGCAGCTCACAGTCGCATGACCAGAACCCCAAAACCAGAAGCAACTTCAACACACTTCAACCAGCTCAACTTCAGGTCAACTTACTTCAACCTCAACCACTTCAACCTCATTTCAACCTCATTTCAACTTCATTTCAAGCAGTTTAGAAGACATCTTCAATGAGCTGTGACCATCGGCGCCTGCGTCATGCGACTCGAGCCGAAGACCTCAGCCCAAATGGCTGTTGTGTGCTTGACTTCAACTCCTTTTGACAGTTTTACATTGCTTCTAGCTCATTGCACCTCGGAAGAGAGGTCTTGTAGTTTCCGCTGACTGGCCTTTGCAGGTGCAATGTGTCAGGAGAAGCTCTTTAAATGTCATGAAGATCTCCCTTTTGCAAAAGTGTGAAAACGCGGTCAAACTTAGACTGGAAAATCACATCTCCGTGTTGATTACACCCAAGAGGGCCCAAGTCGTACTGAGGGGAGCTCCGATTCTCCACTCAGATTAACTGAGATTCCAGATCTCCACTTTGCCGATCTCAGGAGGTTTGAAAGATGACGATTTTCTGTGCTTTCCGAGAGGCGTCCATCTGCATGCCAGCTTCCTTCACTTCCTGCCAGGCCACAGCACCCGCAATGCGCACCCATACATGGCGAAGAGTATACTTCATACTCTTGGGCTCTATCCCATGTTTGCACATGTTTGCTGCATTCACATGTTGAAAACAAGTCATGACATCTTTTCCCGAAGACTCTCAAAAACTACTTCGCTACACATTCAAATCATCGCAGATCACTTTGGCAAAAGCTTCATGTGCCAGCTCCTGCTTTCGCAAGCGCTCTCCACGCAAGTCTGTCCATGTCAGCTTGCTGGTGGAGCGCCAGCACTCTTTGGGAAGGCCTCCTGCACCCAGTGCAATGTGTGAAGCATCTCAAAAGATACCTTTACAAAGCGCTTGGTTTTCTTCCTACCGATTTGACACTTTAGAATCTTTCGAATACTTTAGAGCATAGCTGCAATGTCTGGTGATGTATACAGTATACTACACGATCAATAGGCACAGCTGACCCTCTTCCAATAGACTTCAAGAGAAGCACAGATTGTCGGAATCGCCTTCTTCACGACTCGCTGTCACAACCTGAAGGGGCCTAAGTAAAAACAAGATTCAATGATCGCAAAACTAAAAGGAGTGCACAGTGTACTTGCCAAATTGAAAAACATTGTGACTAACTTAGATGACAAACTGGCAAAATCCAGATTTTCATCGATCCTAATCCATGCTAGTCCAAGCTGTATCACCACTTCTGCTTCAAACCAGGCATCAGGCTGGCTTCGATCACCAAAGCGCACCACCGGAGTGGAGGTAGCAACTGACATGTCCATGCTCCACAAGTTCCACAACATCCGAAAAAGTCTGGCCCTCTCAGTTGTAGTGCTTCCGCTTCCATTGGTATTCCGTATTGGTCTTGACTCTTTTTGTGCATGCACTCTTAATCAAAGCCCCAACCCTTGACTTTATAGCAGGCCTGCTAAGCTTCCTTGCCTCAGAAACGATAAGATTGTGCTTCGTGTAGAGCAGGGGCTGTGATGGTCTGAAATGACTTCCGACTTTTGCGAAGGCGTAAGAAAGACACGGGACTGGCGTCGCACTTCCAAAGGCGAAAACCTCGAACGACAAAGGGGGCTCTGAGCCGGGTATGGTCTTGAGCTGAAAGCTCACTAGGTGTCATTGCAAGTCTGTCCCACTTGCATATTGCCCAAGCCACACCCTCTCAGGACGCAACATTGTGCCCATAAAGGCTCGTAGCCTTAGAAATCTTCAGCAAATGTTCAAGTTGCTTGATGAAGCAGAGATACAAGTTCGATGCATTCTGGTCTCATTGCGTTTTTGACAAAATGTCGACTGTTGTGCGGAATCAGAAGCTTACAGCCTTTTTGGATCTTGCTCTGCTGACCTTCATTGGTGTGCACACTGTGGGAGATTAGTCGAGGGAGCTGTCATCAGGAACGGTCCAGCAGCTGCTCGAGCTGGATCTGACTGCAGGATCGTGCCCATGTGGACGTTGAGAGATGACGTCGAGGGAGGACTTGCAGAGGACTTGCATTTGCCCTTGGCACTTGATGAAAATCCTGATGGAAAACACGGAGAGCATCTTGCTTGAGGCCATGATCAAGATTTCGGTCGATTTCAGCCACAGACTCGGCAAAAATTATGAACTCAGTTTTGTCGAACAGGATCTCAAGAGATCCACAGGATCCAAAATTTTAGACTGTGGAGAGCTACAGTACGGGATCTGGATCGTTCATGAGATCACCAAGTCAGCACCCAAGGCCAGTGCAAAGACTCATAGATGCTAAGATATGCTCAGAAGGCAAAGAGTTGCCACGATCGGAGCCTTGTGAACCTTCGGCGCCTCTTGTTCAAGGCATGGGTCATGATCAAATACGACCAGATACAGATCCCAGATCTGAGCGCCGCTGTATCCTGTAATGCCATGCCACCTCGAAGCCTTCCCATCTTCCAACTGATGCGTCTCTCCTGGTAGCTTCCATCTGTGATGCCAAAGCATCCAAAGCGTCCTGTCCCGACAACTGTTTTCTCAAGCCCTCAAGTCTCTTCGGTTCCTGGCCACCTCGTAGCATTGCTCCCCCGCATGTGTAGGGCTCGTTGGATGCGGGGTCCGCTCGTCCAATCAAAAGCTCTCGCACGTGGGGCGCAGCCAGGATCGTATTCCGCATCGTTCTTCGGTTCTGAAACGCTTCTCACAGACTCACCTTCTTCGGTTGAGCGGATTGTCTAAGAGTTTCTTTCTGATCATACTCATCATCTATTCCCGGTTGAAAAAAGACTCTTCTGGTTCTGGCTCTAATTCCTGCTGAGGCCTTGGGGTCAAGTGGAACGTAAGCTCCAATGCCTTGGGAGCAAGTTCCGGAGCTCCTTGACCTCATACGTTGAAGCTGTCTGAGTCTTCAAGGAGACCTTCTTAGTTCTGGAGCGGGCTCAAGCCTTGGGTGAAGTGTGCGTTTCCCACCCTGCAGTGCCGGTACTGAATCTGCCGAAGTTGCACATTTCCAAAAATGTGTTCGGCTTTCAAATCCACTTTCGCCACCCCGCTGCTCGATAGCTTTAAGCATCGCAGTGCCCTTCCTTCCTTCTGAAAGCTCTCCTGGGAAGCTCTCTTTGGAAACATCAGGAAACTTGAAGTTCCTTCGTTGCCACAGAAAGGTTGACACTGAGCCATGCGAGATTCGGAACGATGACATCAACACAGGTAGACACGCGATCTTGGAAATGAATCCGCCATGACATGAAGGTCGTCCAGCCCACACTTTGGATCCACGTAGTTCAGCCCACCTCGCGGCATGGAAATTCATGAAACTCGAAACAAAAGTGCTAAGCACAGGCTGCTCCCTACGCACCTTCGTGAGATGATCAGAGATGGTCTCGTAAGCCACAGCAACCTCGCCACAGAAAAAGCTAAGTCTCTATGCGAATGCGCTCTGGATTTATAGCGCGCTCTGGCCTCAGCAAAACGCTTCTTTGCCCCATCGGGATCCTGCGGATTCCTTGGGCCATGACTCAAACGAAAGACTGGAAGGTTCGGCTGTAGGAGGTGGCATGTCAAAATCAGAAGTGTCCATTGGTTATTGAAACAATCTTGGGGACCTCAATTTTTGGCAATCACTCATACCCTTCGTGCACTTCTCCAGTAGGTGCTCCGGAATGCAAAGTACAAAACCTCTTCCATCAGTTTCTGCATCTTTGTTTGTTTGCAGGCTATGCGTGCCGGGATGCTTGTCTGGATGATGTCGAAGGGCCTAATCAAAAGTGACCAATGCGGCACTGCAACTCAAACTGCAGAAAGGTCGCACGAATCACTTTGCTTGTCAAGGCCCAAACGAGCTTGCGGTACGCTTTGCGGACATCAATTTCGGTGGCATCCTTGCATGGCGGATGGCATTCAAATGCATTCAGTAGGGTTTCACTTGCTGATATTCGAGTCTCTGCCAGAGAGAAAGTCAGGGTCACTCGCTAGTCCCTTGAAAGCCAAGCTTCTACACCAAGCTCCAGCAAAGCGTAGTGACGACCTGAGACTTCCAAGAATTCCAAGGCTGCCTCAAAATCAAAAAAAAGGAAATCGATCAATTAGGAAGAATTAAAACGATTGTATGATCAAAAAGAAGCTTAAGAAAATACCTAGTGTTCCCAAATCAATAGAAAAGGTTCCTACGGAAGTTAAGGGTTAAGGGTTCACTGCAAGCAGAGCAACAGCCAGCACCTCCTTTGGTCTGAGCTGAGAGAGGTGCCAATGTGGCTGCTGCTTGGTTCTGTCTTGGTTCTGTCTGACCCTCAAGTCAGATCTTCTGAACGAAAAGTTTGTGGACCTTGAGTCCAACCAAAAGTGATGGTGGTGACAGTCCAAACCAACCCCCTCGCCGCCAGAGGCAGACGCAGGGACAAAGTCCGTATACTGGAACCACCATCGAAAAGCAGCCACACTCACCCGTCTCCATCGACAGGAACATAGGTGAGCATTAAAAGGATGAAGGCCAATCTGCAAGAATGGCCGGCAAAAGGGTAAAACTACGAAGACTATCCATCAGGTCAAGTTGTAGATGACGAGAAAAGCCTTCAGGATGTGGATGTGTGAGATCATCAGCCCATTGATTGAGATCACGTTTTCGATGTGAGGGGCAAAGGTGTGCCCCCGAGTCATACAAGAGGAGCACGATCTGCATCAGGAAAGCAGAGCCCGGTAGTTGTTTGGCTTT
>VSDK01028686.1:4261-24202 GCA_009767595.1 Symbiodinium kawagutii | reverse complement strand
GAGGAGGGGCAGAGCCCGCAAGCACACCATCCGCCCGCAAAGACGCCGACAGTGAGGTAGGAACCACTCCCAGCACCGTGCCACCAACAGCTTCCATAGGGACATCCTCCGTGCTCCGTGGAGTCTGGCACGCCTTATCATCCTTGGTCTGCAACTGGGCCATGAGCTCCGTGAGGGAGGCCAACTGTCCGTCCAATGCCTCCCGGGAGACAGGTTCGCACAGTTCGAACTCAGCAGGGTCTCTGCCCGCCAAAGTCAGGCTGGCAACTTCATCATCCTTGGTCTGCTGTGCAGCCAGGTCCTGTGCTGCCTGCATGTCCTCCTCCGGAATTTCGAGCATCTCATAGGAGGCGACAGTCTCCACCTCCGGGAAATCCACCATCTCCATATCGGTGGGCAACTCCGCTGCCGCTTCGGGCATCTCAGGAGTCGAAGATGTCGCCATTGCGATAGTTTGAAGGGTGCGGTCTAGCCTAAAGCTTTTTTTTTCTCAACCAAAGTGGGCACCCAACCAAACTTGAGCCAAAATGGTGAACCATTTTGGCCATATGATTTTGCAACACATTGCTTGCTCTACGCAAGCTCCAAGCAATAGCAAAAAAATTTCTTCATTTTGGGGTTCATTCTGAGGTTGCAACGCAAGTGTCCAGGGATGGACGGCTTCGCTCGCGGTGCCTCCTGAAACATTTGAGGTTCCCAACCATTGAACTCTTAGGATCGGTAGCGGGTCCTCTTTCGCGTAGCGGTGGGCGGTGGATGCCTTGAAAGGATTCACCACCGGCAGTTGATCTCTTTGGGATGTGCAAAGTGTTCCAGGGCTTCGTCCGAAGAATTTTCCATGGTTGGACGAAACCAATTTCAAGAATTCACTGAGTTGAACAACTCGAAGCAATGAAGTTGGTACCTGTGTAGCCAACTGAGTCAGTCAAAAACTGAGTTGGAAACAAGGAATTCCTTGAAGAGGTCTTTGTCACCTTCAGCTTCACGTCGCTCTCTGCGTTCACGGATTTTGGACCAGAACTGGTCCTCCTGATTCAAAACGGCGACTTGTACACGTTGTTTTCCAGCAGGCACCTTGATCTTTTCCCCATGTCAACAGATTCATGAGCTCCTACAACTCAATTCATTGTTTCATCACATTATTTCGAATTCTCATCGCTTTTACATCCGCCACAGCCTCTTTCCGTTCAGCTTCCTCGCGCACTGCCGCTGCCACAGCTGCAAGGTTTGCTGCACGGCGTGCAGCTGCTGGATCAGCTTGTCCTGACAAAACGAAGGACTTGGAAGCAAGCATAAGCCTTGCATTAGCTTGTAGTCACACTGAACTCTATAGTCATCCAATAGGCAAATGGTTTAGATATTGAACATGGGCGATATTCTATCAACTTCAGGATGGTTGTATTAGCTGGTCACACTTCGCAAAGACCAGATTTTGCATGACAGCTGCCACTTGCTGAAGTGCTTCGCATAGCCCTCTTCCCAGCCTTTCGGTGGCTTGGCAACATGACTTTCCTCAGTGCCAAAGCTGGAAAAGTAGCATGACTTCCTGAAAATCAATCCACCCAGGACCAAAGACTCCTGCTGGGCCCCGCTGGCCCCCTCTGGTTTCGGCGACCAGGGCGTTGTTGTTCGGGGGCCAAACCAAGCTACAATCCAAATGACATTGGGGACCGCAGAAAACGAGAAAAGAAAGAGGAAAGCGAGCTTAACAAGGCTTCCGATAGCAACAAGCTGAGGCTCAAAGATGTCTTTGATCTTGCGAAAGCCTTTGTGCTGTGCCTGCATGGCCTCGACACGGCGTCCGAGGACTGCATGACACACGTGGGACTGCACTTGTGCCCTCATTGAGCTAAGGCTCTGCTGTCTGTCCTGCAGTGTTCCGCAACGAAACATCGGCTCCATGGTGAAGCAACAGCTGACACAGGGAACAATGACCTTGGCAATGGATGGAAAGCTGTGGCTCCAAAATCAAGGCAAGAAATCGCGAATCGTGTACGGCCTTTCCTTTGACATGCATGAAAAAACCTAAGCAACATCAAGCAACTTCTTCTCTTTCTCTATAGTTTCTCCATATTTCTCATGTTTTTTCCTTATTAACTTTTCTGAGGGGCCGAGGTGTGCTGCCCACATCAACGGCGTGTCAAGCTGACCGCTCCTTGCATCGATGTCTGCACGGCCCTCCAGCAACGCGCGGCAAACGGAGTCGTGACCTGGAGGCTCATCGTGGCTTCCTCCTGGGCTTCCTTTGGAAAGCCCAGCTGTCCTCCATGATTGTGGCATTTTGTAGGTCAGAAACACGACATTTTGATGACATTCCTGTCAAAAGTATCTTTGACCCACACTGGTGACGGCCTAGTACAAAGTCCTAACACACCGAGTACAACACGAAGATCACCAGGCAGCACATCATGTTCGGGTGTACTCCGTGTGCCTCCGATGGTCGCCAAATGCAGCGCTGTAAAGCCATCGGATTCAGACAAGTCCACCAGCAGCAAGCGATCCACGCAGTCCAGACCTGGAGAGCACAGCGAAGCAGAGATCACCATGGAAAACAAAGAGATGTCCAGCGCATGTTGGATGATGTTGGATGTGCTTGGATGTGGTTGGATGTGTTTTTGTGCTTACTTTGGTTACTTTGGTTACTTTGGTTACTTCGGTTGCTTTTTTGGGAAGCAAGCAACGATCTGTGATGGATTCTGTACACTTCACTCACCTCGATCGCTTCCCAGCAGAGGTTGCACCAACTGTGCAATGGATCCTCGCCCCTTGGCGATTCAGGGAATGACGTTCACCTCCAGAAAAGTGAAGAGAACTCATTGAGAATGTAAACAATGTAAATCTGTACATCAGAAAGAGCGGAGTCCTTCACTATGAAAGAAACATGGCTCTTGAAAATATGTATTCTGGGAAAATTGGATGCTACTATGCCCCCGACTGAACAAGTGGCTCATGAACTTCACACTCGGGCAAGAACATCCTAAACAAAATCGAAGCACTTTCCGCAGGAAAAATAGATCCACTAATATGTCGAAAGTGCAATGAGAAGCACGCCTGGCACTCTCAGAAGCATGCCGATGCCTGCGAACAGACGACTCCGGCGGGTCTGGACCTCCCCCAGGAAGCATAGGCCAATCAGCAGGCCGAGGACACCTGGAAGGCTCCCAATGATCGGAAATGCCACGGCAAAGCCCAAGTTGATGTTCGCTTGAAACCAGGCTACCTGAGCAATGCCCCAAATCACACCTGAGGCCAGGGAAGGCAAGATGAGCTTGCAGGAAATATGACTCCTCTTTCCATTCACCGTCACATAGATCAGAAGGGAAGTCATACCTGCCAGGAAGATCCCAAAGAAATGGCTGAAGACGTAGTCCATGATATCAGTGGGGTCTTTCCCAAAGTCTCCATTCCTCAGGTCCATTGGAAGATCAAAGGTTGCGCCGAATAGAAGTCCGGCCAGAATGGCCATGCAAAACCCAAGCATTGAGGAGAAAGGGGGACGAAGTGCTCCACCACTCACCTGTTCTTCGTCAATCTTGGGTTCCATATCCAACTCCACGTCATGAGGTGGCTCACACTCCTCACGCTCAGCATTCTCAGGCTCAGCTTGCGTGTCATAGGCAGAGGCCAAAGAGAAGAAGATCAGGGACACGGAGGCCAAGACCAATCCCAACCAATTCAGCTTCGGCACTGCCACATTCGTCTCCTTGGGCATTCCGAACCAACCAAAGTACCCGGTGAACCATCCCATGAGCATGTTGCTTAGGTCCCACACTGCCAGGCCCAGACCCAAGCCGATCAGCTTGATGATGCAGGGGCACATTAAGTTTCCCAACATCCACATGGCCCCGCCCACGGCTGCCAAAGGCTGGAAGTTCGGCATCCTGATGTTGGGAGTGTTGGTGAGGAACATGCCTGTCAAGAGCCCCACCAAGAGAATCCCCACAGACATGGCAGCGGAGAAGAAGATGCCGTCTCCCACGTCAAAGCTCTTCACGGGTAAGTAGTTCACGGCAAAACCCAAGCCAGCAACTAAGCAGCAAACATATCCTAGAGCAAGATCTGCCATTGAGCTGAATACAGCAGTTGGAATAATTAGGCAAGCAGCTGAAGCCCCCTTGAGCCAAATCCTGAGCCAACCAATTGTGAAGAAGAAGAAGAAGAAGAACGCTTTCAACCACTTGCTTGGGGTGCCTTGAAGCACTTGCCGCACTTTGGACAGCTGCCCCTGAAATGCAGCCTGCCACAAGGCCGACGATTTGTGGACCAGCAAATGTTCAAACTACGACAAGCTTCTTGACCTTCCTGTCACTCAGAGCATGTGTGCAGGCAGAGTGACTGAGTGCTGCTTCCACAACATGGGCTGAACTCTGTCGATAAACATAATTTACTGGCAAGACTCATGCAAATCAACCCAGTTTACTCTGTAAACAGAGAGATGTCAAAGCAACGCTTCATGTCTCAGTCTCCTACATCAGATTGCTGGAAAATTGTGTGACCAAATCGATACATGGCGATGGGTCAAAATCATAGGACCCCAAAATAAGTGTTGTTTAATTCAAAACATTCAGACTTACAGTATGTCATGTGTCAGTTGGTATTCTGTTTTTCACCCACATCTTGCTGCGACTCTGCGTCGACAGAGTTGCCTTTCGCAGCTCCTCTGCGATTTGCTGCCTTCCATCCAAGATCGTTCAAGATCGTCCAAGATCGTCCAAGGTGACTTCGAAAGACGAGATTCCAAACTCAAAGATCTGAAGCTGAAGCAGCTCGCATCTCTGACTCCACTCGCCAGCCAGGCCTCTCGTGTGCTGCCTCCTTCTCAGAGCCACAGAACCGCTTTGCTTTCCTTTGCTCAGCCTGGCAAAAAAAAAATGACGAAAAGTGGACTGGGCAACTTCTCGAGTCGTCACCGATGCCGTTGTGGTGTCACCCTTGCTCTCTGGACCCCAGCACCTCGGCTGTTGGTTCTTCAACTGCCTCCACTTCTGCGAGGAAAGAGGCGAAGAGTTCATCGCTCGCCATGCTACACAGCGCCCGAGGAGGAGGACCCGGATTTTAAAACTGCAAAGTGGGCAGCACTTCTGGGTGGGTTTTGCGGGGTATCTTTCAGTTCCAGTTCCAGTGTTGTTGATGATGGTGACGACTTCCCCGGGTTTTAGTCTAAATTGGATGCGAGTGCCAGAATAAGGCAGACAGCTGCCCCTGACGTGATGAAATGTATATATTCATGATTGATTTGCGTTCGTGCCTCTTCGCTTTCGAGCTGAATTTAGTTTAAATGCTTTCGGCAGAAGAAACAGACTGCAATTAGTTCATGACAAAACGAATATCATGTGCATGCACCGAGAACCACACTTTGATGTCCCGATGATCCGGGAACACATAGGCCTGCAGTGTCAGTTCAACAGAATTCACATGAATTCACCATTTCAATAGAACTTATCCATCGCAAACAACACTGGCTCTAGCAGCTTCGCCTGCGCTTGGGGGCGATAGCACATCTGCTGTTGAACCTTCGCAAGTGCTTGGCCTCAAGGTATCAAAGCTATGGTACTGTGCTTGGGACATGGGTCGACCGGAAAGCCTGCACTAGAGTTGTTTCGGATTGGTGGATGTTGGACCCTTGTGGTATGACAAGAGGCATACTTCAGACAGACAAAGCTGTGCCAAAGAGAACCGCACACGCACTTGAAGTATGCAAAAAACATATGGTACTACTGTGTTCAAAAAATGCAATGAAAAAAATTGACGCGAGGACATCAAACTATGCAAAACAGTTAGTGCAGAATTCAGGACAGAAAACATTAGCAGTATGGTAAAACATGTGCCTTCACAGAGCCACAAAGCTCAAACGAACGAGATACAACCATCGAATTCCTAGCACCTTCCTGTTTGTTCCACCCGTGGTCTAAGGCTGAGGGACGTTGTGCAGCAGGATGGTACATGTTCCTTGGGATTTGCAGCTTGCCAGCTGAGCTTGGCAACCGGATGTGTGAGTTGCTACTGGGAACCTTCTATTTGAGTGAATAGAAAGAGATCGTGAGCGGCAGCAAGATTTGGCACGGTGTTCATTGAAGAGGTGGCTACAATGGAATGAGCAAAAGGTCAACTTTTGTGTGCTGAACATTCAAATAATGAAGTCATTAGAAAAAGCACTCTGCTTCGAACGATTCCCACCTGCCTTTCCTGAACGGCTGTCTGTTCGTCTTTATGAACAAAGAAGTAAATCTGCACAAACAAATAAACAGCTGAAGTGGGGTACACTTTGACACATGGACTCTGTGTCTGCAGTCCAATGTGTGCTGACATGTACTCTAGAAGCACTTTCAGTGGCATCCAGGGTGCAGCAGCACGGCAGTTCTTCGAACCCTTCAAAGCTCACTGCTGTCAAGCTGCGTTTGAGGTACTCGTGCCTGGTAGTGCTTGGGAAAGTCCATCAGTTTTATTTTGAAAAAATGTGCATCTTCCTAAAACGTACCAGGTCGTCAGCATGATTTTTCGTCAGTGCCACAAGTCTATCACTGATGACCAAAGTCGAAGGCTTCATCATATCGAATGCCTCAAAGACATTCGAGCTCATGTACACCTGTGCAACTTGGCAGGGAGAAACTTACCCGAGCTTCCCCAACCCAGTCGTGACGGAATGCTGCTCGGAATCGTGTCCAGATCAAAATGCATACTTAAACTACTTAAACTGAACACTCAAAGTTCACAAGACTTTAGATTCAGTTTGTTGGAATGTCATTTAGCAAATCCTTCATGTCAGTCTTACACTTCTGGGAGTCAGAAAAGCAGTCGCCTGCTTCCGCTGCCTGGCATTCAGATCCTGCATGGCTGCATAGCATCGCATAGCAAAAGTGTGATGCCAAGTAGGTGAGTGAACCTCAATCTTGGCATCTGCTTCTGATACTTCTGATGCTTCTGATGCAAATCTTGCACAGCAAGACTCTCCCTGTCTTCTTCTCTCTCTACTCTCTCTCCGCTCTCTCTCTCTCTACCTCTCTCTCTCTACCTCTCTCTTAAGCAACGAGCAGAGGCCTGCAAGACTGGAGGAACAATTGGCTGCCAAACGAAGGCCATGGCGAGAGGCCACTTCAGAACTGCAAACTATGCGTATTCTTCAGCTACTCAGAAGTGGCCTACTTTCAGGTTTTTTCTTGTGAAGCCACCCGAAACTGCAACAATTTCTTTCAGAGTCAAGAAACCACCCGAAACAATGCCGTCCAAGTGCCTGTTGCAAAATTCAGCCCCTAGTCGTATGATGACCTGTTCCAGTTGTAGCTTGCCAAATTTCTTGGCTGAGAGCCGGCCAAGTTCTTCTTTGCCCCACTTCTATCTTTTGATCACTGCTCCAATCCATAACAAACTCACTGAGTAAGACACTTGACTTGGCATATCTCAGGACCCCCATCTTATTTCCTCAGGTAACCCAGGGCCGATGGGCACCCACTCTCTCTTTTTCACAACATCAGTGAGGCACCCAAAGATGTTGCAAGTGCAGCTGGTCCTTCCAGGGACACAATGTGCTTTGGCTCTTGGCTGCTGGGACTTGCTGGCATCAATTCCAAGGCTCGTGCTCAACATTTAGGCCTCCATTGAACATTTACATTACCCGTGATGATCCGTGATTATTCTTTGAACTCCTTTGCACACAAACAAAGAGCCGCCAACGAATGTATACGTATCTGAATCTGCAAAGCAATGGTCACGTTCAGTCTCCTGTCAAAGATTTTCTACCAGGACAACAGCATCTGGCCAGCGCCTCAACTTGCAACATCTCTCTGGTGGGCACCGAAACAAAAAAAAAAAGCCTTCTCCAAAAGTAATGCAAAAGAAGAATCCCCAATCTTTGCGGAACCTGTTTCTCATGCCACAGATGTTACATTTGATCTGAGCAGCGTAGATGTTCCGTTGGCCAAGACACGTATGGAGCGTGGCAATGAAGGCATCACCCTCCGAACCGCCACAAGCAAAGGCGGGATCCTGACACACACGTACAGCAGCTGCTACGTCACACAGGTTCCCTAAACTGAAAGAATGCACTGCTCCAATGCACCGCTCAATGCAAACTGCGAGAAATGCAAACTGCTGAATGCATTTCGAATGCACTGCTTAATGCACTGCTCAATGCACCCGTTGCACCCGTTGCACCCTCACCCTTTCGCTGCTGTCAAGAGTCAATGTCACTGAGCTCCACCCTGACGGACTTCAACGTTGGTCCAGGTGGATCCTATGGCGGAGACATTTTCACAACGGCACGTTACGTTTTCAACATTTTTCAACCATCAACTTCTCCATCCTCGCCAAAAATCATTTCAGGACCCGCTTCTCGAGATTGTTTCGCGCTTCCACTGCGAGACCCGCATCCCCCATCGCATTCCCATGGGCTCAACATAGTCGCACCAAAGACTCAGCAAAAATCTCTCCCCACTGCGTCCGACTCATCATGCTCAGCATCAACTTGAATTCAGCACATGACCAATATAGACTCGAAATGGACCAAAAGGCTGGAAGTAGGCACCACATCTCAACAAAGGCTCAACACGGGTCAAAACATTAGCTGGTTGCCTTGAAAATAGGAAAGCAGGCCTCGATTCGTCGATAGAGGTGAAGTTGGAAGGGCAAACACGGACACCGACTTTGGAGAAGTCCCACTTTGGCCACATGCCCTCAACGTCGGTTCCATACAGGTTCAACGTGCACATCCTGATCTCAAATGAAAGGAAAGCGACATGAGTAAGGTATATCTTGAATCACTTTGAACACATTGGAACCACTGTAGCTCCAAAAAGTAAGGCTTCAGAGTGGGCGCCCATCCAAAAGGCGGAGTCAACAAAGGGTTTCAAAGGGAACAGTCATCGACTTTGTGGTTTCGACATGTCTCCGCTGGAGTGGTTTGAGCGATGTGATGGAATCAAATCTGGACCAGACCTGCTAAATGTCTCTGAATTCTGCTTGTTCACCTCTTGCAACACACCTTTCCACAACTCTCTGTCCTGACCATCATAAAGGAACAACTGGATCTTGCCCGACGTTTTGTCAGCGGCGACAACATTAAACTGTCTGCCTCATGACAAGCATGGCATAGATATGCAGAAATTGCTTCACAAGACTTAAACTTCCTCATGTGAAAGAAAGTGACAAAGCTCTTGGGCCAGCCCACCAACCCAGAGCCGAAAATCTTCCCACCTCACCATGCAGCGCAACATGCAACCCAACATGCACCGCAACATGCACCCCAACATGCACCCCTTCATGCTTCAACGGAGCCCCTGATTGCGTTTCAGAACAGTCTGATTGAGCTCTGAACTTTGCACTGAGCCCCTGGCAGTATGACATCCTCCCGCACGATGTCTTGCTGAGCATCTGGAAGCTTTTTGCCATCAATGCCCAAAGCCTCGAGCATCTTACCTGCACAGTGTGAACATCGATCTGAAAAGGCAGCACCCGAAAACAAACAAGAGGAAGGTATGTTTTCGAAGCTCTTGCAAGCTTCGTGCCCACTTATATCCAAGTTGCTCAAGTTTGTGGACATTGCAAGTCCGCCCTCATCGATTGAGTTCTCGACAAAGACCTTTTTGACTTGCTGATCTAGTTTGGCCTCAAGGAGCAGTGCCAGCAATCTCAAGAGATCTGTTGATCTCCTCCCTCGGACTTTCATCCCAAGCTCCAAGATTAAGTTGCAGATTTGGGCTGTGAGATATGATGATCTCTGATGATCTCTGATCTTGTGGAGGAGCTGCCAACTGCAATGGTTTGTGACAATGACCCCTGAAACCTGTCCTCCTCGCTCAGCTGGGAGTCCGCTTTTTGGGCGGAGAAGATCATTGTGTAGTGAGTCGGAGACGCCAAGACCCAGATGGGAAAATCGGGGTTCTTGTAGAGCCTGAAGCGGCACACGGGGTAAGCAGATTGAAGGTCAGATGATGACTGCCAAAGGCAGCAATGTCGAGGCTCCAGTTGCTATAGGGGAGATGGCCAGATATGTACAATGCTTCAGTTCTTCAGTTTTCCCCAAGTGATCGGAATGGACACATGATCTAATAGAAGAGGAGACATGGAAAATTTCTCCGCAGATAGTCCCGTGGTGCTATTGACTGCTATTGTCCATCCCCACCCCCTCTAATATCCTATAGCAACCAACCATCTGTCCTTTTAAAATTCCAAGCTGCCAAGGCAGAGTCCGAGTGTCATTCCAACAGAAAGATATCTGTAGGTCTCCAGTTCACTCAGCAGACCAACTTGTGGAACACCAACTCGTTCGCTGTCAACGCCCCTGTCAGACAATGCAAAGAGCTTCACGCAACAGGGGGGTGAAGCGAAACAAGGTCCAACACACACAACTTTGACACTGGGAGGTAAACCAAGAGGCATACGGCTTGTTGATCCAAAGTTGCCTTACGAGGAAACCGCTTGAAGGGTCATCTCCCAGCCATCGAGTACCATCAAACACATTCCTTGGCTGAGAAACATCACAGGCTCAACGAATCCAAGTGACACACCGTGACACATCGTGACAAGTCTCGAAGTGGACTCGCCAATCAGCATTAGATTGACCAACTCCTGGGAGGTGCAAAATTTCAACCTATGATTCCTGATTGGCAGATCTGCATTACCAGCACCCAGCGCAGCCCATACGCGTACACACACGTGTACGCAATTCCACCTGACTGCAGTGTCCAAAGCGCCCAATCAGTGGAGTGCTGGAATCATCCATATCCTTAGTTCAAGATGGATCAAAAACTACAGGTACGACTGAGAGCGACTGGAATAGAGTTCAGAAATTTGATTTAAAAAAAGTCTTTCCGGATTTTTTCAAGCAGATCTTTCCTCGGCAGACCGAGGCACCTCCCGCACAGTTGCAACGCTTCGGGTGACCAGTACAGAAAACAGGAAGCTCAAGACCCCCAGGGGACCAGCAAGCCAGCTGTCGGCTCCTGAGCACACGGGGAGAAGGACAAATGTTTGGAGGGACTCGGAGACACATGAAGCATCACCGCAGAATCACCGCAGCATCACCGCCTTCTTCAAGGATTTGACGGGCCTCGAGCAAGAGGATGCACGAATCAAAGAGATAAAATCAAAGAGATAGATTTCATACATAGAATAGACTTCATACAAAGTGCAAGATGTAGAAGATGTAGAAGTACAAACTTCGCCCCATGATGATTCGCATGCTGAGCCTCTGCGATCCGTGCCACTTGCCGTGCCGTTGCGGTCAACGCCCCCCAGCAGCGCCTGGCAGCCACTCGGTTCTCAGCCCTGCGGCCACAGCAGCTGGTGCCGCTTGTTGCATCGCTTGGGCTTCTTGGCTGTCGCCCTCGGCAGCGAAATTCACCTGTCACCCATGGAAAATGTGGGCTGATTTATGAAAACAAATCACTGACTTTATTTTTTTGCTTATTTTGATGTCTCATCTCTTCACAAAGTGCTGCAGCATTCTTCATCCGTTGACCACTGGCAGTACTCGCACCATCACAACACCCCGATTGAGCCAGTGAACTTCAAGTCAAATGAGTTCAGGAGTGGAGTACGAAGTCCAAAACATGGAAACGTACAAATGCAGGCGGGCCAAGAAGACTTTCAAGCCACACACATCCACACTCCACAATCAGTCAACATGTTCAGCATTGATCTATTTGACCCAAACCTGTCCCTCATGCCTGCCGCAGGTCCATATCTACAGGTGACCAGTAGTGCTAGATATAGACTGTTGGTCAGATTTCACTGTGCAAACCTTCCAGTCATCCTGGTGGCGCTTCTCGTAGGCACGACTACCACAGCTCTACTTGCCTGGCAAACAGTGTAGGAGGAGTTGGGCGTGGACTGGAACAGAATCGATGCCAGCGCGTGAGCGAGCACGGCACCCCGATCGTCCTGACAGCGACCAGCGACAGCCTCCGTTTTTGATCGAAGGGAAACAGATTCTGACACAGCATTTCTGGCAAGCAAATTCGTACGCTGTGTCGATTGGATCTGGAACCTCATCATCCGCTCCAGTACCCAATGGGTGCTCCTGGCAGACCAGAAAACCCCTCCATAGATGAAAAGTCTCTGCATAGTAAATTCAGTCTAAAGCAACAAGTAACTCCACAGAAGTCAAATTGAGTAATCTTTCAAGCCAAAAATTTGCAAACAGGATCAAACAGCTGCCACACTCAACTGCGCCTTTCTTCGAGCAGTTGCTTCACCAGAGCCAAACAAAAGGTGCTTCACGATAAAGGCCTCAAATATTAAAAGCTCATGCTAACAGCTGATAAAGACCACCGAATACCCTGAACAAATGCATTGTTGAAGCCTGCACTGGTGCATAGACTCCACCTGAGATTTGACACGCTGCAAGAAGTCTCTCCGACTGTTGTCAAATCTCAGCATTCTCAGCAGCCAACATGGTCCTCCTTGCTTCTGCCAGAGCCCCCATTCTGTGCCACTCCGCTGACTCCAGTTGAATCCAACCTTCAACCACCTCTCAACGTCCGCAGCCTACGTCAAACAAGGGCAGAAGTCTCCAAGATAGCAGACCGTGAAATCACAAAGTGAGTAGTTTAACACAAATACATACTGTTTGTGGTTGTACGTGGTTGCGGTTCACTCAAACATCTGAAACACCCACCTATCAGGACCTACCAGAACCTACCAACTGATTGCGAACTGCGTGTATTGCCTGCCTCTGGGCTGTCTCCAAAAAGAAGTTGCAGCAAGTCCTCGTCTCACAGACCTGTGAGACCTGCCTGTAAGAGTACTTGTGACCTGCCTGTAAGACATGTTTCTTCAGAATTACACACTGAAGAGTGGAAAAATGAGTGAAACAATGAGTGGGACAATGCATCCTAGCATCTTCAACAGGCTTCTGATCCATTCCGGATCCACCTTCTCGTGGTTCTCCCCGTTTTTTCTTTGCCGTCGCACGGGTAGGCTCTGGGAGCACATCCTGATACTGACTGAAAATGATGTGAGTCGAAGGAAAGTTTTCTCAGCTCCTGCGGGTCTTTGCTCGGGAAGCTGCGGGGCTTTGGTCTGCTGGGGCGCAATCGCGGCTCCTGCAGATGATAGTAGGGATCCTCCCTCGAGGATTCTCCCTTGTGCAAAGCAAAGATCATGTCAGCAACAAACAAAGTCCTCCGGCGTCTCAACAGGTGCACTCACTTCTTGCAGTGAGAGCTGCATTGCTGCTCGCAGCTGCTCCTGCGCTTAATGTGACGAGGAACATCATTGGAACTGGCCGCAAGGATCCCCCTGAAGCGGAGACAAGTTGAATCCATACCGATTTTGTTTGTTTCAAATGCACCGAGCCAGTCCTCTTCGGACATTTGCGAGATGTCCATGATGACGCTGTGTCCAAGCCAATTCTCCCAAAAAGGGATGAATCTGGCACAGTAGTGGACACTACCCAGCCACCAAGAATGAGTACTCTGAAAACTGTTCAGTTTAAATAGATTCTTCAGCCGATACCAATGATTCTCTTTCCAAGATTTTCGAACTGCATTGACTTGACCCTTCTTCTTGACTTCCCTCAAGAAGAAGATTCCCACATGTTCTCCACTATGTTGCAGATAAGATATTGGCAAGTGCAAGTGTGGTGGGTTGTCACTCTTCTAACTGCTACCATACTGTTTCTGTTTCATGTTTGACGTGATTTCTCGACTATTCCAGAGAGTCTGCCCGCGGATCAAAACTGGACAGTTAAGCACCAAAAAACATACTTTCTTATACTGGCTGGCTTTGAGGGTTTCTCTTACAAGACTTTGATAGTATAGACCAGGTACGGTGAACCCCATTGTGAACCAACAATGACCTTCAATGGGTGTTCAATGATTGAAGTGGCAATGCTTGAATTGAGACGTAGGGAAGAACACCCAGTCTTTGATCCTTAGCGCCCGAAATTCGTCATTTATGGCTCTCAGAAAAAAACGCACGAGTGCCAAAAACTTTACCACCCATGCTTACCGAAAAATTTTGGACTCCAGTAGTGCGTAAAATTGTGCCATCTACACTTCCGGAAAAATCGCACAAACGGAGTCAATAATTTCCTAAATCAGAACATGCTAAACAAGCACTAGGCCAACGGTGCATGACAAAAACTAGTATAGAAAACTGAAATCATTAGGAAAGATGTTGGTGGGGTCTGTGGCTGCTAGCAGGAATCGAGCCTACGGACGGGGGTTGTAATTGATTTAAATCAATTATTTTTGAGTTTTGGAGGCTGTGTCCCTGCCAAATACTTGCCAAAGCAAGAGCAACTTCATGTGTCGGATTGGAATTTTCGTGATCAAACATGTCTTCCCACAGCACCAATGGCCCCCGACAAAACAAAAATTGAATCTATCCTTCCCTAAGTGGAAAAAACTACAAACCAGTGAGCCCCATTGAAGCAACACAGGTGAAGCAATCACAACATGTCTTTTATCAACGAAGCAATTCATCACAAAAATATTCAAACCGATATGCAATTCATGGTTCAGGGGGGCTCTGCGCCATCATCCCTCACCCCAACCCCTGCTTCCCACACTGCGTGTCCAACGAACTTTACATTTTCTTCAACACTGCGCATGTAATTTTTAAGCGAAATCTACATGCATCTTTCCACCCATGCCATGTTCCCATACAATCGTCACTTCAAACACCTATTTTATCAAGACTTGTGAAGTGCAAAATCCGAAGACTTGCAATCATGATTCGACATGAATGGGGTTACGAAGGAATTTGCGCATGTCGTGATGTTTTACGCTTATAAAATATTTGAGTTCCAGAAAACATGTTGTTTCTGTGAAAGGCGTTGCCTGTTTAATTTTCGTCTTTGCATGACGTTTCACCAACACTGTTCCGACCTTCATCAAAAAAATGCCCGAACATGTAAAATTGATTTTTCGTTGCCACAAATTGTTCATATGAACAATTATCCGACCAACACACCCAACAACATGTAACACCCCTGAGCACACCCAGGAAGTTATTTCACCGAGGCCACGCAAACAACAAAGCAACAATAAAAACAACAAAGCAACAAGAAAAACAACAACGACAACCACCAACAATGACAAAAACAACAACAACAACAACAACAACAACAACAACAACAACAACAACAACAACAACAACAACAACAACAAGAACAAGAACAAGAACAACAACAACAACAACAACAACAACAACAACAACAAGAACAAGAACAAGAACAAGGACAGGGACAGGGACAAGGACAAGCACAAGCACAAGGACATGGACAAGGACAAGCGCAAGGACAAGGACAAGGACAAGAACAACGACAAGGACAAGCACAAGCACCAGCACAAGCACAAACACAAGCACAAACACACGCACAAGCAAAAGCACAAGCACAAGCACAAACACAAACACTAGACACAAAACACAAAACACAACACACAACCGAACCACAACAACAACCACAACAGCATAAGAGCAAGAATTAGCGCAAGAGCAAGAGCAACACTTTTTTTTCCCGGGTAGTGCCTATTGCACACGAAATGCCGGTCACTATATGTCCAGAAAGACTGCAGAAGAGATCAAAAGATCACCAATTAAAAGGTAAGATGACCGTTAAGAACCAAAACCAAGAGACCAAGCAGACAGCGAACCAAACACAACACAACCAGCAAACCAGAACCAAACCAGAAAACACACCAAGCCACCAGCGAACCAAGAGAAGGTCATCTTACCAATACAACTATTTAACTTTGCTCTAGGTGAAACGAACCAAACTCCGCACTCACGCATCTTAGAAATCATACAACCAGGCATCATCATCTCAGGAAGGATCCGAAGACTCAAAAAGATACTACCCTTCAGACCTTCAAGGCTTGAAGGGGGCTTCAAGGGGGCTTCGCCTTCCTGAAGGTTGCTTGAAGGGCTTGAAGGGGGCTTGAAGGGGGGGCTTGAAGGGGGCTTCAAGGGGGCTTGAAGGGGACCTTCAATCATGAAGGCTTCAAGGGGGCTTCAAGGCGGCTTGAAAAGGGCTTCAAGGGGGCTTCAAGGGGGCTTCAAGGGGGCTTCAAGGGGGCTTGAAAGGGGCTTGAAGGGGGCTTCACTTTCATGAAGGTTGAGAGGGCTTGAAAATTGTTGTTAACATTTCCCAGGCCAATGGTTTTGATCGCAAAGTCCAATGTCAAATGTGAAATACCATAAATATCGATAAAGTGTTGACATAGAAGTAATAGCTGCAATTTCCCGGCCCACTAGTATTGATCGGAAAGCTTCATGTCAGATGTTCAATTATACGCACATTGGTGGGCTTTCAAGACAATGATTCAAATTCAGAGGCCCAACAATTTTGCTTGCAAAATTTGATGTCAGATCTTGAATCGTTTCAACGCTATTAAATTGTTTGCATAGTAGAAATATCCTTGTTCAAATTTCCCGCGCCAATGGTTTTGTTCGCAAAGCCCAATGTCAAATGTTAAATAATATGAATAAATTTGTGATGTTGATGAAATTGCTTTTAGACAGTGCATCATTTGAATGAAAATCCATTGTTCACATGGATCGATAGGTTTTGTCAACACAATGATTATCAAATTTCCCGGCCCAATAGCTTTGCTTGCGAAACGTGATGCGTAGTAGAAATACCATTGTTAAAATTTCCCGGGCCAATGGTTTTGATCGCAAAGCCCAATGTCAAATGTTAGAAATTGATGTTAGATAGCGCATCATCTGAATGAAAATCAATTCTTCACATGGGTCGATAGGTTTTGGCAACACAATGATTATCAAATTTCCCGGCCCAATAGCTTTGCTTGCGCAACGTGATGTCAGATTTTGAATCATTTGAATGATGTTAAATTGAACATCGATAAATTTGTTGACATAAAGTCATGGTTAAAATTGCCCGGCCCAATAGTGTTGATCGCAAAGCGTAATGTCCAATGTCGCGTTATATGCAGCCACTTCACTCTTCGGCAGACATGGACTATGACCATCTGAAACTTCACCGCTGGCAGGCCCAGCGAAGTGGACTATGACGATCTGAAACTTGAAGAGTGGCAGGCGCACAAGGGGACTATAACAATCTGAAATTTGAAGAGGGGCAAAACTGTCAATCGTGTCTACTTGTACATGCTGCGGATGCTAGGTCACGCATGGGGTGGGGTGGGGGGAGGGGTGGGGGGGCATGTTAACGTTCGTGTCTGCTTGCTTCATGCTGTGGATGCTACGTCACGCATGGGGTGGAGTGGGGTGGGGTGTGGTGGGCGGGGGCTTGTTAACATTCGTGTCTATTTGCTTCATGATGCGGATGCTAAAATGATGATGATGACCGAAAACATTATTCTGTCACAATATAAATGAGACGGAACTTGAAACAGGCTTCAAGCAAGGGCTTGAAGGGGGCTCGAAGAGGCTTGAAGGGGGCTTGAATTTTTTTTTTCGCCTGCATCGCTGAGCTAAGGTTGATAAGAAGCAGTGAAACCAAGTGAAACAAAGTGAAACGAAACGAAGTTCCGAAGCTAGGAAACAACAGAAGCAAAGGCAGTAAAACTGCGAAAATATTTACATGCAATGAATTCCCCGCCTTACCACTTCTCTGCGTACCACTATGCAGAAAGAGCCATCAACGCAAAATTGGCGCCGTTGTGACAACTTGTGATGGCCGACAAGGCCACCAGTCCAGACAATTTCCACTGTGCTGTTTGTCAACAATCCAGCGGGAAGAGTGCCGTGCTGATTGCAAAGATCTTGACATGCTTAATCTGCCAGGTATGTAGCTGCCAAAGATGAAATATGGTTGCATTTTGCAGCGAAGCTTTTGTCAGAAGCGCTTCTGACATAATATTGTATGCCTTGAAGCCAAAGTTGGGCAAGAAAGCAGCTGGCCCGCGCAGGGGCCATGGTTTACCGAGGGCTTTCCAGGCAATGGCTTCGTTCAAGGCTTATCGTAATCGAATATTTGGACTTCTATTGCCCAGATAGCTTGGGGAGACACCGTTTTACACAATGGCCAGACGGTCAGTTTCACCAAAGTGACTGCCTGCTAGTGAGGGCAGGGAGCAAAAACTAGTAGGCTCAGCGCCTTGTCAAGGCATCTGATCCTTGTTGTTGTTTTACCGCAGCTTTTGGGTGACTCTTGCTCTGTGGGGCACGAGTAAGCTTGTCGTTTTGCCAAAGCAGGCTAAGGATTCCTGCCTAAAGCTAAAGCTTGGCAAGAAAAGAAAACCGGACCTTCTTGTCATCAATGGTGCCCGGAGACCGAGAAATTAGCTGGTTCAGCTCTTTATCAGATTGTTTTTTGCTCACAAACATCACCGCAGCAGCAACTAAGCTGAGGTCGATAAGAAGCAGGTGAAACAAGCCAAGTGAAACAATGTGAAACAGACGAAGCTTCGAAGCAGTGAAGACCAGAAGCAAACGAAGCGAAGGCAGTAATCTGCGAAAATTGTGTACATACAATAAATTCCTCTTTGTCAGATTCTCTACCAGATGCACAAGCCAGGAGAAGAAGCAACTCTTGATGCCTTCCTCCAAAACTTGCCCAAAATGCCAAAAGCTTTACCACTTCCCACTAGAGGACTGGAAAAAGCCAGAAAGGAAGAAGATGAAGAGCTCTTCGTCTCTCCATGAAAGTACACAGAACCGGAGCTCTCACCTACGTCCTTTCAATGGCTTCGCCAGATGCAGAACAACGAGTTGCCGTGTGCTGCAAACAAGACGTCACGGGCGACTTCCATGCGCGGTCGAGCCCGTAGGGCTAGGGCAAACGGCCACAGTAAAACAGCTGCAAGGAAAGGAAGGAAGGAAGGAAGGAAGAGGGGAGACAAAGGGAGAGAGAAAGCGGAAAGGGAAGAAACATTTTCAGTCAGCTTCAGACGGTTTGTCTCAGGATCGTCCATGCCGCTTTCTTGCCTCTGTTCGACGGACGTTCTGTTGTGACATGGTTGTCAGCATCATTCATCTTCTTTAATCCAACCTTGTAATTTCTCTTTTGCGATAGTGAATGCTTTTTTGAAGTCTGCAAAACAAATTTAAATAATCTTTCAGTGTGCCCATGGAACAGGCAAACAGGAGCCCGAAAGAACAGAACCAGCCACACCACCACTTCAACCGTGTTTTCTCTTTCGACTAGAAGACCAGGAAATCTTCATCTTCTGGGTGGAAGTTGAACAGAAGTCAGCTCTCCTGGCTGCCTTTGATCCTTGGACACAACCATCAGGGAGAAGGGCTCCCGGCGTACCAGCAGAATGTTATGTCGTTGCGTCCCTCCCGGCAGTGTTTGAAGAGTTGCAGTTCGAGATCAATGGAAGGCAATGGCGACTGATGGATGCTGGCAATATATGGATGCATCAGACAGGAGTCCTCCTGTCTGCTGACAACAAGCGCCTCCAAAAGAAATTAAGCACAGTGCTTGCAAGTGACTTCCTGATCGGAAGCTCCGGTTTTGTGAAAAACTCTTCACAGCCACGGGAGAATCAAACCTGGCAGCCTACAGCTGGTCCCTCTTGATCACCTTTGCTGATGGCTGGTTTAACCATGCACCAGTGAGTGACACTAAGCCGATAGCAACCCCTGTCTCCACACCACCAGACTGAACCAGTTGAAGAATTTTGTGCACTGCCGTTGAGAGGCGCGTTGAAAGACTTTGCCATCCCTGAAGGTACCAATAGTCCCGGTGCTTGGCTGGCTGGCATGAGTGGAACGGTCTTGGTGCAATTGCAACAAGACGTGGCAGCTGTCCAGAGGACCGTCCAGGCAACAGCTGAAACGCCGTCTAAGTCCAGAGTGCTGAAGCGGCTGGCTTCCATGTTGCAAATTTTGAACACACTAGAAGATGAACTGGCACCGGCTGACGGGAGCTGTGAAGTTGCCAGGCCTGCGGAATGTAGCGCGGTCTCGGCAGGAGATGCACCTATGGGCCCTTGAGTTTCAAGTCAAAAAGTCGGACGATAGGGGCTGAGCAATTGTACAATCGTAGGACTCTCCGACTTTCTACTGTTT
>VSDK01028678.1:77153-95563 GCA_009767595.1 Symbiodinium kawagutii | reverse complement strand
TTTCAAGGCTTGGCCACGTTGAGGTGTACACTAGCCGTATACAGCGGAATGCTGAGATCAAGTGACTTGCAAGCTTGGCCAAGTTGAGCAGTATACCAGCGGTATACAGCGGGAATGCTAAAAATAGATTATTTTCAGCGCTTGGCCAAGTTGAGCCGTATTCATTGCAAAGAATTAGAGATTTGATTTGCTGCACAGGGGGAACATGGTCTTCTGATATGCTCACTGCTGATTTTCTCATATTTGGCAGCTGTTGATGGAGCATACCTTAGCAGTGCCCAAAAGCTATATACAAAATGATGTTTACATTCCTTGGCAACACATCGATGAAACGGTGCGTAGCTGTGCTGTACACTTTTGATGGGATCACATACATCCCTTGAGACATACACATACACGTACATGTATATGAGTATAAATTTATAAATTTATATTTTTGATATATATATATATTTACTTATATACATGTAAATAGATTCGTTCACGTACAGAATACAGAAATGTAGAACTGGTTGGTCCCTACTCTATAGTTGATTCATGAACCAGCCAAGTCCATCACCTACTTGTAAGTTTAGTCTAAATCAATCATGGACGAATCATTAGTACTGAACTATCATTTATATTCACAAGCAATTACGCGTGGTTATCATTGATTAACCACCAGAATCACAGTACTCTTGGCTATCTGGTGGTTATCATGAGTTATCAAGTGACAATGTTGATTATCACCGTGGAACAAATGATAAATTACTGGTTCTTAATAACTACTCAGGTTATCAAGTGATCAATTGGAACAAGCATTGATAACCATGGTAGTTTTAAGTATCAATTGAAACAAGTATCAATTAAGTACTCATGGTGGTCATAACCAACAGATTTGATGTCTTTCCAGCCCTTGATCAGCTCCTTGGAAGACACAACTCTGGATTTTCATGGTTGCCCTCGCAGCTCCCAAGCGCCCCCCGCGCTGCCCAAGCGCCAAGGAAAAATCCACGCCCGACATATGACTCAGTGTGTTCCTTGGATTGCGATTTGCGGATTGGTGAAAATGGACAATGGATATCTTACTATAGTTATTAATTAATGGTCAACTCATGGTTGGTCAATTTATTTTAATAAAATATCCATTGATGGTCAATTTATTATAGTTAATTAATGGTCAACTCATTGTCTGTAAATTCATGGTTAATTTATGGTCAGCCATGGTCGATGAGCGAAACTTTGGTGATTCACATTTCTGGGACTTGTCGATCCAGCTGGGGCTCAGCTGGAGGTCGTTGTTCATCTGACATTTGCTCGACTGAGCTCGGTTCATTTGCTATCAACTTGGTTAGTTGATGGTTAATCTATGGTTGCTCAATGGTTAAGTTGATGGTTGATTGATGGTTGATAGCTCAACTTGATGGTTAATGGCCCAACTTGTTTCATGGATACGTGTAATTTAGTCAATCTATGCTTTACTTGATGGTTAATTGATGGTTAATAAATCACAAATTGATGGTTACCTGATGGCCAACTGATGGCTTATAAGCAGCTTGTGGTTGATCAACTCCTTCACTGCTATAGCTATGTGTTTCCCTAGCTTTCAGCAACAGGTGTACCAGCGGCGGCAGGAGCCGCTTTGATAGAGCTGAGATGCAACCAGGGTCGATCCATTCATACCGGCGAACCAATGGGTAGAACAAATCCAGAGAACGTTTCGATGCTGTTGGCTAATCATGAGACACAAGTAAGCCATACGGGGCCGGGCCATACCAACTAAGGTTTTAAGTCAATTTTCATGATTAATTGTTTAGTCAAATGTTTTCCATTGCTCAGTGAGATTATCCACAAATGGTGGTGAAACAACCAACATGATAATGTAAAGTCCCAAAACACCAGTTTTTTTTGGCGGGTGCATCTATGCAAACAAACCCCAAATACTACTCTCCGTGATTCTTCATTAGTAAACAACGATCCGTTTGCCATCAATGGACTTTTGTTTGGAGATTTATCCATCATCGATTACCCTTTGGTGAAAAAAACATAGGTCAGGTCAACCATTGAAACAACACTCAGGTGCACTACTCAGCTGGACCATCGGACCACAAGCTGGTCAACTGGTTGTTCCTCAGAATGGGGAGCCCCAAAAGTGGGTGCTTTATAAATAGAAATGGTGAAGAAACTGGATGATTTGGGGGCCCCGCTAGTTTGAGAAACAGCCAACTCTTTGAAATAACAAAGGTCCACTAATCAGCTGGACCATCAAGTGGACCACAAGCTGGTCAACTAACAAAAATCCATGGTGCGCTTTCCACTTGACCAGCTTAGCCTACCGGAGTGTAGCCATCAGCACCGAGGTGAAGGAGATGGCCATACAGCACCTGGGCCAGTTGTGAACCGTCGTCGTGCTTGGTGTTTCTCAAGCCATGGGGGATCCCCAAGTTATGCTTGGTTTATGAATTACTATAGTTTATAAATGCTTCATAAACTGGATGATTTGGATTTTTTTCCTATTTTGAGACACCATCGGTTTATTGGAGCTCATTGGCTTATCAATAGCCATTGGTTTCTGTGGTTGGGTTGCCAACTCTTCACCCCGCCGCTTGTTTCAGCTACCAGCTCTCGGTTGAAATGTGGAATTTCCATCCAAGCTTGGCCATGGGTGACACCAGATTCAGGGGTGACACCAGGTTCAGTAGATTGATAAACAGTCCCGACTGAGGTGTCATGTATTATATGGCTATGGGTCAAGGCTTGAACCAACCAATAATAGCTGGTGAATGGTTAATAATAGGGGATAATAACTAGCAAGTATAGAGGATATACCAGCTATATATGGCTATGGGTCGATATTAACCAAGCAAGTTTTTGATGGATAGTAACCAACAATAATGAGAAACAAGGGTTAATAGTAGGGGAACCAGGGGCACTAAGGGTTTTGACCCACAGCCATATCCATTGATGTACAAAACCCATCGGAGTCCTATCCCATTGATAAACAAAGCAACTGAGACTGATCAACAGCAAAACTACCTTTGTTTTAAGGGGATCCGTAGCTTCACTCATCTAAACTGCTACTATCCATACATCTCCATGGTATTCTTCCAACACAAATCTTTGGGTATGCCATGGAATCCCCAAGTGCTTCAGTGTTTTTCGCAGCCGACAACTGGGAGCGCAGGGGTGATCCAAGGAAGCCATCAAGGTGGAGTACGATCCCAACAAGGCCGCGAGGAAGCACAACTAGCTTGGTTGGTTTGGCTTAATTACTGGTTGGTGGTTGGTGGTTGGTGGTAAATAATGGGTAATAATAGGGGAGAATAACCAACTAATAATGGTGAAACAACTTTCATTTGAAATGAGGAATTATTTCTAATGTGATCTCACTATTTGCTGGATTGGTTTGATTTGATGTAGGGATGTTTGTAGGGCCATGGAAATACAGACGTAAACCAATCGTGACGCAGGGACGGAATACAGATTTTTCGCTCACTGTGGTAATGGTTTGAAGATGCAACACTACTCTTCCTGTGAAAGCATGTCCATGCATCAGGTTGAACATCTTTGCGGCTTGATCACAGGATTGTGCTTATTGTTTCTAAGTATTAGTTTATGAGAGCTTGTTCATGGAGGAATGCATGGGAAACCTGAACCCTTGCCGGTCAGTTGCGCTCAGGGTGTTGGAGAACGGATCCACCTACACCTGGGGATGTTTCGCTTTGGTTGGCGAATTTGTAACAAACTTCGTGGCTATTAGCAACCACATCCACTCGTAAAGTTCAGCATAGGTTAAGTCAACTCAGGATCAGAAGAACCTACCAACCATTCACAATAGTTCACACTCATCGAAATTCTGCCAGTGCTCAAGGGCCCAAACTGTTGCAGGTTTTTAGCTGGTAACCAGGCAGGCAAAACATCCAATCATATCCACTTGGTCGTCGGTCAAGACTACATATTGCTGTAAATGGTTCGGTCCACGTTCCCAGAAAGATCTTTAGTTGATTTTTTGATATTCTTAGTATGCAAGGGCTGAGTCTTCCCCCTAGCCCTTTGAGCCCTGTCAAAGCACATCAATAGGCTCTTTGGTGAAGGGGTTGGCCCACCAGTAGGAGGACTACAGTATCACTATTGGTTTAACCCCGGCAAATTCTTCGCTAAACAGTTACTTATTGATTCATCTTTTTGATTGTTTATCGGTTTATTTACTTAGCTTGTTACTTAATTGCTTACCTACTTAGTTAGTCAACGACTTTCTTAGTTTCTGGTTGGTCAATGTTAGTCAAGCTTGATTTGAAATGACAATGCCGGAAGCTTCAGGACCCTGGCTGGTTTGTATGACCAAAGTACACCCAACAAAAAGCGCTTTTTCAGAGTGATTTGTGATGGTCTATGGTGGTATCACCCTCAATGATGGTGGTTTATATCAGCAACAGCTTCTATTTTTGTGTGAATAGTTTCGTATTCCGGCGGAAGTGGAATTGCACAAATATCCAGAACTCGCATGTAAAACGAGTCAGGAACTTCCCGAGAACGAGTTAGGCATATAACATGTAACGTTCATAAAGTAAAAGCAGCTGCGCCGTTGGAAAACGAGTCTATGTGTGAAAACTTGTACGGGACTGGAAAACGAGTCAGGAACTTCCCGAAAATCTGTGTAATTGCAACGAACAATAAATAAAGTCCACCGCTCATATAGTGGTTAATGTAGCGATTCATAGTGGTATGGTTGTAGCAACCAACGAGCATAGGGCTGCACCTTTAACTGACCACGCCATATTGGTTCAGACAATTATCCTTGTGGTTTAGCCGTGTGATTCACCTTTACCGAGCAAAATGCGCAAACAAATGCAAGCAACCATTTTTTATAGCCACAAAAAAACAAAGGTATTCACATGAAAAAGGTATTGTGAACCATTGTATGAACCATCAATCATTGGCTATTATTATATGCTAACGGCCTATACTTGAACTAGTAACAAATATCAATCAAGCTATATACTTGAGTTGACTATCAAAAAGCACTGCTAGTCATTCATCATTTGCAATCATTGAATGACAAATTAAGATATGGGCATTTCTCAAAATAGGGGTACCCCCAAATCATCCACTAGTAACCATTTATAACAAATATTAAACCAACCATTTTGGTGGTCCACCAGTTTGAGAACCCCCCATGCTTGGATGTGCAACCCCACTTAGTAAGTGGTCACAAACCATGGTTTCTAGGGGTTAGTTCAGCTACCAAACATAGGGCTTATAACAATGGTTACACCGTGGGCCCATGGCAGTTATAAGTTGGGTTAGTTCACCCCTATAATTGGTTGAAATCACCCCAGTTAAGTACCTTATACACCAACTAAGCTAAGTGGTGAAACGGGGCCCACCTTGTACCGTAGAACACATTGAGACCATGGGCGGCACCGTCAATTTCCTGGGCCACCTTTCAGGTGAGCTATGAAGAGTTGCTGGATGTGCCCCTGGCGGCACGTCGGTGTGCCACAGTAGTAGGATACACCGAGCGGGAAAGATATGTGGTGGTTTCTCAAAGTAGGGGTACCCCAAGCTATGGTTGGTTTTTACTATAAACGATTAATAAAGGATGATTTAGGGGTAGCCCTATTTTGAGAAACCACCACGTGTATCCTGTCATGTATGGTGTTTTGCTGCTGAATTCTTTACCATTTGGGCCCTATGTGTGCATATGCGTAAATGAATACGGCAGAAATGTATATGTAAAGGCATATAAATGTATTTAATAAATGCAAAAAATCATACCATTAACCATTGTTTTCCCTGTTATTGTTGGTGGAATCCCCCATTAGCTGGTTGATTAATATTGACCCAGCTCGCCATGTCAATGCATGTTTACAGAGACCCAGAGAGAAGCTATGAGAAGGGTAGACCTGCCATAAAGGAGGATACATATGCTGCTATCTTTCGCTGGTAAGGTCGCTTGCCATAGGTATTTACCAGCCAGCTCAAAATCTTCATCGTTTGCCGGGTACCAAAGATTGGCCATGATTGGTGGTGCGATGCTGTTGGATGTGTCACAGATTGCTTCGGGAGTTGCAATCATTTGATGACATCGGATTTGCAAGGTTGCTTTGCCTAGCACGAAAGAAGTTGTTCATGTCAGAGGTCAGGATGGCAACGTTCGACCACACTGGGGCATGGATTGAAGCCAGTTGTGCAGCCGCAGATTCTTGCGGTTCCCATCTGAAAAACTTCTGACAGGTTCCTTACGAGGGTTCCTTGCGAGGGTTGCCATGACCATCAACCACCAGCCACTGGTGAACTGACAATCTGACAACACTTGTGCAGGGTTAATGGAATAGTCATTGGTCATTTCGAAATCTAGGGCAACTAGGGGTTCTACTGAAGTAGCCAGTGTGTTGAAGGCGTGAGGAGCTACTTACACGAGTGCTCGCCTGATAATTGAATCCTCTCCATGGTCATCATTCTTTGATTCTGCTGAAAGCAAAGGGTATCACAAGTATTTGATGAATCCATCCTTTCGGCTTGCGTCATGGCCATCGTTCTTCAGGTATTACAACATTTTTTTCATCCTTTCGGTGGCTGAATCACACCATTTCTTCACGCATTGCCATGGTTGGACCTTCGACGCCCAGTTGGTTGGTGGCTGCAGCCCGTGCCATTTTTTCGTGGTTCCTCGTGAGGTGTTTTACCAGGGCTGCCGTGCCGACTCAGGGGGAAACCCGCAGTGACTTGTTTGCATTTGGAGGGCGGTTGGCGAATGGTGGTTGATGACCTATTTACGGTGGTTTCTTAAGCCATGGGGGCGCCCCGGAGCCCCCATTTATAGCCAACAAGAAGAGGAAGCTAATTCCATAAGGATGCAACAACAGTCTTGGTTGCTTCGGTTTTGGATCCTGGTTGTTCTGTTGAGTTTTGGTGATGTTTGGTGTGTTTTTTTGTTGGTGAGTTGAGTAGGGTTAGGTTGGATTTATTGGATGGTTGGAAGTACTGTAGTTTTTGTATAGGAGAAAACAGTTTGGTATCTTTTTGGTGGCAAACTAAAGGTGGATAGAATATACATAATCGAGCTGATCAAAGTGTTGTTCGCTCATGATGGTCGTAGGTTTCCTTTCGCCACTGCTTGGTTCATGTTGCTCTTTCGTTGATGTTGTGGTCGGTGCCGTTGTTGTTTGATTCCTGTCACTGGTGATGGGTGATCGTGTTGTCGCTGTCGTCGTCGATGATTACTGCCTCGGGTCGGTAATAGTCTATACACAATAGCATAGCTTGGTAGCTTACCGGAATTCACCGTGAACATGCTGGATGGTTGCAGTACGTTGCTGTATGCATGTTATATGGTGTTGTATGGTGGTGTCTCAAAATATGGGTACCCTTAAATAGTCAACTTCATCAACCATTAAAAATAGTAAACCCACCATTCCTTGGAGGTCTCCCAACTATTTATTGAGAAACCACCATTGAGTAGCTGTTGAACTATCATTGTTGGTGATCATCCCCTAGTAATCCCTATGAAATTAATCATTACCCTCTGGCAGACTAACCTGGCAATGGAAAATTCACCATTTATGGGTGCTTTCCCAGAGTTTCACTATGATTATATATGGTTAAAATGCATCGCCAGGTTAGTTTGCGGGAGGGTATAACCCCTATATTCTCGTTGCCGTCTGTGATCGTACTTGGCTGTGGGTCAAAACCCTTAGTCCCCCTGGTTCCCCTATCATTAACCATTGTTTTCCCTATAGCTTTGTTGGTCATTATCCCTCATTATTGGTTGGTTAACTGCTTGACCCATGGCCACTTCTTCGCATCGCAAATCGCGAAGTCTGACCGCAGATACAAGTCGGCCATTTGGGTGCACAGCCCAGATCAAAGAGCCGTCGCAGAGGAGGTGGCAACGGGACGGGCACGGGATGTTCGAGATTGGTTATGAACTGCCAGTCTGGCACAAGAAATGGGGCGCACACTCAAGCCATAGAGGACCCAAAAAATGGTTGATTTATATATTATGGTTCATTGCTATAGATAGTTTATGTATGTTTATGTAAGGATGATTTGGGGGGTCTTCTATTTTGAGAAACCACCAAACGAGCTACTTCTTGTACCAGAAGAAGCAGGTACACTTAAGTGGCTTATTCACCAACTTGGTCCCTACTTTGCCATGGGAGAACCACATCTTTGTGGGAGAAGGATGGCTATTCAAAATGTGTTATGATACTTCCCCGTTTCGACTGGACAATTGAAGATCCGTGTCAAGAAGCCCCGTAGAATTAGACCTCAAGGAACAAGGTGCGGTGCATGGGTATCATAGATTCAGTGGATGTCTTCACATGTATACAAATACATATGCATGTATGTGTTTACATGTAGATAAGCACATCAATCATGTATTAAAAACACATGTACGTACATGGGGGTTCAACCATTAGGGACAATTTACCATTTCTTTGCTGGTGGAACTTTCTGACAGGTGGCAGGTTGATGGCGGGGTTGTAATTGACCACCTCAAAAATGGATAGGTAAACATATGGTGGTTTCTCAAGTCATAGGGGTACCCCCCAAATCATCCATTTCAATCATTTATAGTACTGTAATAGACCAGCCATAGCTTGGGGGTTCCCTATTTTCAGACCCCCCCTTATATTCATAAACAAATGATGACAAATCGAACTCCTAGCCTGGGTACCCTGACAGGTACCTAGTTTAGTTTGGTCATCGCTATGGATAAAGTGGGTGCCCTTGATGCAGAACTTATTTGGGGGAGACTTATTTGGGTGCCCCAGCTAGAGTGAAATTAATAGGGGGAGACTTATTTGGGTCCTAAATGGCTGTGACCCCTGAAATGTTTGGTTTGCCTGTGCAAATTGTTGTTGGATACTTGAGGGTACATGCGCCTATGGTCGTGATGTAGCCATGTTTGGGAGTCCAAACAGCAGAACATCCCACCACTGGCTTTAATGACAAGGATGTGAAGTGCAGGGCATGCCAGTCCCCATCCCGTTCTGGTTTCTTACCAAACTTGAGAATGGATTCAGTATTCCAATGACTACTAAACGTTATACACATGGCAGTGACTCAACTAATCAATAGATGGTTTATCACTGACCGTGAATGGTTCAATCCGTTCCAAAGACACCCGACCCCAAAGCAATCACATCAGGCACGCGTGAAGCACCCCAGAGCATAAGTCAACAGACATACGCACGGGGGGCTATGCATGATTTTTCACACCAATGAGTTCAAAAACTTCCAAAGACCCTGGTTTCCAGACATTTGTACTAATAGAAACGCTTTACCACATATTGATCACCTATTGATCACCTATTCTCACCTATTAATCACCTATTGATCAGACATATGGTGGTTTTTCAAAATGGGGGTACCCAAAAAATGCTGGGTTCATTACTATAAATGACTACTAATGGATGATTGGGGGGTACCCCTATGGCTTGAGAAAGACCCATATGCATGATTTCTCACATGAAAATCACCCGTCAATCTCTCGAGATCCACCCGGCGGGCACCGATCCGGGCGATCGATAGGTGGCCCTTAAGCGTGGCGCACGTCGTCTGCAGATCCTGGAGCATCAGCCGTGGACCGATGCCGAGGCGGGGGGACGGCCGCCAGCGGTGCGTGGCGAGTTCGGTGTGTGGCGCCGGGGCGCGACGTGGCAGTGCAGTTGACTTGAGTGATTTTAGTATGGACTTAGTATGAATGAACTACATCGTATGTTGAATCAAGTATGAATTTATAGTATCAATATGATCTATATTTACTATATAAAATATGATGTCAATAGATACTACTTCAGATTCTTCCTTGGCCATCGTTCTTAGACATGAGTACTACTATTTAATTTACAGTGGTGATTCAGTTACTTCATATTCTATATTGTCATCCTTCATATGTTTATTGCTAATCACTAAACAACTGCACTGCCAGGGCGGCCCGTTTTTTTTTTTGTACCCTGGTTTTCTAGACCATCGTAGCTTATAATCAGATTTGTAAGGTTATAAAACTATAGTAGGTACTGTACATAATGTAGGTTTACAACCAGATTTGCAAGGTTATAACACCACAGTGGGTACATAATGTCGGTTTACAATAAGATGTGTAAGGTTACAACCACTGCTAATGGCTCAGAACAGGGGAGAATAACCAACTAATGGTGAAACAACTACTGGTTGGTGGTTTCTCAAAACAGGGAATATATACCATTCATGATGGTTCATGATAGGGGATAGTAGCCATCAATTATGGGGGATATACCAACTATACATGGTGGTTTCTTCGAACAGGGGACCCGCAAAGTTCTGCTTGGTTTATTACGTGTAAAGGGTTAAACATAGGTGATAACTGGGGGGTCCCCTATTTCTTGTGCCCTGGTTTTCTACTGCTTGTTGGTTTCAAACATTTTGCGTTTGGAAAAATTGACTCTGACAAATGAGGGCTCAGAAGATGATTGGTGCCAGGAATGATATCAAGGAATGAACAACAAGGAACAAAGAACTGGTGGTTCACCACCCGACTCTGGTTTTTGGTTTCAAAAACATGATTTGCCCAAGCATATTACCAAATGGTTGATTGGTTGACAAGCATATGTTTTATTTTTTTCCGGGATTTCTAAAAGCAGGGGACACCCAAAGTGTATGGTTGGTTTGTTACTTATAAAGGGATAGCAATTGGAGATGATTGTTGGTCCCTGATTTTGAGAAGCACCCACATGGTTTTCGAATGGTTGAACCGGTGTGTTAACGTTACTGGTTTGTTGGTGTTGTGGTTGTGTTTTTTTTGGTTGTTGCTGTGGTTAGTTGGTTAATGTCGTTGTACTCACCGTTTTGGATAGTGACCAACCAACAATATAGCGATAACTAGCCAAGGCCAAGAAAGCACTAGCCAGCAATTGCAGGAGAGTTTGTCAAACCTAGCTCTCCAAACAAAGATCGAATTAGAACATACTGTCAGGTGGAGGTTTCAAACGGACGCTGAAAAAAAGTTAGTTTGAGCGCCGCTGGGCAGGTTCAACTCGCTCCTATGTATATGTCCACAATTATCTACAAGATTATGCATGTACATAACACGTATGTGTTTGAATACATTGGAGAGATGTATATGTACTTGTAAACGTGCATATTATTATATATCATATATACATATATTTATATATAGATACTATATATCCAAATTGTGTGGCTCCTTGAAACCGAAACAATTGACTCCTGTCCGGTCGACCAACACTCACCAACAGCATCACCAACATCAACGACACTGTGCATTGTGAGTTTCGGGTGCAGGAGTACCACCAGAAGTATTACAAAAAGAACGGCTGCTGTGTGCAGTGACTGGAATGCACTTGGCATGGCTGCTCCACCTCTCTCGCTCTTCCACAATGGGTACAGTGGTGTTGGCGTCAATCAGGCAAACACATGTGAATAAGACGTATTTCTGCTTCAAGTATGACCATTGATTTGAACATTTGGATACATGTGGTGGCTTCCATTCATGGCGACAGATCACTTCTAACCTTTTTTTTTTTTCGGACGAGAGTGAAGTTTCTATTGGTACCACCCTGATCAGTATCAGAGCATTATGCAACTCATATGTATTGCGGGTTACAATTGATCAAACCGGCCACTGTTCTTCTCTCCGAAGTGGAGGGTCAGTCCAGACAGATTTAGCAGGACACCAATGGTTTTAGAAGAAGACATATTCTGTGGCAGCTCGGTAGGAGCATTGTCTAGATTGTCGCGTCTTCCTCTTTTCTGGTTGCGGCACTGAACCCACAAACTCGGCACGTCGTGGAAAAGGCTCCTAAGCAGATAGATCATTACACAATCAAATACGAATTCCTAGAGGTATTTGGCTGAGATATAGCTGGGGGTACTACTGATCCACACCCATGGACATGACTTGAATTCATTTCGGCTACGCCCCGCACGAGTCACGGCTAAGGTAAAAGGCAAATTTGAGAACCTCGCCGGTGCTGCGCGCACCAATTTCGATCTGCGTACAGGCAGCAACGTATTTTTTTTTGGTGCTGAAGCTGGGCATGCTAAATTTTAACATCAGAAGTATTTCGATGTGTTCGACTGTTTGACATTATTCATTATATTTGTATTCAGCAGTTGTTTTTGCTTACAACAGTCCGGAACCTCTTTTGGCTGCTTGGGTCATGGTCGATCAACACAGGGAAAGTCTACGTTCAAAGATGGGAGTTTCTCAAATAGGGGTAGCCTGTAAATCATCCAGTTTATTGATCATTTGTAGTAATGAACTAACCGTTTTTGGGGTCCCGAATCTTAAGAAACAACTATCTTGGTTGCATGAGTTTCTCTGTTCAGGACAAATTACCAACATTGAAGGCTGGTTACGGCCTGGTTCAGGTCTTTGCTTTCGATTGTTTTGAACATGTTGTTCACTGATAATCAGCAAGCAATTACTTATATATAGCACTCTTGTGGTGAATTTTGGGACTGTTGTTGCACTGTTGTTCACCTATAGGGCTATGGGTCAAAACCCTGTACCCCTGGTTCCCCTATTATTGACCATTGTTTTCCCTATAGCTTTGTTGGTTATTAGCCCTTGGTTGGTTAATATTGACCCATAGCCATAGCATAAAACGAACAGCATCAATTAAGGCATTGTTCACTGCTATTTATTCTGTGTTCCTATGGATCTTGCTACGGACGAGTTGACCATGGCTCAGTGCTGTGAAGAACAGCTGCCAACCACACAGTGAAGCATCTCAAAAGCTCGGGGGTGGTTGTGTGTAGTATACAGGTGTATATATGTGAATATATATATATATGTATGTATGTATTTATATATGTATATATGAATAATATATATTTATATAAATATATATATATATATATTTTATATGTATATACGTATGTATATACGTATGTATATACGTATGTATATACGTATGTATATACGTATGTATATACGTATGTATGTCTGTCTCTATGTGTAATAGCTTTAATGTATACACCTCTCGCTATTTACAGATCATGTCAATGAATATATAGGTGTAATACGTATATGTATATAGGTATACATGTGTATATCTGTTTAGAATTGTTGAGTTATGAAACACAGATGAATGAATTATAGTCCAGCAGTAAAGTTGCATCAAATCGACAGCCTATGGTAGAAGCCGCACTTGTTGCGGTCAAACACTTCCCGATCATGTTTTCAACCAGTTCGCTGATGGTTTGTTACTGCTGGCCCTTTTCAACTGCTCTCGTTGGTTGTATCATACTTGTTGGTATTATGTACTGGGGAAAGCCTCAACGAACGCATTTGGAAATATATGCCAGCAATTTCCGACTATTGTTCCTAAAGGTTGGGACTATTTCCACGAAACAATCAAAAGTGATGCTGTTGCTGTTCCTACTTCAATAGTAGGCGAGCCGGCTTGCAGATGCGAAAATTACGCGGTCAATGCCTTTTCCAACCAGGTGCACTCTAACCGAAAGTAAGGGAAGTCGACTTTCTTGCAAACAGAGTGGCTGCAAGTGGGATATCCACCCGTTGAAGTTTCTGTGTATGTATATGTACGTCGAATATTACTATAGTCATATTTTCATTAGAACAATAGATAAGTTCTAAAGTTTCTAAAGTCAATCATTGAGTATTGAGGCATCAACGCAGCAACAAACCTGTTGAGAGATCTGTGTCAATGAACCACCAGTGTTTTTTGCACACAAAGCTGGCAGTGATTTACCATCAAATATTACGGGGATATTCATGTGGATTCAACATTAACCAGAGGTTTGCCTCACCACACGGGAAGTATGTTCCCGGTCCTCGCCTCCGCTTCGAGATGTTGAGTTGTGGAGCAGCCTCAAAAAACAGCCAGCCGCCGGGAGACTTCCAAGTGCGCGAAGCTCCGTTTCAGCAGCGTTCCTTGAGGCCTTGCTCTTCGAAAAGGATTTCAGACTAAACTTCTATCCCCAACAGAGATTGCCCAGCATCAACAGCCATTGCTCAAGCTGGTACCTGCTTCCAAGCACGGGCTTGCCGTCCCTTAGTACCTGAGGGAACTCGAAGGGTAGGCCTGCGACACCAGCAGACATAGGCGCTGGCACTAATCAACTGCGAATCCCTGGACACCGGGTGAGAAGCAAATGCCAGAAACTCTAGGCGTGTTTCATGTTTGTCAAGTGGAAATATTTGCAGATCTTGGCAGCAGATGGCCATATGATAATATGCTTCCAGTGTCATCCCATGTGTGCATGACTACCTTTTCGAGTTGCAAAGAGCAATGCCTTTCATCAATTTTCGGCCCTAAGCAGCTCCTTGTTTTGCTGCTGGCCAGTGTAGATGCAGGTGAATCCTTTGGAACGGCAAGTGGAAGCACGGGTGTGGTATTACGCCAGCCAGATTTGTTGATCTCCAGTATTCAGTGCGGCTACAGACGTATGTTATCATGTTGCATCATATTCAAAAATAATATACCCATATTTATTCATGATGCAATACTTTTAGAATTAGAATACAAACCTTTCCAAATCACTTAGCATCACATAGCATCACACACTAGATGGGTTGTACCATTCTGTAGCCAATTTGATGTATGTTGCGAGATGTTGGAACCCCTTGGTTGTTGCAACGCACTAGTGTGACCGGGCGGTTCTCAATAACTGCAGTTGATTCTATCCATTTCTATCCCATGTTTTGGTGGTTATATTCCAAGGTGAGGGCACTAGTTGGAGATGAGGGCAACAACCAGCTGTTGAGTAAGCACAACTTTCGACACTGGAGTGGCGATACGTCACCAGATGCTACCAGATGAATGTCCTGAAGGTTTTTGGATGATGACGCCCAGAGACCTGGCTGTTTTTGATGGATCTATCCTCAGTTGCCCAGAGTTTTGATATGTTTTCCGTGGGGTTAGAGTGGCTGGTGGTTTGAAGTTCCATTTGTGATATATTTTCCGACCTGTAACGATTATCCAATGGATGGTTGACAAACGCGCAGATCTTTCATGACGGGGTGGCTGTTCAGCAGCGCCACCAACCTGGTGGAGACTCCAGAGGGATGCTGTTGGGGTCCCTGGATGGGGTTCCTGAAGGATGAGAAGCATCAAATTCTGGGGACGAATTCTTCGACAAGCACCAACCAGTAATGATAATTGGCCATTACAACCACTATTCACCAAGCATCAAAATCTGGGGACTAACTGGTGTACTGATTATGTAGTCATTCTTTCAGTGATTGACCGGTCTGTCGCCAGTGTATAAGCAGTATGTTCGGTATATAGTGATTTGATTGTGTGGCCATTAGACCTCCAGAATACATGATATCCAATCATTATCATCCACTACATCTAACCTTCATACGACGATGAATCTAAGCAAAAACATGAAAAACGTAGAATCAAGCTAAATCAAGTAGTATCGACTGACCTATGCATGGAATGTGATAGTGGATTTCTCCTGCCATCCTGCTGCCCATGCTTGTCGTGGGAACATGAAACCGCATGCGTGCGATGTGAGTTCCGTTGCAGCGCTGCAAGACCATGACTTGGCTGTTGCTCCAAGAAACAAAAAAGCGAGATGCACATGGTGGTTTCCCAAAACAGAGGACCCCAAAAATGTTCGCTTTATTACCAAAAAAGGTTTAGATCGGATCATTTGGGGGTACCCATGGATACCCCTATTTTGAGAAACATCCGTATCTAGTTGGTGGTTTCAAACAGTTTGTAATTTTTCAGTATTTGGGAAGGTTGATTGAATGATATTCTTGAGATGACTTGTAACTACCCATTAGCTGCTACTAGGGAACAGATGATGTGATGATGTGAATCATCTATGAAGCATCCATTAGCCATCCAGTAACAATGGGAATCAATGTTAAATCGTTAACAAATATCCACAGATGTAAATATGGGAAGCTGAAAATCTATGATGAATGGAATCTATATATATAGCCGGTTTACCTATAGAAATAGCTGGTTTACGTGTAGAAATAGCTGGTTTACCTCTAGAATGTGGTGATGGCTTTAGTGTCGAGGTTGGTTTACCAGAGAGTAGATTTATTTTCGGCTAGAGTCCTCCAGATTCTCTGAGTCCATGATGGTTGCTTGGTGACGCTTTGTGTTTTCGTCACTTGGCACTTCTTTCTGGATAAAGCACATTAGCTTGATGCCAATCTTACTGCTTGGATCTCCTCGGAATGCTTTTACTATTGACCTTCTTACTTGATCTTGGATTGTCAATACCTGATGATCCCTGCACTTGGCTGCCTGGTTCCCCTGTTTACGAAGGGATGCTTGGACCCCATGGCTGACCTCTCAGACTTGGGCCTGGGTCAGAGTCCAACCTCAACTTGGCAACTGGGTTCCCAGGTGCTCCGAATTTCATCGCCACGGAAGGGTGGTTTCTCATCGGCTCGGAAAGGCGACTGCCTAGGCGAGCATAAAAATGTCAGTCAAAATGTTGGTGGGTTCAAACATTTTATATTTGCCCAAACATTTGAGATGTTTTGTTGATGATGTTGATGGCTAAGAAAACCACCAACCACACTCCGAAAAAATATTAAGAATGACATTGGGACAAGGAATTCTGTTAATCTTCCTGGTTAGAACTGGCATTCAACCATCGTTATAGAGGCTATATATGCAAACTTATAGGGTTATAGTTATACTCTTGGTGGTTTTCCACAAAAAGTTTTGTTGGTTGTAATCCCTATGATTACCCATTAACCAGCTATCAACCATGGTTCCAGGGTCTATATCCAGCTATTAACCAGGTTATAACCAGCTATTAACCAGCTATTGACCAGCTATTAATCAGCTATTAACCAAATTATAACCAGCTATTAAGCAGCTATTAACCTTGGTTACAGGGGTTATAAACAGCTATTAACCAGGGTATATCTAGCTACCAACTAACCAGCTATTAAGCATGGTTCTAGGGGCTACTAACCAGCTATTAAACTTGGTTATAACCTGATTTTCCCGTGTTTTGGCTGGTAACATCGCGCCAAGGCAAGTGCTGTCCGGCGCCGTGGTGCGGCTACGCGCCTTGAGTGATGCCTCGCTGCTGCGCATTGCCACGGTGCCCGCACCGTGGCCGTTGGTGAAGGGTTGAGGCCGTGGTGGACGGATGCTTTGAGGACGATATAATGGTTAATTAATAATGGTCAATTAGCTGGTTTAATGATGGTTAATTAGTTGGTTGATTAGTTGTTATTGGTATGATATCATGAACTATATGAATCAACTAATACTAGCTGGTTGATGGTGAATCATAGGGGATGATAAGTAACAATAGTAGGGGATAAGGACCAACTATATGGCTACGGGTCAATATCAACCAACTAACACTGAGGGATAACGACCAACAATAATGGTTAATCATAGGGGACAACAACCAACAAGAATGGTGATAAACCTGCTATATATGGTTATGGGTCAATATTAACCAATAATAGGGGATCATAACCAGCAAAACTATAGGGAAAACAGCTTGGTTGATGATAGGGATCTATATACGGGTTGGTGGTTTCAAACATTTCTTATTTTCCATAGTAGTTACTATGGTTGGTTGACTATTTTTTCAAAGGGGTTGAAATCACCAACCAGTATATTAAAAAAGGGAAAATGGTTGAATATTTTCTATCGACTGGACGGCTATTGTGTTGCATATGTTTATCATACTGAAAGCGGCACTCGCGTATTGATGTGGGATGTTATGTGTGGTGATTGTGATAGATTAGGTGCTTATCATTGTGGAACACTTGTATGGTAATGGTATCCAAGGTCATCCCAGGTATAAACAAGGTCAGCTTAGTTGGTGGTCTCTCTCAAGTCATAGGGGACCCCCCAAATCATCAAATATTCTTCCTTTTTAGTACTAAACCATCCATTTTTGGGGTACCCTTGTTTTGCGAAACCACCAGTTAGCATTTGAGTGCAGATACCCGGTATATAGTTTGTGGTTATCACTTGTAGCCGCGTCGAGTAAGTTTGCGTAAAGATTTGTAGTCACGTCCTTAGCAAGCTACTGTGGCTAAGTTCACATCCATATGCTGGATGATCCAAAGGCATCCTATTTAACATCTTCGTTCCTTGAATGTGATTGCACTGAGTGTGATTTTCAGGAAACACAGGGCATCCTCTCCAAGAGGTCTAAGATTGCAACACATATTGTGCCACCAGAGCGTGTAACATGCAAAAATTGGAGACCAAATCTCAGAATTTGAATAGGACATACCTATCAATCAAAATGCTCACGAGACAAGCATAGTGAACATCCCATGCATGAACACACAATATTCCAACTTGCATTTTTGATCAAGAATGCTGGGCATGCTTCGCATGCAGTCCCCCCCTCGGTAAAAATGCTTGTCATAGATCTTGGTGAAGAAACCTGTTTTTTGGGGGGGGCTTGATATGGCTTGATGCACCTTGCTTGTTCAGCAG
>VSDK01028678.1:5244-77132 GCA_009767595.1 Symbiodinium kawagutii | reverse complement strand
TCAGCAGGTTCTTGACTTGTGTCTTTTGACCATGCTGGCATCATCCTGGTTCTTGTTGCTGCGTCTCAGTGAGAAAATGGGTAACTTAGTTACCTAGACACTACTAGTTTCTTGTTAACCTCTAGCAGATGATGCGCTGATGACCCTTCCTCGGCTGAGGTAGCCACTGTGGAGACAAAGGACAAGCTGCGGTGTTGTCATTCTTCGGGTTCAATGTGGGCATGGGTGAATGTTGACCAACCAATAGATGGTTAGGTGAACATCCCAACAACGACCAGTGACTGGTTTTTCATGGGATGTTCACCACGGGTACAGGGGACCCAGAGCGGTGTCAGAATGGGTCAACTTCAACCATTGCACATGGGTAAGAATTTTGTCCCACGGCCATGAAACCGGTGGTCACAAACCATGATGGTTGGATATGGGTCTTTCTCAAGTCATAGGGCACCCCCAGTGATCATCCAGCTTAAAAATCATTCTTAACTATGAAGCAACTATTTTTAGGGGGTCCCTAGAGCTTCAGAAACCCCCATATGGTTGGGTAAAACCAAGAAACGATGCGCTGTAAAGATCCTTGTTGGGCTACAGCCAGGGTGTGTAGCCGCCTGAAACACCGACTCGTTCTGGGATCAGCATGGTCGCAGTACCAGAGCGGTGCCCATTTTCTAAGCATCTCTCAGCATGCAGCGCGTGATGAAAGTTCAGCCAGATCTGATGAAGAGTCAGGGTAGTGACGTAAACGTGAGTTTTTTTGAAGCTTTGGCAGCTTGGTACTGGGTTTTTCTTCAACCGCTTTAGCATTGGGTCAGGACTGCTAGCTGTTTCAAAAGACATTTGGTTGTTGAGCTTTCAAAGGTTGTTTTGTATTGTCCCAGTTGTGTTTGGGATGTTTGGCTGCTCAGCAGGCATATTTTTGGGATGGCTGAACTGACCAATAAGCATTGAAGAAAACCATGGTTAGCTCAAAGTAACTGGCCATGGTTCATCTTATAACCAGGGTTAGTTATCATGTAAGCCCAGTAGCTAATTAAGCCCAGTTAGTGAATGATAAGCACCACTTATCTTCTAATTGACCACTACACTCTCGTAAATGGCAATGGACAATCCACCATTTATTGGTAGTTTCCCAGGGTTTCACTCGAACATATAGTTTATATCCATTGCCAGGTCAGTTTAGTGGAGGGTAACCACGGCTTACAACCAGGGGTCGTTCAACCAGAGCCGGGCAGGACGAGGAGAGCGGTGCTGCGGAGTCCTGGAATTTGGTGACTGGACCTGATCGAGGCGCCTGCTGCGAGTGGTGATGCTTAGTGGTTCCGAAGGGTCGTGAACCATGGGTGGTTCCCCAACCGTTGAGCTAAGCTTCCCAACCCTTCAATTTAGCACAGTAGCAGGTAACCAACCCCAGCTACAACAATGATGGGTTAACTATGGCTAATGGAACGGTGGTTGACTATGGCCAATGGTGGGTAATGGTTAAGTATGAATAATGAACTACAGGTGGTGAAAATGGTTTTTGGTTGATGGGCCCGAAGGGTGGTTAGCTATGGCCACTTTTTGTGGGTTTTGGTGGTTGATAGTTCATTGATGGTGAATCAGTGATTAAGTTGATGTTTGATGATGATTCATTGATGGTTCAGTTGATATTTGGTTGAAGGTTACGTGACGGTTGACGGGTAACTGCTGGCTGACAAAAATTAACAATGGCTGATCGGGGGCAAGATAGGTAATACCATTGGTTAATTGCGCTTAATAGCCTCTGAGGACGTTTGAACGGATTATGATGATGGTTGATACGTGTTGAACATGATGATTAATTTTAGTCACTATTGCATTCTGATGGATTCGTGATGGGCTAATGTGATAGGTGCTCTGGTAATCAGGTATTGATAGTGGCGAACCGTGGGTTCATGATTGTTGATTGTTTGCCAGAGAAAATATTGTCGGGCATCAGCTATGTCATGAACGGTTGATGCTTAACATTTGACGTGATTTAGAATGTAATGATGGGTAGTATCATGATTGATCATGATGACTCATGCCGATCATTTGGTGGTGGGTATGAATAGAAGTGCATTCATTTCTATGAACATGTAGCCCTAAGCTACGCCAAGGTGTCATCTTCACTACCAGCATCCCACAGAGCACCCAGCCTCCTGCCACGACCAGGTGCTGGTGATCCAGACTGCCTGTTTTCGTTGATGCTGTGGCACGAGGAAGAGCCAGGCAGCTCAGGTACTCAGCATGAGCGGGGCGTTGAGCAGGGGTTGATGGGCAGTTCATGGTTGTAGAGTTTGGACCTGATCTAGCTGGGATCATCATCATCATCATCATCATCATCATCATCATCATCACGCTCGGCATCATCATCATCATCATCACGCTCGGCATCATCATCATCATCATCATCATCATCATCATCATCATCATCATCATCATCATCATCACGCTCGGCATCATCATCATCATCATCATCATCATCATCATCATCATCATCATCATCAACCATCCATTAACCATTCCATATCCCAATATCCATCCTTGTTATCCCCTATAAATCACCATTGCTAAACCGTAGTCGGTTGGTCATCACCATCATCATGACCACCATCATATGGGATGTTTTGGAGGACTATTGTTTCAGACGACCATCCCATCATTCATGGACGGCCTCGTTTGAACTGCACGTCGTTGCTCAGGTATCGAAATGCTCGACGTTTCGCCTTGAACGTGCGGCCACTGAACAAGGCACAACCTGACCCCGGGGTCTGAACGGGGTGGCAGTTGCAGGTGGGTCATCTCACCCAGGCTGAAGCTGATGGAGACCCGGCTATGTCAACGATTCCCAGAGGATAACCCCCTACTAGCTATCACTGACCATTATCAACCATGTGTTGGCCATTATCAACCACTATTGACTTTTATTGACCAGCCAATTGGCCACTATACCAGCCAATTTAACTATTATCAAACCATCACTAGTTATTAGCCACTAATGATTAACCACAATGAACCACTATTCACAATCGTGAACTAATCATTAACCATCATTATCCATGATTAACCATCATTTTTTATCATTAACCATCATTAGCCCGCTATTTAATGACCATGGCGTATCAGCCAGCCACTGAAATCCCCTGCAGCTTGCGTGACACCATTGGTTGAGCGCTCAGGGCTGTTTGGAAGTTCGGAGCTTGGACCTCAGCTGCAGAGCCAGCCAGTGTTTGGACGTATTCTTTCAGTCTTCTATTGACCATACCAGATCATACTAGAAACTTCTATTGACTCATTAACTGTCATTTCATATCTAAATGGTGGTTTCTCAAAATAAGGGAACCCAAACAATGGTTGGTTTATTACTATAAATGCTCAATAACGGATGATTTGGGGGTACCCTATTTTGAGAAACACCCAAACAGGTATGCAGTATCATTTGTCAACAATTGATTTCTATAAACGATGGTGACGGTATTTGGCTGGTCAATAAAACTTAATTAGCTACTGATAATGGAACTAGCAGTTAATAGCTACATGCAATTGGTTCATGATCAATATGGTTGTAATGCCTAGTTATTAGTATACAAACTACATATCATTCACCTTGAAATCTATAGGTTCATGATCAATGAAGTTAATGAACGTTGATGATAGTGATGCTACATGTTGATATGTATATATATATACATAAGGTTGATGATGTCGATGCTGAATATGAATGTTACAATAGATATCAAGAAGGGTCAAACGAATAAGGTGATCCCTGTCATTGACCAACATACAATCATGCCTTTGATATTGTTTTTGCTTTCTTTTTTAGTTGAATGTTATACTGATCGTGATTTGTTTGTTTCTCTCTTTCTCGATTTCCTATTTTCTTGGTTTGGATTGGGTTGTCTTTTGTGTGTTTGCTTTTTTGTTTGTTTGTTTGTTTGTTTGTTTGTTTGTTTGTTTGTTTGTTTGTTTGTTTGTTTGTTTGTTTGTTTGTGTGTTTGTTTGTTTGTTTGTTCGTTTGTTCGCTATGTATTTGTCGGCTTTTTGTTGTTTGAGTTTTGCTGGAGTGTGGACGGACTAAATATGTGGCTCAACTTCCTGGTGCGGCTCAGGACATGGGAACAGAGATATTGCCGCCGAAGTGTTGTGCTAGATTGGGGGTATTCATAGCGGTAGTTGGTGGCTCCTCCAGCCATAGGGGCCCCCAAAAAAGGCTGGTTTATTACTATCAGTGGTTGATAAACTGGATGATTTGAGGGTACCCCTATTTTGAGAAACACCCAGTTGGGCCAAGGAGAAACAATTGCGGTAGCCCTGAGGGTTAGACAGAAATCATCATTTGTTTCATTTGGTTTTGGGTCAATGCAACAGAGTCAGTACAGCTTTGTGTGACATGATTGTCAGAACCATTGATCAATTCTTTGATGTTTGAATCAATTTCAGAATCTCAACCATGATATCAATCATTGAATGATTCTCATTATCTCAAGATTCTTCGCTTGGCTTATGCCATGGGATGGGCTGCGGCTGGGCTGCACTGGATCTGTGCCATGTCGTTGGCTACGAGGTTTCCGACCCAGCAGCGATTTGTTGGGCGGCCAAGAGCCGCAGCCACGCCCGTGATGAGTTGGGGGCCCGCCCTTGGATCTGCCACAGAGTCATGGCTGGTCTGGGCAAGGCCCGGATGGGATAGCAGGTTGGGGAATGATGGTTAACATGAATATGGCGAACAAGCTATATATGGCTATATATATTTATATTATAGTAATTTATAGGATTTTTTGGAATGATGCTTGTATACACCAATTGTGAGAATCAATGGTCAACAATATGGAATAACCCACAAGAATGGCTAAACAACTGCTAAATTGCATTTTTGGGAATGATGGTTAACCAACTAGACTAGTGAGATACAGGGTTATGTAGGAGTTATGTGGGGTGTCTAACCATTGAGAATGATTAACAAAAGGGGCTAATCAACAACAAGAATGGTTAGACAACTGCTAGTTGGTGGTTTTGGGAAAGACAACTGTGATTGTAGATTACTGAATGTTCGAGTTTTGGCAGTCGGGTGCAGGTTCAACAGACCAGCAGTGATTAGAAACTGCCCTAGTTGATTGCTGTTGCTTACCAAGAAGTCCCCATCATCAATTATCAACCACTATTGTCAGTATCCAAGATTAATCTTCATTTTCCATCATGAACTTTCATTAACCATTTTTCACCACCATTTACCGTTACTCTTTGATCCACGGCCCATATGAGTTGTATGAGCATAGGATAATTGGCACAGCCACCGATGCCGGCGCTGAAGCTACAGTTTAGTTGATCAACATTCCTATGAGGTGGGACCCCCAACAATAGTTACATCATGTCACACCCACCAGAACGATACTCACCCTAGTTGTATCAATCAATGCGGTTTTTGTTTGCCCGGATTGATTAAATGTATTAATTTTACTGCAGGATTGATGAATCATCTACTGTCCAACTTATGGGACTTTCCTTCTCATAGTTTCATTGATCAACATAGGGACTATGAATAGTGAGTAGTTGTTCAGTAGGAACATAGCCACTATTGTACAACTTGATAAACATAGTTGCACAGCCACATAGCCACTATTGAACCGCTTGTGCAACATTCAAAAGTGGCTATGTGGCTGGGGACACATGCGGTCTGCGCAGGTTCCCAGTTCCTCAGTCGGAAATACAGGGAATGTGTTTGAAAGCACCATGTGGCTGGATCGAATAGCAATAAAATGGACCTTAATTATGGCAAATGATCTTTAGCAGTGGAGAAGTGACAACATGACTTTTCAAGCAATAAGGGTTTTTCTAGGGGTACCCCCAAATCATCCTTTATTGATTGATGTTTTTTAGTAATAAATCAACCATTTTTGGAGGTACCCCTTGTTGAGAAACTACCATACGGCTAGCAGGTCATTCAATCATAGGAAGTCCGCGACAATTAACCATCCATAATTCACCGTGATTTATCACACGAGTATTAGCAACCACAATTAATCCAGTGGCAGACAAGCAATAAAGCACTGCTGACCATTGGCGCACCATGAGTTAAATCACGTTTGGTCTTGAGTAACCACCATGGACCACCACTGATCATGTCAATCATCAGTTAACAACCATGAACCATCATTTATCAATCATCATTAATTAACCAGTATCAGTATTGACAGTATTGATCAGTAACAATCATCACTTGACCATCATCACTCATCACCATTAATCATCCATCAACCATCACTCACCACATTTAGCCATATGTTTTGCCTTGATTACCCACCATTACACTCTGGAAAACTAACTTGGAAGTAGAACATCCACCATTTGTCATGTGTTTTACCCATAAGAATTGGTGATTTTTCGCTTGCAGGTCTGTTTGCCAGAGAGTAGTGACCATTGAACATGGTTAATTTATTTGGTTTCCAGGTCTGTTTGCCCCCCAAAAATGTGGTTTTTTTTTCCGCAGTTTTTGTTGCCTTGGCTGCCCTTGGCTCCAAGGCCCAATGATTTCATCGATGCTGGTTGGCGCATTGCCACCATCAATGGACGCCCGGCAGGGGGCACTCAGAGCTGCCAACCGTTCCGCGTTGCGGGACACGAAGTCCAGGGATGGCATGGCTCGCTAAGAATGGTTGAAATATGTTCAGATCATGTTAAATCAATAGTTACTTAATGGATAGTTGATGGTCAACTAATAGTTAATGGATGGTTAATGGATGGTTGATGATGATGATGATGATGATGATGATGGTTAATGCACGGCTGATGATGGTTAATGGATGGCTAATCAAGGGTTCAAAACCCTGAATCGATATTTTCTGAATAGTGATGAATTGTATGGCCAAGAAATGATATTTTTCGATTCAGGTGGATGGATTATGTATGTTTCACACCAGCTACTGTTGCATGTTTGTGAATGAGTACTGGTGCACATTTGTGTATGCTGCATTTGTGTATGTTTGTACTCACAGCCACAATCATTTGTAAATACATCATACATGCAAGCACCTACATGTACACACGTGTGTTAGTCTGTGCGTGCAGTATTAACCCATTGATTGCACACATTTATTCACATACGTATTCATGCAGCGCATTATGTGTTTTTTGTTAGCACTCTTAACCCCAAAGTACATGATGCTGCTGCTGCTGATGATGATGATGATGATGATGATGATGGTGGTCAATGGATGGCTGATGATCATTAATGGATGGCGAATCAAGGGTTGAAATCGAAACTTCCCTAGCTTTGATTTTAGTAATGTTCTACTTGTGTCCTTCCTTGATGGTGCATATCGCATGTGAATCTGGCCACTCTTTATTATCACCCTGTGTCGCATGGGCAGGGGTCAATACCAACCATCCGAACAATAGGTATAGATGAACATTCCAACAAAGACTAATTTTGACATCTATTGGATATTTAGCAGGGGTACAGGCTATTGACCCGCAATCACCCCTATTATGAGAATTAAATGTCGGACTATCGCGACTATAGAGATAGTTCCCAATGATAGTTCCTAAATTATTTCTTTTGGGGACTATCGCGACTATGAGAATTAAATGTCGAAATCCCCTGACAATTCCCTGTCGTCTTGCGGAGGCTTGCGCAGGCAACTGGGACACTGCTTGGTGAGAAGATGTGAACAGTGGTTGAGTTGCCTCGATTGAACGTCCCTTCTCCCTTCTTGTTAGTTCCGTATGTTTTTTATCTATCCTACCTGGGATCCTGGCACATCATTGCCTCACTTGCCCCATTCTTTGTCTCCCTGGACGGCCGCACTAGCACACGGATCCCTGTCAACCGAAACCCCCGCTCTGAGTGACTGCTACCGTTCCTTCTCACCATCTTTTTTCTAGACCTACCAACTTGAAACCAGTGGACCCGATTTAGTTGTGCCTTTTCATTCTCATGCGGATGAGTTGCGACAGAAATCCGGGCCGTTCAGATAGATTGGAATCACAATCATGGATTTTGCAGTACAGGCTTATTAATGCTATATTGTTCAGAGGTGGGGCATAGCAAATATGACAACCAAGAACAAGAAACATTTTGACAATATGCTAATGGTATGATAATGCTAGTGGCAAATAGAAGTGTACCAACTCCGATGGTTTTATATTTTTTACAGGTGAATACACCACCCAAAGAGTCATTGATCGTGACCAAGTTCTGGATTTGGCAGATCAGTTTCAAAACCAGAAAGCCCATTGAAAAGGCCCGGTTTTGCACTTTGCTTACCCATGCTGGCGGCTTTTCCCGTGAATTTTTCCACCGACCATCTGAACCAATCCTTGAAATGGTGAAATTCCAGCAGTCCCTTTCCATTCAACCCATTCAGTTGATGATGTCTATGGGAAACCACTAGTCAACCAGCTAATCAACCAGCTTAAGGTTAGATGTGAAGTAACTCGTTTTGTTTCCGTGGGAAATGGCTCGAAGTCACTAGCAAGGCCGACATCCCAGGCCACTGCAGAAGATGTGGAGACCATCTTGGCCCAAGCAAATCAGGAGCTGCCGATGACAAGGAAACGATGGTGAAACAAGACATGAAGCGATAGGCCGTTGGGAACACACATGGCTGTGGGTCAATATTAACCAACCAATAAGCGGGGTAATAACCAGCAATAAAAGTGGGAAAACAATGGTTTAATGATAGGGAACCAGGGGTACTAAGGGTTTTGACCCACAGCCACATGGGATCACCTGGGTGTTTCTCAAACTGAGGGTACCCCTAAATCATCCAATCTCATTCATTTATAGCAATAAACCCACCTTTTTGTGTCACCCTGTTTTGAGAAACCACCACTTATTGGTCGTTCCATGGTTTGATTGGGCTTGGTTAAGCAAATGTTGGTGAAAATGATCTTTTTTTAGCACCATCAAAGCCCAACACCTTGCAACTGGTTAGTTGCGGTGAACACTTGTGCGAAGCATCCATGCAAGGTGGGCCTCCCATACAGTGCTGAAGGGTGTTTGAGAGTGACTGATAGTGGTTGATATTGATTTGGAATGGCTAATAGTTTAGTTTTGTTTTTAGTAAAGGGTAAGAATAGCAAGCAATGGTGTATGGTGGGTAATTTTGTTGAAATAACGGCTTCTAGTGGTTAGCTTAAGAATGGCCATAGCGAGCGATTAAAAAGTGGCAGCAGGTCGACTCCTCTCTGGAAGATGGTCTTTGCCGTTCCTTAAGGTCATGCTACGATTGTCGGAATGGCCACTACTGGGTCAACTACTAATCGCTCATGAACCAGCAATCAACCACTAGTCAACCACTATGGTCAACCACCAATGACACCGCTAAGCTTAAGGCTATGGTCAACCACTAATCAACCAGTGAGCCACCAATCAACCAGTGAGCCACTAATCCACCGCTAGTCAACCACTAATCAACCACTACCCCGAATCAACCACCAAGCTCTAGAACCATTTTCATTCCAGGACTTGGAAGATGATGTCAGTGAAGACGGTGGCTGGTCACTGAGCGGTCCCTCCATGGTTGGGGTTGAGCAGCTCAGCAGCAGCTTGGAGGACACGGGCCCATGGAAATGGGAGATTCTATTGCCAGCTTGACCCCCAACGTTGGCGATGCGTTGGTTTTACTACCAGGGAAAGTACCAATCATGGCAGTGATAAGGATAGTTCAATGGCGAATCTTGACACAAGGTGGGCCCCCTGGAAAGTTGGTTAAGCTTCGCCATTGAACAAGCTAGTTGTATCTACCACAACTAGTACTTGCCCCAGTAAATGCGCACCACACTAGGGGCCATGGCTATGCATCAACCCCCCACACGGTTGATTTTTTGCTGACCATGATCAATTAATTGTGAGTTGTCTCTTCGGGTAACAAATTCGTTTTGCCGCACCCGCCGGGGAACAACTTGCAGGGTAGAATGGCATCTGTTTTCCTACCGTTCTACGATTCTTGCGCAGCAACTGGTTGGCCATCGGGAAAAAGTTCGGACTCAGAACTGGAATATAGCAACACAGAACAACCAACTACAATATCACACATGTCACATGTTGACTCATGTTGACCACATCTAGGTGTCAGAATTCAGGAGGATCAGGAGCCATGACATGGAAACGGCTTGGTATCCCTAAGACTGCTGCCTTTGGCGCCTGCAGCACCATGGCATGGCTGGCTATAGCTGGGCTTGGCACCGTCCCCAGGTCGGCCGAAAGTTTACGATCGAAGGCTACAAAGTTTATGCCTGTGCAGCGCTCAGAGTCAGCGATGAAGTTGGGTCGTTGCCATGGTTTATGATGGTTTATCTGTAGCTAAGAAGCAACTGATGATACAATGGTGATGGCATAGTTAATGGTTTGTTTATGTTTGTTTACTTGTTGGCGGCTCTAAACTTTTTTCGATTTTTCCCTAGTGATTACTAGAAATGATTGGTTGACAATCATATTTTTCATAGGGGCGGTTCAACCGAGAACCACTTTATATTTTATTCATTATGGTTCATAGCTATAATCAACTCGTGGTCTCATGGTAATGGCATAGCGAATGGCTAGTGGCTGATAACCAATTGGTGCTACATACCATAGTTATTCATTAATTACCATGTATTATGGTTCATACTGCTAAGAATGGCTCATCATAGCTAGTAACCAACTTGTGGAAAATGTGTAGCGGAACACATCTCCCTACATAGATATATGGCACTCTGTTGGCTTTCAGTATGTTCACTGGGGCGCAGGTTCTTGCCCCACAACCATACACTCCCCATCAGGAATGTCCATCGCTGATCCTAAGGCACGTACCAACACCCTGGTACGGAACTCAGCCGGTGGCATTGGGATGATTGTCGGCACCTTGCAGTGATGGTGTGGTGTTGCGTAGGTCGTTTCACCTTGAATTGCGTGACATGTAGACTTGCGGACATCACCTCGAATTACTGTGACATGTATAGTAGATGTGCACTGAAATTTGCTGGCCCCGGTGTTGGAAGACATAGAAGCGAAGGGTAGTTGACAGCCGGTTGTGCGCTGCGGCAAGTGCCACTCAAAGGATGATTTCAAGTTACGAACGGTTGATTCTAAAGTTCTTGGGTGTCCAGGGTGTTGGAGTCTTGGATGATTTGATCACTTCTTGGCTTAAATAGTTTGTACTTCGCTTCATCCTTCGTTGAACTTTTAGGATCCACATCACCAAGTTTCAGAGCATCTATGATTGGCACCATGCCCATGTACGTGGGTAAAAATGAACACCCGGCCAAATGCAAAGTGTTTGTATGCGTCCTCATCAAATGACTGGAAAATGTGGCTTGCCCTTGCTATCGCTTCCCTTTTTGGAGCCCCTCTTTCCTTAAACTTCCCACAAATCGCTGACTAGAATGGTCGAGATGGACATGTATACCAGCTCTGCAAAATTCCCCGATTGTGTGTCGATGTCCAATGTTGTCAAAGACTGCAGAGATCAACAGTGATTTCTCTGCTGCATGGTGGCTCCTAGGCCAGTGGTGTCAGCAAGGCAGGGTTGGTGTTGACCCTGTGGGCCACCACCATGGAATGGGCTCTGACTTGCTGGGAACTTGTGGCTTTGTTGCGATTTTAGAGGAACGATTCTTGGTTGCTCAAATCTGATTGGTTCATCGTAGTTATGCAAATGTAAATGTTCCGCAAGAAATCCTGTCAAACCGTGATACTACCCTAGGCGTGTAATATACTTGCAGCGTTGTACCCTAGGGTAGCAATTACTTATTTGTACCAAGCAGGGTAGTTACTAGTTCCAGTATACCTTTCAATCATACTACTCTACTAGGGTAGGTATACGTAGGGTAGTTCTACCTAGTAGTGTCACATCATATATACCCTTTACTTTGCGCCCTGGGGTAGCTATACCTAGGGTAGCTATGACTGCACCCTGTCAGTCATGATACCGACCCAGCTGCCAAGCAGCCAGGCTGGAAACAAATATCGAGTGTGTTTCGAGAAGGCCTACGGCAATGACATGGCCGGGAGCCCGATCTACTGGGCAAGTTGGGGGCGTTGGGTCCATGATCAAGCAGCTACTTTCTAGGAGGTGCTTTCCATGCCTAATATGGCTATGGGTCAATATTAACCAACTACTATTGGGGGATAATGACCAACAATAATAAGGGAAACAATGGTTAATGATAGGGGAATTATGTCAAACAAACACATGAAAAAAAAACAGACTAGTTTTCTAGTTCTTTTGAGATACTAGTTTCTTGCTTGCAAGTGCGGCAAATTTCCAATTGCGACTGAAGCGTGCGGTTCGCATACCATTGAATTACCCAACTATTGTGACTGATAGTCTGGGCATCGTTTGTTTTGTTCCCATATATTTTTGGATGCCGGATGGCCCAAACATCATGTACCATGAAGTCAAAACATAAGCGCCTGCCAACTCTCCAACTCAGGTCGCTGAGTATGCTTTGATTTACTCTTGGACCATGCTTTGACCGTAGCAGTTGGGACTCAGTGTGCACCTCGCAGCAACTTATATTTCTGCGAACACATCAACCATTCTTGCAAGATTAGTGCACATGTGCTCGCGCACAAAAGGGAATATATTCAATGGTATGTTTACAAAGTGGGCCACTCCCCCCAGTTGTACGTTAGTTAAGAAGCCCCTGGACTATAGTTGTATTTACCATAACCAGTAGTTATTCTAGTTTTAGACAGTCTTAGCAAACGTTGTGGGGCCCACGTTGTATAATTTGAGTTTGCTCGCGATAAAACCCTTATAATGTATATAATCCAACTATTATGAGATCCTTAGTTGATTACAGTATCTACCACGACTATCATTCATTACTACTATTATCGATCAACCATCATGGTCAACCACTACAACCACCATTGTTTACACCATCATTGTTTTCTATGACCATCATCATTTGCAGAATAATCTGGTACAACGTAACTCTGGTAAAACAATACATCATCAATAATAGTAGTGGTAATTATAATCAATAATCATTTGCAGAAACATCATCATCATCAACCATCATCATCAACCATCATCACCAACCATGATCATATAACCATCATCATCTACCGAAGTAGTAAACAATGATAACCATCATCTACTGGGTAACGATTGTACTACTCGGTTGCAAACACCATAATTCACATCCAGGTATTTGCACCCGTCACACCTGGTTTTCGTCACCCGGTTTTCGTTGTTAATCATCCATAGTTTAATAACTATCATTAATCATAACTATAACCGAATCATTACTATAGCAATGTTATAACCATCATCATCATCATCATCATCATCATCATCATCATCATCATCATCATCATCATCATCATCATCACCCTCGGCATCATCATTATTACCCTCGGCATCATCATTATTACCCTCGGCATCATCATTAATACCCTCGGCATCATCATTATTATCCTCGGTATCATCATCATCATCATCATCATCATCATCATCATCATCATCATCATCATCATCATCAACCATCCATTAACCATCCATCAACTATTAGTTGACCATCACCGAGAGATCTTCGCGTCATTGGTTTTTCAACCTGCCAGGCCGTTGGCCTCGGCGAAAAGGTGGTCTTGCGCGTGGCATCCGTGCCGGGCGCAGGAGTGATGGGCCGTGCCGCGCGGTTGGAAGCGACGAAAAAATGGGTGGCAGGGTGCCATGGTATGGTTGTGAATGAGGTGAAGATATGATGATGGTTACTAGTAGGTGATGATGGTTAACATGGATGATATTAATGATGATGATTTTAATAGGGATGATCAATAGGGATGAGGTGAACATATGTTAACCAATGGTATTAATCAATGAGGGTTCAACCAGCCTTTCAACATGGGTCAACATGACTATGGGTTAATATCAACCAATCAACATATAGGTGATCAGAGGTGATCATAGGGTAACCAATGGTTACTAATAGCTGGTTAATGGTTAATAATGCTCGTAGATTGACAGGGATATACTAACCCATACTACAAGGTGGGCCCCCAACCACTTAGCTTAGATGGTTTATAAGTAACTTAACTGGGGTTAACTACCCAGTTATAGGGGTTATAACCCAACTTATAACTGCCAGGGGCTCACCTTGTAACATATAGTGGAACAATAGGCATTGTTAATGATGTCAATTGTGTTTATTACTGGTTGTTAACATGATTGATAAGTAACTTTGTGGTTAATGATGATGGTTACTATTAGATGATAGGTTGAGAATGATGGTGAACCATTAATGATGGTTGATCATTGCGGTTACTACCCTTACATGTTGACAATGATGATGGTTGATAGTGATGGTAATAATGATGGTTAATTAGGGATTGTATATCGTGTTCCTGCAATGATGGTCAAACATAATCGATCATTAATAATCATGATTAAGAATAAATGGACACCTGTTTGATTATTGATGGTTGAGAATGCTGGATGATTAATGGACATACTCATTGAGTATGACTCTGATGAACCATTTGATTGATTCGTTCTGACGTTTTTATGTTGTCGTGGTTGATTCGCAACATGTTTGGGTTTGATCATAGATGAGTAGATCATGGCAGGTCCATCTTGGTCGTAAACTACGCTCAGGTACAACAATAAAGGGAGGCTTCCCTGCTGGGTTCATTACCCGGCCCAATGCTTTTCCAATCAATGGTCCCATGAACCCAGAACCCATGGTACGAACCGTGAGCGGAGAGGGGTACCACGCAGCTTTATGTCTACTACAATTTTGTGCTGCGAAGCCTCATTTACACGTGTGCTGGCATGTCCAAGCAACCTCACGATAGCTACGTAGAATGAGAGCTTTGCTTGATGAAGGTTGATTTTTTCTGAGCAGTGTCAAAGGGCAGCGACCAAGACTCTGCGGGTCAAAGATGTTACTGTTGATGGAGCTACCCCACAGTCATGAGATCATCAACTGCTGGATTTCTGAAGCATTTCTGCCAACCCCCGCAGCTTCTCGTTTTTCCCGTGCCATTCCAGGAGCCGCAGCTGGTGCTGTAGTAGGCTTGGAACTTTGCAGCTCATCTCCAGTGTTGACCAGGGCAGAAATGATTTCATGCTCGCAGTGAGGGAAATCTATGGAGAGGCTTCTACCACCACTGAATGGTGAGTTGGAAACTGATTAGCTGGAAAGACTAAGAAGGCCTCTACTAACTAGTCAGTTTCTTGTTTGGATGTGGTTAATCTAGGAAGGTGGGTCTCGATTTTGTTCAATGGAACGCTTCTGCTAGTAACTTTGGGAGATCGGTTGGGAATGCTTTTGGGACATTTTGCCAGCACATGTTTTTTTTGGTTTGGGTCGACCAGCATGCAACTTGTTTGGGGTGGTAGAGGCCAAAGAGCAACTTTTTGGATTCCGTTCAAGGACTGTAATGGCTTGCATGTTTACCTCAAAAGCATCTCAAAAAGTATACACGTGCAGCGGTGATAAAATGTCTACTTATCCGGGTATGTCAAGTATGATATACATATTGCATCGGCTCAAAGCTTGTAGTTCTCTAGAATCCACCTTGGAGACTACATTACTCTTGCTTACATCCACGCGTCTATCCAGCGATCCAAACATGACGCACACAACCAACCTAGGGTACCTGATATTCAGCATCAACTCCAGGATGGTTGCAGCCAGTGCAGTATTGGTTGAGTACTAATCGCTACTAGCACTGACAGTTTATCAACACTATTAGCATCACTAGCATTAGGTGATTCACCATTGCTACTTAGTTGATTATGAACCACTATTGGCATCACTATATCCGTATAGAATGAACTATGCTCATACACTAGATATGACCATACTCAGCAAATGAACGGCTTTGACAAATGCATTTTCAACCATCACTATTTGTATCTCTATAGAGTGTATATATATATATATAAAAATGGGTTCTGGGTTCAGCATGACCATCACAAATTATGTCCCATATAAAATGCACCATGACCATTTGTATCAACCATCACTATTTGTACCACTATATGGGTGTTTCTCAAAATAGGGGTACCCCCAAATGATCCAAAATCAATCACCTATACTAATACTATACTAATAAACCAACCAATTTTAGGGTTCCACCAATATGCTACTGAGAAACCACCATATTTGAAATCCATGGAACCATCATATTTTGAAAATGTTTGTCACCCTCTGGTATACTAACATGACAACGGAGAATCCACCAGTTTATTAGGAAAACCCTGGGAAATCATCCATCGAACTGGTGGATTTTCGATTGCCATGTTAGCTTGCCGGAGGGTACCATGAAACCACCATATTTGCGAGAAAGCACCGAGTGCTTGTTGGTCGCCAGGCTTTGGACTGGAGATCGGCCACGGGTTAAGTGGCTTGGACACTGGCTCTGGCACGCGCGTACGGAGCACCCAGTGCAAGGGTCACGGCTGGGTAGTGGATGCTTCAGCAGGTTTGAGTTCGGTGAACCATTATTAGTCTATGTTGGTTGATTACTAGGTGATTCTTAGCCTATATTGGCTGAAAATTGGCCAATCCATTAGTATCCTATGTTGGTGCAGAATTCTTCCCATGTCCGGGAAGTTTTGACCACTGCAGGAAGCCCATTGACCCCATGATTTTTCAAAGTGGCATTGACAGATGCACCCGTTGTCCTATTGATGTCGAAGGCCGTGAAGGTGTAAACAAATCAAGAGGATCTTTTAAGCCTATGCTCACTTTCAGAAGCTAGAAGCAACTCAAGGTCGCGCTATGTTCTGTTTGCTTTGTCTATGTTGTTGGGCCTGCCCACGCATGAATGCTCGCAATACCACTTCCCAGATCCATGCTCTTTGGTTCATGGGATGATTTGTTTTTTGTTTTACCCAGACTGGTACTCTTGGTTGTATAAATTTGTGGATGTTGTTCACAGTATACTTGAAATGATTGTCCATGTTTGCTATGCCTGTATTGGTGGGTTGTCAAATTATATGTTTTTCGGCAAAAAGAACATCTGCATAGCCCAGATGATGGCTTGCTGGTGTGCATATCTAAACATTCTGAGTGTATTCCGCCTTTGGTTATCACCCATCGCCCAGTCAATGGACTGTGGTTCTTGACTCGTTATTTGTTGGAATGGCATTGTTGGCGAGGCCCTGTTGATCACTGTTGGTGTGTTCCCTGATGGTTCTCAAGTTGTGCTTAGCTTTGAGAACCAGAAACTGGCCTGATGTCTACACCTTGGGAAACTCGCCTAGAAGTGCAAAATTCCACCATTTATAGCTGGTTCAGCCCCGGAAAGCCTGCCAGGCAGTGGTGGTGTCTGAAACCGCCGATCCGCGCCTTGCCTATCCAGCTGGCCGTTCGCAGCGAACGATGTGTCGTGGTGACTGCGAAGAATGACAGGTATGAACGATGTATGATATCGTTTGTTATTGGTCAACATATGTTTTGTGTATATATTGGTTAACTCATGTAATTTGTATATATATATATATATATGTATGTATTTATTTGGTAAATATGTTTTATCATATGTATGTAGTCATTTGTTTTTGTTAGAAGCGTGTATTGAATATGAACAGAGAGTGCTTTGTGTGTATACACATACACATGCCTACATATTTACACACATTCGTGAATATGTTTGATTCAATGTATATATTCATATCTAAATATTTGTATATATTTTGCTATACTTGTTCATGTGCTGTGCACCTCAGCACCATTTGCAAGTGTCCAAACATGTCTAAACCAAAGTATTGGTGAATGGGGAAGAAAATCAACAACCATGCAGAAATAGCAACCAACAGCAGGTCCGATGCTTGTTGATTGGACATCAACAGGGCATCTACCAACAGCGACGTTGAGGATTGCTTGCTGATTTACTGCCGTAACCCCTCACCATCCGAAAATTCAAACATGGCAGTGGGTCAAAGCCCTGTACCCCTGGTTCCCATCATCAGCCATTGTTTTCCCCACTATTGTTGCTTAATATTGATGGTTAAGGGCTTGACCCAGCTCGCCACATCAGTGATTTGGGGCTTCGCTTTGGACCCCTGTGCAACTGCGCGCAACCTCGGTGCTCCTTGATGCTGTTCGTCAAGCGCTCTACAGGACCTCGCGCTTGCACTGTACCTCATTAGGGGCTGTACGGATGTACTTCATTAGGGGCTGTCTAAGCATGGTGGTCACCTCAAAACGATGGGCCTTCATGACCACACGCATCTAGGGTTGGATTCCCTAAGTAAAAACAGTGGGACTGCTCCAGCGAGCGGTGCCCCAGTTGATTGTTTTGAAGCCGAAGTTTCCAGCGGCATTTTTCGCGCCTGAGGCTTCCCCTGATAGTGGAGCCTGCAGACATTGGGAGTGCGGGAGCCGGGTTTTTTCCAACGGAGGGGACACAACTAGATTTAGATGATAAAAGTGGTATAGTATGATGGACATAGTGTGTATCTTGTCACATGGAGTCACAAATACTTACAAGGTCAGATCTGTCAAGAATTGGTGGTTGGATGTGCATTCATAGCAATTTTAGTTGTTTAACCCGCTGCGGAGCAACTGTTCCTGATTGCAGTAAACAGCAATAAACAAACCACAAGAAACCCATAAACTTGTGATAGCATGTTTATTTCATTTCAGTTCTTTATTTGCTCGAAATTCAGAGATTTATTAATCTATGTGTATATGGCTGGTATTTTCCTTGGGTTGCAAGTGTGGGCATTACCCGGGCTACCTTGTTAGTTACTATTGACCCATAGCTGTAAATTTATGTAACCATGGGTGCCCATCACCAACCGTTACTACCATGAGTAACCATTGCCAACCATGACTCCAACATCATATACTGGCCATGGCTGGTACTGGCCCCATGATACCTTGAGTCTCCAATGACCAAAAACGCAAAAATATCAGACCAAAACCAAGAAACCCAGAACAAAAACAGGTCTTTGGACGTAGCTATGCCTATTCTGACCATGGTTGGTAATGGTAGCATACTCCAGGTACTACCAGGAGTAACCATGACCAACCATGACTCGAAAATCCTTTGCTAAACACTATGGTAATCATATCTAGTAAATGGTACTAGATATAATGGTACTTACCTCGACCATGACCAACCATGAGATCATGGTACTTACCTCGACTAAACATCTTTACTAATATAGTGGTGGGTAATAGTGGTACCATTATATATAGTACTACGAACCATTACTTATTATATAATGGTACTATTAACCATTAGTATTAACCAACCATGGTTGATAGTGGTACCGTTATATCTATTCCTCAGGTCGAGACGATCCGCCGCTCTATGGCTGGGCAGCAGAGGAGATCAGGCGACCGACCCGGGGGGTCCTTTTCGACTGGAGGTTCCCAGTCGTTGGTGACATCCATGGCTGGTAACGGTTAAAGCCATGGAAGTTGAGGTGTCACCATGGTCATCCAGTGGTTATCTGTAAGGTGAAGTAAGCCTGTAGGTTCTGGAAATTGATATGGCAAGTGGGTTCTGTACTTACAGAACTTATAGGGTTACTTCACCCCAGTTGTTAAGTGCTGACATGAAGCCATGGTTACGATCCCTGAAGCCATGGTTGCCAGCCCCTGAGGCCATGCGTAAGTTACATGTTCCCTGCCCCTGAAGCCTTGGTTGCTTATGGACTTATGGGGTTCCTTCACCTTTCAAGATCTGACCTTAGGTGATTATGGTGAGAAGGGAAACGCCGTGACACGTCCAGTTGTGGGGTACAATCTTAGTGGCTGCAGTTTTGCCTTTTCTGATGGCGTTCAGAGTCAGCAGTATGGTCTCTCCAGAGTCAGCCTTGCAATGCATCATTTTGAACTGACAGGTACTCTCAGGAAAATCCGCCATTTGTAGCTGGATTGCTTTTTTCAAACTGATGATTTTTTAAGTTTCCAGGTGCAATTGCCAGAGTGTAACGCAGCCTACAACTGGATGTGCAGCGACCAGGGTTAGTTCACCATGGTTCGTTGCAGCACCCTACAAGGTAGCTGAACTCACCCCTGGAAACTATGGAAATTGTAACCACTTACTACCATGAGCCCCCAGTTCACCAAAATTTTTTTGGTTTATAACTACTATTACCCCTGTTTTGGAGGGTAAAACCCTACCTTTTTTCGGGTTCTGGTCATGGTAGGCTGAATCCGCTAGGGCCATGTACCACCGCCACCCCGCCACGCCATGGAGGCGCCGAGCGGAAGCCAGTCTGATCCGGGCCTCCTTAGCCGAGAAATGTTGGGGCCCTGGGGATGAACCCTGACCCATGATGGGTTGAACCTTGAGGCCCTGGGAATTAACTACCACGAATACGTCTGGCTCAACAAACGGTGGCCTATCTAACACGAATTATTAGTGACTAATTAATATGTAATCAGTAAATAGATGGTTTATCCCTATGAAAATGGTGGTTTATCCCTATAAATGGGTGGTTTACTCCTGTCCAAGGTGCATTTGTATGACATGTTGGTTGGGATGAAGCGCTGATGTGATGCAACATCGTTGGGATGGGTGATCCCTGCTCGGGATTAAAATCATTAACCAATCATAGGAGGGATTCACATGATGGTTTCTTAAAATAGGGGTACATCCAAATCATCTAATATTAACAATTTACAGCAATAAACCAACTATTTTTCGGGTTTCCAAATTTTGAGAAACTGCTCCACGACTCTTGGATTTGTGCATTGCGACTGTGTTGATCATAGTGAAGTAGTGGGATCGTTCAGTTGAAACCATGGCTTCACCGTCTCAGTTGTATGGTTGCGCATCCAAGTTGGTGCCTAGAAGCGCCCAGAATTTGTCTACGTTTCATTGCGAATGCTTAGAGGTTTGGGGCGCGCACCATGGACGCGAGGTCAAATGGAAGGCTATCGATCGGATGAGCATGCCAACAAATGAACATCCTTGGGGGGTGCCAACCTATTTCTGGGAAGCCTGCTATGTGAGGTGTGCGGCACTGCGTGGTTGGGTGCACGGTATAAACATTTTTTGAATATTGCTCAAAGGTTGTTGGTCTGAAGGTGGAAGATCCGTTCATGGTCAGGAACTGTTCTCATGCAGTTGCCCTAAGACTTGAGTCGTAGCATAAATAGTAGCCATGTTTTAAAGATTGGTACTTTGTTTCACCTGCTGATCATGTGTACTGAATGAATTCCAGCAAGTTCTACTGCAACGAGGTACTGAACTTTGTATAGTCCCTCAACATTTTGACCATGAACGATGGTGTTTGTTGTTTTTCATGTTTTTTCTCGGTCATGATGACTGTTCGAACTGTGCCTCAGTAGATCGTGACTCTGAAATTTCAGTGATTTCGGCGCCACAAAGTATGCTGAGTTGGGAATTCCACCAGTCGACCTGGCAGCTCTGATCTGCTGTGGTTTTGTAGGGAATGACTCCGGCATCACAGTACTGCCATGAGCTTCTCTTTGTCTGTTCCATGTTGATTACTTCCACTACATCAATCGTTTTGGACCCACTGATACCATTAAAGCTGCAATTCAGATGCTTTTCGGATTTCACTAATTTGTATTCTACGCCTGCTTCCGCAGAGCCACAGGGTCAATATTGATTTCATGTTGCATGCAAGTGCATTATTTGAGCATCCAGCATAAACGTAAGCAAACCTTCCCATGCCAGCTGTGATTTCACTTGCTTTCTTTCACTGACAACTTTCAAACTTCTACGCAACTTCATTTTTTTTTGATCAGAAGCCACAACAGACAAAAAACTAGAACAATCTACATGTATCTAATACATTCTAATAGCATCTAATGGTGGTGTTTCTCAAAATAAGGGTATCCCCAAATCATCCTATATTAATCATTGTTTGTTAATAAACCAAGCATCTTTTGGGGGTCCCCTACGACTTGAGAAACCGCCATATGGGTGTTTCTCAGAATTGGGGACCTCCAAATCATCCTTTATTAATTACTTTTTGCAATAAACCAACCATTTTTGCGTACCCCAAACTGGCTTGAGAAACCACCAAGTAGTTCGTATATCCCCTATAATGGTTGTTTTAAGAGACTAAACTGGCATGAGAAACCACCATATCTTGAGTGGTAGCGCATGGCTATCACCTCACTTCCCAGGTCGCGTGGCTGTCGTGGCGGGTTTCAATTCCCGTGCGGTGCCACAGTGCGACGCTGGTCCCACTGGCCTCACTGGCCTCACTGGCTGTGAACCGATTCCACAAGCGGCTCAGCTAGTCTTCGTTGAGATGTGAAGTGCCTAGGTTTAATGGAGTTATGATCAGGCTCCACTGACAGGTCATGAATTGCCTAGGTTGTGCACCTACGGGTTGCAAGCCGAACCAACCCTGTGCTGGGGCTTTTTGTGCACCTTTGGGTTCATGTTAGCTGGGGGGACCGAACTGGTGAACATTCAGTGTACCCTACACACGCGGCGCAATTTTCATTTGCACATGCTACACATGCCTTGTTGGAGTTCAACGGTAGACAGGAGCTGACAACATGAACTTGCACAGGCCAAATTTGTCCCGCAATTTCGAGGCTACTTGTCCATTACATGCATTAGATACACTACATCTGGTATGTATATCACTTTCACTAAAGACTTACATGCATACATACATGCATGCATACATGCATGCAGAATACCTACCTGCACGTTTACTCGCAGCCTACTCAGGTGCTAATGGTGTCCGTGGTGCCATGCAAGCGTGCACAACTGCGGGGAAACTCAGCATGCTTCTGAAGCAAATTTATCCCATGTCTTTTTAGCAGGAATACGTCTCCGATATGTCGATCGACTAGATTCATCACCCGGATGCAATATTTTTGTATATGTTGTAGTTTCCCTGCGGAGACAAGACTTGTACAAAAGGCTTTGTGGCTGAGACAGATGTGCAGCAGAGAGCCATTAAAGTGTCCTCGACATCCAGAGGCAAAGTCTGATGATAGAAGAAACAATTCCATGTTGCTGATGCATTATCGAGGAAGTTTTCTCGTCGTTCCTAGATGTTTTTGTTGAATGTGTATCACTATTTGCATTTACTATGCTGCAGAATATTGCAGAAAGATATGTCTGAATCAATCCTATGCTGCATTTTCATATACACGTTATTCACTGTCAATAAATGTGAATACTCGCATATACCGTGCATCAAGCAGTGCAGATTTCCTTTGTGGTGTGGCAGCAGCAAAGGGTCAGGGTAGGTAGATGCTTGGCCAACCTGGTTCCTTGCTTGGTATGCAACCCATGATTCATGGCGCTAGCCACCAAGCATCCCGGCAGCAAACTAAGCTATGGCTATCTATAGATGCGGGATATGATCGAAAAGGTCACGGCGCCTCTGGTTCACAAGAGTTGGTACTTAATGTCAAATCCGTTTTTGCAGTGTTTCAATGATTGAGTCGTACGAAAACAAACTGGTTGATTGTTGAATTTACGAGTTCAACCCTCTGGTGTGTTGAAAAGTTCAGCCTTGGAAGTCAGAGATGTCGGCCCCAGGAACTCCACTTGCGCATGTCTGGACCTGAGAGGGATGAGATCCTGCGCGCAACAGGTTTCACCTGCCTTGGAAACCGCCGGGTTGTCAGAGTCCAATCTGGGTTGGAATCCGTGAATTTTCCGGGTAGAACCAACATTAACCAACAAACATCTCTAAGGGCTTAAGCAACCACCAATCATCATTTCATCATCCTTTCTGAACTCTTCACCATTCATAAACCAACATTATCCATCAAGTATCCGTTGAATTCACCAACCATCATGAAGTCTTGCCAACTATCATGGACTGGTGTCAACCATAGGTAGCCATTGAATTCACCACCCATCGTTAACTCTCACCATCAACAGCGACGAATCGACCGAGGTTGCGTTTGCTGGCCAGCTTGGTCCGTGGATATCGAGAGATCGAGGCCGCACTGCTGGTGCTGCGATCTCACCTGGGAAATTGATCGGCAAAAATGGTGCTGGAGAGTATGAAAGTTGGTTAAGAATGGCTTATGGCAGTGGAATAGCGGCAGAGCCCGAAGGTGGGTTAATCAATTCAAGGTTGGTAGTGGTTGGTAGTGGTAAAGTAAGCTATGAAGCCAAGGTTGATGAGATTTGTTTGATGGTTTACCAAAAATAATGGTGGAACAACTACTGGTTGATAATAGGGCTTATAGTGGTTGATGAACTGCGGGTTGATGACAGTTTTGAATACTGTAAGGCTTTATAGTGGTTAACAATAGGGGCTAGTAACCAAGAACAATGGTTAAACAACTGCTGGTTGATGGTTTGATTTGCATTTTTTTCTACCAAACGGTTGGTTGCTTGCTAATATTTGTCATAGGGGTTGAAACCACCAACCAGCGAAGGTTGGTAGTTTTAATTACAAAGATTGATGCAAAACAAAGGTTGATACTTATTCAAAACGATGGTTGGTAAGTGATGAGTTAAACAGATCAACGGTTGGTAGTGGTATCACAGCAAGCACAGCTTATCGATTTACTTCACCTGTTGTCTCCTGATACCTTCGTTAAACATACCGTCAAGTGGTCGGCAACCAGTGTGGTTGACAATGGTATCACTCAACAGTTGGCCCCAAGTGAAGGATCGCCAGTATATGATTTATGGTCAGTAATACTAGTTGTGATCAGTTATAACAAGAACTACTGAGTTGGTTTCTTAAAATAGGGAATCCCCAAGTTGTGGTTGGCTCATTACTGTGAATAACTAATAATATAAAAGATGATTTAGGGGTATATACTCTTTTTTGCAAAACATCCGTACGATCATTAACATGAATCATGACTACAGCGGCAGATCGAAGTCATCAGATGATTGTACTGTACAGTATTCGCCATAGCCATCAAGCGGGTATGGTCATCCTTCTTGTTCATTGAGGTACCAACGATGGGATTCCCATGGTTGATGCAGGGTGTCCAACAGGCCCCAGGTGTTCATTCATCTTTGATCACTGGCAGTGGTACATCACTTGTGACTCCTGGCAGCGCTCAGTCCTCGTCTTTTGGTATGAAACGCTCCATGTTTGAAGTCACCCATTGTTTGCAAGGGTAAGGAAGTGTCAGTTGGCCAGTCTACCATGTGACGTGTGTATTTCTTGCATTGAAAACCATGACCATGTTGAAAACCACGATCAAGATTGATTCAGTACAAACCCTTAGTATCAATTTTTTGACTACTGCCAATCATTGCCACTCATTGACCACTTGCACCATCAGCCACCAGCCACAAACAAAGAATTAACCACGAATTCATCAGAACATGAACCATTATTCTGCACTACTGGCGTTCACTGGTGACTAGCATTAACAACTAGTGAAATTACCATGACTTCACCATTAATTCACCACGAATTCACCATGAATTCACCACGAATTCACCACAAATTCACCCTGAATTCACCAGGCATTGCTGCCCATCATTCCCTGCTCCCTTGTGCTCACTGAATCTTTGCGCCCTTGCGCCTTGCCTTCGGGCGCCGCCAGGTTCAATTCGACAGTCACGACGAGATCATGGAAGAGCTTCGTTTCGGTGCGCTGGGATGGACGACGGGCTGAGCGGCTGCTGTGAGTACCACCTGTTGTGCTGTCCTGGATCAAGGCGAGCATGACAGGAGCGTAAACAAATGGTAGTATCATGTAGTATCGCTTGGGTTGGTCCTTCCGGGATTCATGCAAGGTCCAGAGATTGCTTAGTTTTTGGGATCAGAAGATAAATTCTGAGAATCGTTTTAATGATGAATTCTGATCATGGCAATCATGAATTGATGATGATTGTTCATCACAGTGTGATTCAGTCTATAGATGAGCTATCCTCAACAACTTATGGTTTGAGATGCACTTTTTGGATGGTCGTTTGAGAGATCAGTAAATAGTCCAACCACATATATATATATATAATTATATATATGTATATATAAATACTCCCCAGTTTATGGCATCAAAGTGGCTCACCAACTTTGGAGAATCCATGTGCATTGTAAAGGTCAGTTCATGTAATGAAAATAGCCAATACGCTCCTTCAATGAGACTCAAACATGCAAAATACACTAAAAACATAGCAATACAACAGGTTTACAAATGGCAAAATAGACTCCTTTCACCAGTTTTATGCTGAGAATGTGGGAAATCAATGCCCTTTGAAGTAGAAGTTTCAAATGACAACTGGTACTCCTAAAACTCCTCCAGAACTCCGGGCCTCCACGAGATCGTTGCCACGTTGCCCTGTAGCCCTGGCAGTTTTTTTTTTCCAATCTGGGTGGTCATTGGTTTTAACATGCTTTGACCCATGGAGTTGGATCTTTATCCAAACATATGTGCAAGGGTCAAACCACGGTTTAGATTGCTAAGTATTCGAGCCGCCATGCCAAAACACAATTTAGTTTTTTATGATGCGTAGCGATAGGGAGCCATATTATGGTGGTTTCTCAAAACAGGGGACCCCCAAAATGGTTGGAAGTGGTTAATAACTCGATGGTTTGGGGTTACCTCTATTTTGAGAAATATAGAATATGTGCAAGTATCACTGTGTATACTCAAATGTATTTCTATTTGTACGAGTTGACATGTTGATATGTGTAAACATTGCTTTGCTTATGTTTGTTTTATATGTGCATGTTATCTATACTATCAGATACTTTTATTTATATATTTAAATATATATATATGTGTATGTAGATATTCATATATAGCTACACACCTACAATTACATTTGCATACTTGTATCTTCATATGGGTATGTGCCAAAATAGTGGTACCCCCAAGACCAATGGTTTCCTTTTAAGATTATCATTGTTTCGTGGGGTTCATTGGTTACCCTATGGCTTGGCACATACCCATATTGCAGTGGGTTAAAACCCTGTACCCCTGATTCCACTATCATCAAGCATTGTTTTCTCTATGAAGTTGTTGGTGAACTTATCCCTCATGAAATTGATTGGTTAACTGCTTGACACATAGCCATATAGTTGGTATCTATCCCCCATACTTGTGAGTTATCATCCCCTATTATTAACCATGCACCAGTTAGTGTTACCCATTGGTTACCCCTAGCTTATTAGCAATTATCCCCTATTATGAACCATTATAACCTACTGCATTATTGCTTAAAGCCTTGACACCATTGTTAACCTACCTCACCAGCTATGAAATTGGTTGGTTAAAGCCTTGACCCAGTTCGCCACATATTTGCACATCTCAAGAGCCATACGACAACACATGGTGTCCACTCAAGCTGCTGCCCTACGGCAGGCCGCGTGACACCGGACAACTCTCAACGGTCGGGGGCAGCCCAAGTGGTGGTCTACAACTGCTTGGTTATGGCTGGTTGGTTACGGTTGGTTGGTTCGGATAGATGTGGACTGAGGACTTGAAACTAGTCATGGCTGTAAGATTTGGAATTGTGAGATGATATGAGATGAAAGGTTCTTGATGCTTCTGCAACTGATGAAATGTGCCAAAGCTGCTCCTTTGTTGCCTCTTAGGTTAATGGCGGGGTAATATTAATTATCCAGAATTGAGGGTTGAACGGCTGAGATACGGAAATGCTACCCCTAACTATTCAGTGAACCCGGACCAGCACCAGTATAGCATGGTGGGTGTAAACTTATTGGCCCATTTTTTCTCTAAATGAGATATGCCAAGCGTGACCGATGTTGGCCTTGGTGGGCCTCAAATCATGTGCTGTGTGATATGTCCATAGTGTGCCAGAAATGCTTGGATTTAGATTCGAGCACGTTTGGATCGTTTTGGCCCCTCTATAACGCCAGGATCCTGGTCAATTGACAAAACAAAACACAGCTTTGAGAGTGAACAAATGTCAACAATTCATGGTATTCTAGCTCGTCATAGACAGACTATATTTGATGGAATCGCCAGCTATTTCTGGCAAGTGACTGGGGGTCGGTTTTTAACGGCTGGAGGTACCTGGCATTCTTCACCGCTATGGACCCCGGTTCGGTTGTGAGTTGTTATCTAGGACGTCATCCCCTAGCATGGCGATTTGAAACCCTTCTGAACCACCAGACCATACGGCGGAAAAATAGTAGTTACAAACCATTAAGGACGATTACCCCTTCTCAATCCTTCTTAACCGCCATAAACTATAGAATAACTATAATTTTGAGAATTAACAATCCTGACCACTATTCATTATTCATAACGATTGGGCATTAATTATTTTGTATTCCAACCATGAACCACCATAAATCATTTACCATTAGTGATTAGAATGCTCAACTACTGAACCATTTAACCACCATAAATCATAACAACTACTTGGCCATAAACCAACGTGTTTTCATGGCGCCACCATTAACCATTTAACCACCATGAAACCATTAACCACCATAAAGACCAACCATTAATCGCCGTTGTCAACCACTACAAGCCATAGGTGTTTTCATGACGCTTTGACAGTGCGTTGCTGCTGTGCAACTCCGCCAAGGTTGACGGTTCAAGCGGTGGACGCAGAGGATGGTGTTGCAGCAGCTGCAGGGGTGCGGCCTTCCGCGGGGGTTGTGATGAGGGCCCAATAAACATCTTCATGATATTAATGGAGGTGTTATTGAAATGAAGATTAGTTGATAAGGATATTATTGATATTATTGAAATCAAGATATAAACATGTCAACAACGGTATTGATTGATATTCTTTGTTATTGCCCAATATGTTGTGTAGTCAAGGAATCAAACAAAAAACAGAGCGTGGCCAATGAAACAATCAACCAAAATAACATCATTCAGGGTCAGCACTGGCATCGCTTTGGTCCTTGTTGGTCCATTTTAGGGATAACCGGAACTGCTAAGTGTCGTACTTTCCATTGTGGCGAAACAACCAACTACCATTGGCAGTTGAGAAGCGGGTGAATTCTGAAGCTGTTTTGGTAAAAAGAGAGATCCAGTTGTCAATAATTAAGCTACAAACAGTGGCGAACAAATTGACACCTGTTCATAGTCTAGAGAAAATCCAACAAACACCTACGTAGTGAATTACTATTGACATCTATACTAAACAGCACACAAATTGCCAAGTCAAATTTTAGGGCAGTGGTTGGTGATGGTTTGCATCATCATAAAAACTACTGGGATGCTTCTCGCGAACGTCCCACAATTCGAAACATCAATTTAGCAGCGATGTTTTCTTTGTGAGCCCGCTCTCATACGGATTCTATATATTATGTTCACCAGCAGTCATTGTCTCCAACATAGAGGATGATCTTGTATCCAGAGCCAATCAAAATGAGGATATGTGATGATTCCACCTAGAAGAAAAGGAAAAATACCATCACCTGGCAAATGAATCCAAATAATAACGTTGCTAGTTGGTGTTTTGTAGTGCAAGTGCCAACACTTTCGCTGCACGAAAGAACAAACAGCCAGTACACAAGGCCTCCATTGCGACTGTGTCAATATGTCACATAATGTCATGTTTTCTCAAAACAAGGGTACCCCAAATCATCCCCTATACTCATCAGTGATAGTAATAAACCATCCATTTCTCGGGTAGCCCCCCCAATTTGAGAAACTGATCAATCATGAACCACCAACTAACAACCATGCCTGAACTTGCGACTCCCGCAACAACTGGCTCTGGACCATTAGCTCTGATATCGCAAGTGGCCTGACTTCACCAGCTGCTGGTGTTCCAACTTACCCAACCGGTGATGCTTAGCCCTGCGGCCTGTTTGCCACCATCGGCCCGTTTGCCACCATCAGGTACAGCCCGGAGATGAGTTGGTAGAGGCTGAGGTGGACAAGAACGGTAACCGTGATAGTGGCGCTGGCATGTTTAGCAGTAAAGCCAAGCTGTTGGTGAAAGATGGTTGATGATAATTAACATTGGTTGTATATTGATGCTTAATGGAGGTTCCAGAAATGATTGTTGACGATGGTTACGGTTACGGTGATGTTGTTAATGATGGTTTGCGATGGTTGATTACTGGATTATTGGTCACCACCATCGCATTGTTGCTTTGCGAATCGAGCTGTAGCCCTTTGTGAGAACCAAACAAATTATCAGATGATCAGCGCCCAAGACCACGGATTTCGGATATCTCAATTGCGACTGATTTCTTCCTAGCTTTGAACTGTCCCTTACCGGCGCTTGGTACTGTCGTAGTGTCTAAAGTGTTGGCCTTTCAGTTTGCAAACCGGTCCATCAACCATGAAGCACTGACTAAGCATTGATTAGCCATGAATTAATTAATCCCTGGCATTGATTGATCAGCTGCCATTGGCTATTAGCAATTTACAGCTTATCATTTTCCATCATTTAGCAACATTGGCAATCACTACTGATTGTCAGTCATTCAGCATTATCGATCATCATTGAACTGTATTGTCCATTGTAGAGCACAGCTAAGACTTGATCATTCACCGCCATTGTCAAGAACTTATTGACTGACAATGGTGGGTCACTGCGCTGAGCTGGGAAAACGAAATGCATATGGAAGCATCAATGTTTCACCAGCAATCAAGCGGTCCTGATTAGAATGATCATAATTTAAGTATCAACCATGTATTGACCACTATAAACCATTGATCAACTCATTCATCAATTGAATAACCACTTGTATGAACGGTCATGAACGAGCGATAAACCATGGTTGACGAAGATTTTTCATAGGGGAAGCTTCAACCACCAACCAGCCATTACTTCAGCCTCTACCATTGATCAACTCATTTTCAGGCCATGGAGCAGCATGACGGCACCGGCGCGCCAGGCTTGCACAGAAGTACTAAAGAGATCGTGCAGGTGCGGAGCGGAAAATTGAGTAAGTTGTTTAACTGGCTGGTGGTTGTGAGGGAGCTAAGGAGCCAAGGGTTTTCATAAAGCCCTTTAAAGGAGGAGCCAAGGAGCTACAAGAAGTGGTGAAACCAGATGGTAGTTAACTATTAATGATTAGCAATTAGATAACAATATCAACTATTAGTAGCAATAATAGCTGGTTAATGGTTAATAGGGGGTAACAACCAACAATAATGGGGATATACCTGCTACATATGGCTGTGGGTCAATATTAAGCAACCAAATTCATGGGGGATAATAACCAACAATAGTAGGGAAAACAATGGTTATGATAGGGAACCAGGGGTACAGGGTTTTGACCCACAGCCATATTTGAGAAACAATATCAACTATTAGTAGCAATAGTGGCTTTATTATCAACTAATTATCAGTTTTTCCAATATTATAGTTAATACTACAGTTGATAATAATAATAACAATAATACTAGCTAGTAATGATAATATTATAGTGAACCAATGATTAACAACTAACAATATACTAACTAATATATTGATGGTTATTCTTACGAACCATCAGTAACCATTACCAACCATTACTCGCTAATCAGCATCTAGTTATTTGGTTGTTTCTCAAGCCATAGGGGACCCAAAAATGGATAGTTTGTTGCAAGAATTGGTTAACTATTGTGTGAATTGGGGGGGTACTCCTATTTTATTACTAGTACTGGTCATTGGAGCTGGGCACCTTCCAGCCAAAGAAAGTCACTGCATGTGGGTATGTGCCAAAATCGTCGTACTCCTCAAACCAGTGGATTTCTAGTAAATTATCATTTTTTGGTTATTTTGGCACTTACCCATATATTGCTCATCATAGCTCTCAATAAGATTTTTGTGCCTTCAAATGTAGTGGTCTATATGCTGGTTGATAGATTGGCTACTATATGGTCGGAAACATAGTACTCAGTAAACAAACATGGGTGATGTGCGGTACACAACAGCTATGGGTCAATATTACACGATCAGAAAGTGGGTGAACATTCCTGGTGAGTTATGAGATGTTCACCCAGGGGGTACAGTGTATTGACCCACAGCCATAGGGGTAAACAGAACACTGCTTTATACGTGGTTAATAATATATTTGTGCATATGGTGAATATACTTGGGTGGTTCGTAGCCACAAACTTCGATTTGCGTTGTGTTTTAGGGATTCGATGGGTAAAGACCATGTATTAGCCATGATTATTGCCAACCATTATTGTCAACAATGCTGCATCAGCCATGAACCATTGCTAACCATTGTTAAGCATATACCCATGGTCCACTATGTCGGGATCAAAAGCAGCCACCAAGCAATTTTGAACCGGGAAAACTTATCAGTCGTGACTCTGGAGACTACAAGAGACCGGGGCTCCCAAGCGGTAGAAGTTGGTGAAGGTTCGCCATTGAACAATCGATCCTTGTATCTACCACTTGCTTGGTGGTTACACCCTAGGTGGTGGTCTCTCAATACACTTAAAATGTCGGTACCCCCAAATCATCCTGTGAATTGATACATATACGCAAATAATACAGTTATATTTAGATATAAACAAATAATACATATGTATAACATCTTTATTTATACACAAATAAAACACACATATATATATATAATATATATTTATATATATTGATTAATCATTGATACTTAGTGATAAACTGACCAGATCTTTGGGATCCTATAGTCGGTATATCCCCTATGATCCCCTTTTCTTAATCATGATCAATGGTAATGAGACCCGAGTTCAAACTCATATGGCTATGGGTCAATATTAATCAACCAACTAATGGGGGATTTCCACCAACAAAGCTATAGGGAAAAGGATGGCTAATGATGGGGGAACCAGGGGTACAGGGTTTTGACCCACTGCCATATATCATCACCTGTTGCTATACAACCAGCTCATCAATCATCATTCACATTCATCATTGACCATTATATCATTATATCAGCCATTATGTATATGGTGGTTTCTCAGAATAGGAGTACCCCCGGAATCACCCAATATTGACATTTTCTAGTAATAAACCAACCCTTTTGGGGGTACCTCCATTTCAACAAACCCCCATATGATGGTTTTTTCAAAATAGCGAACCCCAAAAAATATTGGTTTATTGCGACAACTGTGTACTAATGGATGATTTGGGGGGTACCTCCATTTCAAGAGACCCCCATATAATCGTTGATTCACCATTATTGTTGGTGATTATCCCCTATTAATCCATATTAACCAGTAGAATCCCTATCATCAACCATTCGAATCATAGGCTTGAACCAGTAGTTATTTTTTGACCTATTAACCATTTGAGAATCCCTATCATTAACCATTAGAATCATAGGGTTGAACCATTTTTTAATTTTCGACCTATTAACCATCAGAATCCCTATCATTAACCATTTTAAACCATAAATATCAACCATTAATCTCTCTTAACCATTAACCTATCATTAACCATTAACATTTCATATTAAACCATATTAACACCATATTAAACGATGGTTTTCGACCTATCATTAACCATTTTAAACCATTAATATTAACCCCCTGCATGGTTGAAAACCTCCCTGAAAACCAACGTCCTCCACCGAGCCATCGCCGTCAGCTGTCCAGGTCCTGGGCTTGAAGCCGCAGCTGGCTGCCGCCAAGCGCCTTGGAGGGACAGCAGGTGCAGTGGGAACAGGACACTACCAATGGCATAGCCGTCATAGCTTAACTAGCTGGTGATTCTCAGGGAGGTAAGGAGCCAGGGGTATCCCGTTCAATCCCTTTAAAGGGGGAGCAAAAGAGCTACAGGGAGTGGTGAAACCACGTTAAAAACAATGGCTTTCCAATGGCTTAAATGATAGCCATTGTTAATGTCATAGCGATTAGCAGTTGCTTGGTTGTGACATGAACAATGGCTATGACAATCATTAAGCCATTAGAATGCCATGGTTTATCATCATTAGTAGGCCATGATTAGTCATTAGTAAGGCTATTAGTAGGCTGTTAGTAGGCTTAGTTGTGACATTAGAAAATTCATTCAGCTATGGTTATTAATGACAATCATTAAGCCATTTGAAATTATGATTAAATTATGACTAATCATTTCTAATGACTTAGTTGTGACGTTAACTGCTACTATGGCCATAAAAAAATCATTATTAGTTTTAACAATGGCTTACAATGATCATTAATTGTTGGCTATGACAATCATTGAGCCGTTAGAAAGCCAGTAGAAAGCCATGAGTAATGTTAAATAGCCATCATTATATGATGATTATGCCATGTTTTTTGATTAGACTAACATGATTAATCATTAAGCCATTAGAAAGCCATGGTTTATCATCATTAGTAGGCCATGATTAGTCATTAGTAAGCCATTGTTAACGATTGTCAATGATTAATCGTTCTTAATCATGAGTTACTGGGTAACCAATTAGCTGGGTCACCAATTATCATTACCATTGCTTAATCATTCCATGGGTTCATCATTAATTACCATTGGCTCATCATGAGTTACCGGGTGCCACGGGTCACTTACATATCAACCATTTGGTGGTTTCTCAAAATAGGGGACCCTCCGAATCATCCATTGTTAATCATCATTAGTAATAAACCAACCATTTTTGGGGTACCCTATGGCTTGAGAAACCCCCATTTAACCTGGAAAACCCAGGAAACCAAAAAAGTTGCCAGGCCGATGAATCACTTTGGTTCGTTCGTTGCTGGGAAAGTTCACTTGCGCCAAAGCACGCCCGGCGTTGGCTTCACCAACAGGGGAACTCCCAGGTGAACTGAGGGAACTCCCAGGTGTAAAGTCCCATGGGGTTAGGGGAAGCGCCAAGCCTTGTGAATTGAGGGGGCTGTGGGTCAGTTCACCCTTAGTCCCCCTGGTTCCCCACCAATAACCATTGTTTTCCCTATGATTCGGTTGGTCATTATAAGCCATAAACTTGATGGTTAACTGCTTGACCCAGTTCGCCAACTGAGGGAACTCCCGGGTGGGAACCACCAGTGATGGTCCCCACCTACCGCCCTGAGGTCCCGGCTTCCCATCGAGCGCTTCGGCCCGCCCAGCATTGCACCACGGCCCAGCGCGGTGCGCCGCGGGCAGCGCAAGCGCTTCGCGTGGAGCTTCGGGTGGTGGGCCATGGATGGTTCACCAGTGGAACTACCAGTGATGGTAGGGTTAATGCATGGCTTGCACATATCCCAGTTACTAACTTAGGTTTTTAGTGTTTTTGGGATATGATGGATTTACCATAAAACCATTAAAAAACAAATTTAGCAAGGGATCTATAAGCCACCAAGGTTACAGGGGGTATGCCAACTATATTAGTGGTTAATATAGGGACTAAGATTTGACCTTTACGTTGGTTAAGAAGTTGAGTAGTTGATGTTGACTGGTTGATGTAGTTGATCAATACTAATAGCGGTTCATTGTGGCAAGTACTAAAGAACGACGGTATAGTATTGGCTGTCATATGAGTACACAATATCAATATTTACTTATATATATATATATATATTGAACTTTGGAACACCCAGTTTGTATCAGACTTGTTTTTATCATACTCAAAGAGTAGTATGCTGAATCATAGTCATGTTTTGAACGTGTCAATAGTTGGAGCAGTATTAATATCAACTACCCAGAAAAAAATCTGGTGTAGCAGTTATGATGCAATTGTTCGCCATGATCATCAATTGGGAGTGATCAACTGTGAAGGATTGATTAGTTGTTATGTTTATTAGCTGTTAAGAGGTTGGTAGTGATGAAACAAATGTGAATGGCTGACCAATACTATAATACTACTGATGTGTGGTATAGTGCTTAATTAATATTTGTCATACGGAGAACTACTGTAATTCAGTGGTACAGTAGCAAGTTTTAGTGAGTTAAGATGTCATCATGATGGTGCTCAATCACAGACGTTTTATAGGTGTGAATCAGGATCAGTAATGGGTACAACAGAAATCGTCAAATATTGTGTTTCATGGTGTTTAGGATGCTTTACCGCTATTAGTCACTATTGATGAACCATCAATCAACTATCAGTCAAATACCACCATGAAACAAAATCAACTGATCAACTCCTTATCCACTAATCAACTATGAACTCCAACCGCTCACATCGTGAACAACTGTGAACCCCAACCGTACTACAGCCTTTAACAAATTCACAACTAATCAATATCAATCAACTTCTATCAACTGCTGATCTTTCAACATATCAACTCCTAACTACCACAACTAAATCATCAATATCAACAAGTATTCAACCAATATTCAACATATCAATCCATCCTCACATAGCTTATCATGACCTGCTATCAACCACCACCCTTCCACACCGGCCGTGGCCGTCCTCGCATCCCATGGCGCGCCCCACGTGGCGCGCCCCACGTGGCGCAGGCGGCGTCTCCCCCCATGACGCTGCTCTTCCGCTCGCCCGAGCGGATCTCAGTGGACAGCGGAGTGCAGAAGGCGGGCGAAGCATCGCGGAGCGCAGCGCGGCCCGTGGGCGCCGCCGTGACGTGGGGAGTGGTGATGGTGGATTTTTAGATTTTTTATAGCGGTTATTATAGATCTTTATAGGTATTTAATGATTAATAATAGGGGATCATAGGTGATCATAGGTGATTTACAGATAGTTCATGGTTAATGGTTTATAATAGGGGATAACAACTGGCAACCATAGGGGATGTACCAGCTATGGCGAGCTGGGTCAAGCAGTTAACCAACCAACGTTCATGGGGGATGATAACCACAATCACAGGTAAAACAATGGTTAATGATAAGGGAACCAGGGGAACAATGGTTAATGGCTAGGGGTAACCACTATTTATAGTGGATTTTCATAGGTTAATGGTGGTTGATTGTGGTTGATAACCACTGTGGCTGATTGTGGTTGATAGATGTTGCTAGTGGTTGATTCTAGTTGGCCAGTATGTAGTGGTTGATAATGATTAAGGTTTGGCTGGTGCTGAGATATAGTTGCTTGGTGATAATGCAGGTTAACACTACTGGCAACAGGACTAGCAAATGTCATTTGTTAAAAAATGATTAGGTGACAACAAAGGTTGATCAAATATGGTGCTTTTTGGAGGTTATAGCAATTCAGCCCTCAAATAGATACTTGAAGGTAAAAACGAGGACCAAGATGAAGAAGTCACGAGTTCTGGCAGGTTTCTGTCACGAAAGATGCTCCAGATGTACCCAGTCCTTCAGTCTATCAGCTTCGTTGAAGCTATTCATGTCGCCAGGTAACTTGATGAAGGCCCCCGTTGTTTTTGACTCAGGGCCTTCCGTTCAGGTACTGGTTGCAGAAGCAGGTGCGGTAAGGGTGTGCGACGGTGCCAGTGTATACAGGAGAAAAATATTTGACTTGTTGGTGGATTCAAACATTTTTTGTTTTCCCTAGCAATTATTAACAATTGGTTGGTTTGCCCATATTTTTCATAGGGGTTGCAACCACCAACCAGTCAATATATGGCGAGCTAGCTGACCAATCAGTGGTTGATTATGTAGTGGGTAGACCAGACATCACGGCTGCTTGGCTATGGGGCACAACCATCTATCGCCACAAGAGGGGTCAGTTCACTTCCCAACAGCTGGATTTGTCGGGGGATGTCCACCAAGGTTACAGGTTTTTGAGGCACAGCCATATGGTCAGCTGGGCGATAAATCCAAAAGCCAGCGCTGGTTGGATAGGACCCTTGTCCGAATAAAGCTTCAGAAGTAGCACCAGTGCGGATATCATTTCAATCAGCAACAGTAGTTGGATATGGCGCAAAATGTCATTGCCGGTGCCGAAAAGAGAGGTATGTGAACATCTCAGCAGCTATGCAGTTTTCATATGGAAAAATGAACAGCTGATGATTGGAACATTCGGGGTAGGAACCTCCCACAGGTGCGTTTGTTCCGGGCCAGTGCACGTACAAGACATGAAATCTTGGCGTTGCCACATGAATCGCTAGCTCCAACCAATAAATGTAGCTCCATTGGCTTCACTTTTCGAGTGGAGGTAAGATGTCCTTTTTCCAACTGTTCCATGTTCCACAAGGTGTGGATGTTTCTCAAACTAGGGCATCCAAAAAGTAGTTGTTTCACAAAAAATGATCAAGATTGGATGATAACTGTGGGTACCCCAAGCTGACTTGAGAAACCACCAGTTGATACTTCCCTATTGTTGGTGAGTATCATTAGCCCTGTTGGTATATCATAGTGATTAATTAGGCATATCAAAAAAAGGTGTGGCCGTGTGGCTGTCGGCATATCAAAAAATGGTGTACCAATTTACCACGATGGTTCATTATTTAACATTGATATACCAACATAGTTATTAAAAAATGCAGCATAAGGCATGTTGTTATCAATATCATTCCATTGGATATCAAAAAAAACACAAAGTCACCATGAGCCCCCAGTTCACCATCATTTTTATAGGTCATAATTCATATTTTGCAGGGTAGAACCAGTGGCTCCATGACCTGCAGCCCCGCTCCTGCTGCCCCAGCCCTGGTGGCTCAGCTTCTGCCAACCTGGGAGGCAGGGGGCGGGGGTCAAGGGCTGTTGGATGTGGCTTTGTTTGAAAGCAACCAGGAGGTGAGGCATTGATGTTGGTTGTGATTGGTTGTGTTTGTGATCTTTGTTTTTTTTAAATTCTGATTAGTTGTTAAAAGATTAAGGTCAGCATTATTGTTTGTTCTCTTAGTGATAAACCAGACCCCAAAAACACAGATTATTTGAATTTCCGATGATTAAGCCATATTACTAGGCTTTAACCAACCAATAATAGCTGGTGAATGGTTAATATTAGTGGATGATAACTAACAAGTATAGGGGATATATATACCAACTATATGGGTGTGGGTCAATATTAACCAACCAACTTCATGGGGGATAATGACCAACAGTAATGAGGGAAACAATGGTCAATGAGAGGGGAACCAGGGGTACGGGGTTTTGACCCACTACCATATTACTGGAAATGACATGATAATTCATCAGTGTAAACTATGATTCACCGTCAACTGTGATGATTGCCAATAATCGAAACTACTTGTGTTGGTAAAACATAGCAATCATTGGTCACAGTCACTGGTAATCATTGAACATTACTAAACCTCACTACTGAATGAATGAATCATTGTTTCATAATAATTAAATGATCACTACTAGTAACCATTCAAAAATAATCATCAAACAATCACTATATACTAATCATTTATTCTACCCTTGTTAGCAGTGACTATTCCCCAGTATTAGTGGTAGATCAAACATGATTTATTGACCATTCATTAGTGATTCAAGTAGTGATTCACCATATTATTCACCATGATTATTCAACCAGAAATGAATGGCACTATTGACTCCCCATCTTATTCACCATATCACTATACTATTCACAACATGAATTATTAACCATTCAGTCTATCCTGATTCGTCAGAGTCACCATGATCAGGTCGGCGAACCACATCGTATCCATTTTCATTGCTTGCCAGAGTCGAACAAAACATATAAGGACAAATAGATAAGTACATAAATCAACAAATAAATGAATAAATAGATAAATGAATGCGTCTATTATGTATTTGTTTTGTACACAAGATGTAAATCACACAAACTAGGATCCAGATAGAAGGCTTGAATCCGAACGAACTTCCCAAAGAAGGGTATTTGACCATCCCAACAAGGATTATATTATGATTTATGAACATATGACCCTTGAAGCCACCTAGGGTCTATCATGGTCATGATGCTGTTCATGCTCGGTCCCTCAACAACCCACACGTGTCTCGAAGGAAATTTCTCGTCCAGAGGAGTTTGGTCGTGGCGACCCAGCAAGGGCGGTTTTCTGGGTCAGGTGACGTTGATTTGCATTAAGCAACGGGCAATGCTAGCTCCTATTTGGGAGTTTCTCAAAATAGGGGACCCCCCAATCATCCATTGTGAGCTATTTTTACTAGTAAACCAACCATTTTTTGGGTCCTGTATTTTGAGAAACCCTTTTATTTGTGAAGTGAATGACCAACAATTATACAGCGAGAATGTACGTAACAAATCATCGAAAAAATCGTAGAGCTTGACCAGTAAGTATTTCTTGCAATGATGACTAGTTCGAGGGATATAGATGTTCAAGGGGCAACATCCAAGAATCAATGCTTTGAGCGAGGTTAGCTTTGTTGAGAGTTGTTTATTCCTGATTCTTGAAACCACCAGTTCATTGCTGTGAGGTCAGCACTAGGTACTAATTGTATGATTGAACATAATGCTTATACTGGTTTCTTGAGCATGCGTACCCATTACCAAGCCATTATTGACCACTGCGAGCAAATGTGTTTCATTAAAAAGCATCAGTATCCAGGGCTACAAGGCATCATTGATCATTCTTCACCACTACTATCAATCATGCTTGATTGGCTATTAAACACCAGGGATCTCAATACTTCACCAAACCTCTTTTAACCGCTACTAACCAGCTAATCAGCGCAACTAGCAAGGAAACAGTATGTTCAATCATTCTTAATCTGCTGCAACACCTTGATAACCTTTCTTGACTAATGGTTTATAACCTATTACAGTCTTTGTCAACTTACTAACCATTATTAACTTACCCTTCACAACTATCAACCATAATAAACCTACCATTCACCAGCTAATTAACGCCAAGCATTCTTAATGAAGCACTTACAAAGGCCTAATCATGAACTAGCTTCCAGAACGAGCTCATTGAAACCAGCTAATAAACCAGCTAATGATCGACAAGTTAATCATCCTAAACCTACTTTTGGCGGCTAAGTACGAGTTTGGAATACCTACTAGTCGTTAACGTTGATAAGCTACCAGTGGTTTATAAACCTACTACCGACTAGCTAATAAACACGACTCGGTAATAACCAAAGGGTCAATCATGATAAGCCATTGTAAACCCATTATAAGTCACTAGTTATTCACTAGCTGATAAACTACTTAGTCTACCGATTCTGTTGTCCCGCGACGTCGCCCAGGCCTGGAAAGTTCCATGACTTCCAAGTCAGCCACCGCAGTCGCCGACTTAGCCAGGGAGCGCCCCCTCCTCCCGCTGGTGCCCCCCCCGGGATGGTGAACTTATAGTAGGTTTGTCGGGCAGCACCCTAGCTAGTCCCCTCAACTGCAGGGGTGGAGTAGCTGCCCGCCTGTCCGCCTAGTGTTGCACCCGGGGATTGAACCCCAAGTCCGACGCTTGAGGGAAGATGTCATTTCCACTAGATCATACCGGCCCCCCAGGATGGTGAACTTACAGGTAGGGCTACAACCAGTGACGGTAGCCCAGTTCTATAGTCAATTTAGCTCATATCCATGGCCAGTGATGGTGGAAGCTGGTTACATGATACAATAATGCTTAATTATGAGGTCTAGCTCGTAACTAGGGTAACTAGCAAATATTTGAGTCGGCTAATCAAGAACTGTTCTTGTTCATCTTGATTCACATTTATGCACATACATAGCAGATACTGATCGGTCAGGTAAGAAAGGGTCTATGACCAGCACAGCCATACGAAAGCATGAGGGAGAAACCAACTACATGTAAACAGCAAGGGCACCTTAAACCAATAGGTTGGCCGTAATCTATCTCAGTGCAAAATTGCAGCACTTGGCTACTACAGACCATTCATGTTGGTTGCAGAAATCCAAAGGATCCACCGCGCTGATTGAGAAACATAGCTTATGGTTAGATATTTCGAAGGTGGTCTTTGTAACATCAAGATGAAGAACAACGCGCATGAAGCTATACTTCAACCAGCCAATGGAAATGTCCACATCGGGATTAGGGGTTGCCATCTACGACTTGCAAGTGGATGCGCGTTGCCACTTTGCAACCAATGACTATCAAATTGCAACATGACACCAATTAGTAGAGAAAGAAAAGAGATGATATACTTCTCTTTGGTAGATGAACCTGGCAATGGACAATCACCGTTTATAGATGGTTTCCCACATTTTCTCAAAGACTGTTGCACTTTTCTTTTCCATTTCCAGATGAATCTACCAGAGAGTGCAACAATCACACGCCATGGATGAACATTGATCGCTGACCTGGGCAGAAAGGGTACTTGCGCGGTCGTGATGATGCTCGCAGGGGCAAGGAACTTGTTGAGTTGTTTACATTCACTACGTTGATTGATGGGGAAATCGACAGGAAATCCTTGTTTTAACCACCAAGTACCTCTAGATACCTCTAGATTCTCTGATCAACCATTCCGGGAGATATGGATCGTCATCCAACCTTGGGAGGGATCAGTTAGTGTAAGCCAAACATCTAGAAAGTGAGGTCTGATATAGAGCTGGATCCTTGCAACCACTTTGGGAAGTACACACACAACTTCTGTGTGAAAAGAATGGCTGTCCCCTTGCTGCCATGCAATGAGTGAAGGCGAGGTCTCCCCAGTCCAACAGTGCCAGGCGCGCTTGCTGCGTCACGATGAATTCTTCCGCGCGCCTGCCCAGTCTGGATCCGGCTGATCATTCTGCAGTAGCTACGCGATTTTGTAAACCTACCTTGTAGGGTGATCATATTTGGTTGATATATGCGTGTGGGTGCCACCATCCCCCATGGACCGTTGCTTCGTAACTCTCGGGTACAACATCCACACCTGCGACTTCACCAATCATGTCGGGTGCAGGACAGGGTGTTTTGGGCCTCGGTTCCGTGAGATGAATCCCATTCCAGAAAAAAGATTGGCCTTTGGATAGTTTCTTTGGACTGTTAAGGTGTGAGTACCAGCGGGTATTATGAAACTTGCCACTTATGCAAGCTATTTTTGCATATAGTTATCACCATGTCTGGAAACTACCCTATCATCTATCAAAATATCACCCTTTGCAGCCTTTGTGAACAGATCAAAGCATGGTATGCAGCGCTGGATGTACGCAGCACCATTATCGAATGTACAGGTCAACCATGTTCACCACAATTGTTTTGATTATAAACTGCATTCATCAAACTATATGATAATCATCACGATAACAATGATAATGAGAAACAGCATCATCATCATCATCATCATCATCATCATCATCATCATCAGCATCAGCATCAGCATCATCATCATCATCATCATCATCATCATCATCATCATCATCATCAGCAGCAGCAGCATCAGCATCATCAGCAGCAGCAGTAGCAGTTTCACCATCAACATATCATTCTTCTTACCATGTTGGTGAACATGTTTCCAGGTGAATAGCTTCGTATTTTGTCCAATGGCTGTGGGTCAAAACCCGGTACCCCTGGTTCCCCTATCATTCACCATTGTTTCCTTTATTATTGTTGGTCATTATCCCCCATGAAATTGGTTGGTTAATATTGGCCCATAGCCATATATAGTTGGTATGTCCTCTATACTTGTAAGTTATTATCCCCTATTATTAACCATTAGCCAGCTAGTTGGTTGGTTACCTGCTTGACCCATAGCCAACATCATAGTTTCACCAATGATCAAACATCCTTCCATGTTGGACCCATCTCCGAGCCCATCGTCCCAGGTCTCAAGTGCTCCTTGGTGACCTCTCTCCTTCAGCAGGGCTGGGAACTGAGGCGCCATGTGGCGCCAGCTGCCAAGCTGTACAACCCGCAGGGCTTAAGGATGGTTACCCAGGAGTCACCATGATCATATAACCATGGTTAATTGTAGTAAACACCATGTTAACAATAGCTGGTTAGTGGTTTATGATAGGGGACAACAACCAACCATTTCATGGGGATATACCAGCTATATATGGCGAGCTGGGTCAATATTAACCAACCAATAGTGGGTTAATAACTTAACAATAATGCGGAAAACAATGGTTAATGATAGGGAACCAGGGGTACAGGGTTTTGACGCACTGCCATATTTTACCATGACTACTCTCTGGTAGACTATCATGCCAAAGGAAAATCCATAATTTTGTCAGTAAAACCCTGGGATATGATCCACTGTTAGCTTCCCAAAGGGTAACCATGGTTAATTGTAGTAACCACCCTGCTTGATGATGGTCAATGATTGATGCAAATGCCTAACAACGGTTCCAGGATTGATCCTTAATATTGAGCTTAGATGATGGTGTTTACTGGTGGTTCAGAATGACCGGTCACAACCAGGGATTACATCCAGCAGTGACTCAAATTTACTCATTACATGTTTTTGTGTATCATCATTCCTGGTCATGTCGTTGTTGGCTCAACCGATGCCATCCAATTCCACATCCTGTGGTGCAGTACGAGGAATTACTTGGGAGCACTTTCATGGTGCACATCGCTGTGACGTTTGCTGGCCTGGCAAAGTGTACTACTTGAAGCAAGCCATGTTGGGCTCAAGGTAAGTTTGAGCAGTATACAAGCTTGCAGCATAGACCAGCCTGGTATACTAATGATTAGTTGTAGACTGTATCATATAAACTGTTTATTTTGCAGTAAGAAGCAGATTGGTACGTTGTTTTGGGACGTTCATCAATTCATTTTCGGATGTAGTTGGTCAATCTGAATGGTGGGCACACACACATGCACACAGAAACGAGGGACTGGGACTGGGACAACTCTGGCGACACAAGATGCATTTTGACCGAAGTGTGCAACCAAACTTATGAACAACACGCAACTGCTAGTTGATTTCTGAGAGAGTAACACTCACTGATTCCATCTGATTCCTTAGAGCAACATTTGGCTCGTACTTGGATCAGTGTTCAAACGCACACATGTCAATATTGAACGGTTTTACCGTTTTACCGTAACTTTATTTTACTTTAACATACAAACTGTTCAAACCCATGCTTAGACCTGATTGTCAAAGGCTGTCCTGTTGGCATATTTCTTCATTGGACATTCACGTATCTTCGGATCCATTCCTAGTTCGGAGCACCTAAGCACCGTTCCTGTACTATTGTTACTTGCCAACTACTGTATGTTGAACGTTGTACCATCATGAAACCATCATGAGATGTCATGATTCGTTAGCCATCATCAAGCATCAACTCACTACTATCAACAATCATCAGTGAACCGACATTAACCACCATCAATCAACTAATCATCAATCAGTCATCAGAATAATCGACCATCAACTCACCATCAATTAACCATCACTAACCATGAAGTGTCAATTAACCAATCACCGTCACCCATCAACTGACCATCATTGACATTCAATAACATAATTCAATTGACCATCAACTTACCATCGACCATCATTATGAAGCATCGACTGACCATCAGTACCAAGCAGTGAAAAAGGCATTATTTTGCATCAACCAACCACCATTCATAGCCATTTAGTTAACTCATCAAGTCACCATAGAATTAACAATGAATTAACCAGTTTAGCATCCATTAACCAGCATTACTCATTGCATCCCCTTGGCTATTAGGCCTGTAGAATCAGGGGGGTTGAGAGCCAAAAAGATCGAAATTCTAGATGCCCATTTCCCCTGCTTTAACCCTTGGTAGGGTGGGGGTCTTGAAATTAGATGCAAAAATGTGTCAGAAATTTGTACCTTGGGTGTCCTAATTCTAGGGCATCCTGTGGATATGTTGGTCGATGTAGATTGGTGTTGGGTAACTGGATTCTGCAAGAATTTGATGCCTGAAGGACATGGTGACAACATAGTTGGGGGTTTTGATTCTATCAAAGTGTGAAGTTGTTTGTCGAAAACATCAAAATCCCAGGCTTTTCTCCTGTACCTTGGGGCACTTGATTCTGTAAAGGCCAGATTGCTATCCTTCCTTAATCAATCTTCGTGTATAAAAAAAGGTAAATCAAATCAAAATATATTGCATCATATTACATCCCTGCCAAATAGGCCTACAGAATTAGGGGGGTTGTGAGCCAAATAGATCGAAATTCTAGATGCCCCTTTCCCCTGCTTTAACCCTTGGTAGGGTGGGGGTCTTGAGTTTAGAGGCAAACATGTGTCAGAAAATTGAGCCTTAGGTGTCCTAATTCTAGGGTATTTTGTGGGTTTGTTGGCCGATGTAGATTGGTGTTGGGAAACTTGATTCTGTAAAGTTTGATGCCTGAAGGACATGGTGACAACACAGTTGGGGGTTTTGATTCTACCAAAGTGTGAAGTTGTTTGTCGAAACCATCAAAATCCCAGGCTTTTCTCTTGTACCTTGGGGCACTTGATTCTGTAAAGCCACGTTGCTATTCATGCTGAATCTATTTTCGTATATAAGCTGGAGGCTACAAAATCAAGAGCCACATCTTAGATTTTTGCCAAAACCGGCCCTAAAATAATAGTACAGAATTAGAACCTTGTAGAAATCGATGTCGATTTCTGGTGGGTACAGAATGCCAACCTCAGGACCAAATCTTTGAAGAGTTTCATCGATTTTGGTTAGTTGAAAGAAGGTGAGCTTGGGGCCCCTGAATATACCAGCAAGCAGGCTGGGACCAGGGTATATTTTTAACGAGTTTTGGCTTAAAAATGTACCCCAACTTGAGCCTTGGGTGCTTTGATTTTGTTCTTTCTGGGATTTGCAATAAATCTTGTGGGTTTCCATTCTGTAAGTGAAAATGCTCTGTTTTTCTTGATGGCCACGATTCTACAACTACAGAACTAGAGCCCCCCAGACCCAGTGGTAATGAACAAGGGGATCTCATTGCTGTACTTACCCTTCATTAAAGCTTTCATTTTGCCACCCACTTCGTAGCGTTGACAGATACGCCAACTTCGCAGAGTCTGCGATGATGATCCACCAGAACTTGGACGCCTTGACGAGGGAGACCATCCGAGTGCGCGGCCCCGCGGGGCCGCGGGGTGATGTTGGCTGTTGAGATTCTGTCAGAACTCAACCAGCAACCAACAACCAATGGCTTTGGGTCAATTTGAATCAACCAACTCATGGGGGATAAATAACAAACAATAATAGGGAAAACAATGGTTAATGATAGGGGAACCAGGGGTACAGGGTTTTGACCCACAGCCCAATCATTGACTGCATGATTAGCAGGTTGGTGAATGTTGGTTAATGTTGACTGAATGATTAGTAGGTTAACGTTGGTCAATATTGTCTGAATGATTAGTAGGTTAATGTTGGTTAATGTTAAATGTTGGTTAATGTTGGTTGAGATTGAATTACGGGGGAACTCAGAGATGGTTGGTGATGGCTATGGTTAATGTTGGTTGAGATTCACTGGGAACTCAGGGATGCTTAGTGGTGGCTAATCATCAATTGACCATTGAATGACCATCAATTGATTCAGATAAGTGACCTACTCAGGGATAGTTCATGGTTAGTGATTGTTGATTAATGGCTAATTGATGGTGATTTCATGGTCAATTGATGTTGAGTTGATGGTTGATGCGGGTTGGTGAGCTGGTGATGTCGTTTGTTCTCAGACATGCTTTTGCTGGGAAGATCTTGCCTCGGAAACCCTCCGAAGTGGTGGTTAAGGAATCGATTCTCCACCAGTCCAGTGATTCAAGGAACTCAGAGGCGCGAATCAATTTCAAGCTGCTAGTAGCATTGACCGGGAGATCAAACACAAAAAACGGATTTGATCATGCACGATCAAGATGTATCAAGCATTATAGATGATGTCTTAGATCTAATTATAATCGCAAAATCAACCATTAGTTGACCAAGCTTTTCATCAACATTGATCAGCTACACGGTTGAAGTCCTTGATTCTTAGGCAGTTTCCATGCAGGCCCGGCGCCCCTGTAGGTTCGCTTTCCCAACCTGGACGACGCGACAAAGGAAGGCCGACCCTTAACGGGTTTCCCAAGTGACCAGAGCTGGGGGTTGGAGGCACAATGGAGAACCCGTTTGCAACTCGCAACTCGCAACTCGCGCGCGTCGCAATTTTCCCATGAATCCTTGGTGGATCAAACAGGGGTTCCTGTTGGAACTGGGCGTACTAGCGACTTGATTTGCCATGCATTCTCTGTACTGATTGGTACTGATTTTGAATGCTTCCTAACATGCATCTTCCCAGCTTACCCGGTGGTGAATAGGAAATGATAGTGCACGACTTAGCAACTTCACAGGCCTCGGCCTCAACTTGTGGATTGTATTGGCTCGAGTCAAACATGTTTGCAAGCTGCTCGGAACGTAAAATGTTCGTAGATGTTGATTTCTGCCACGTTGGGTTGGGTGACCATTTGTACACTGCTTCCACAGTGTTGCTGCCTAGGTTTTGGTGTGGATGAATAGGGTCAAGACTGCTAAAGCAATCCTTTTTGGCGATCTTTACCTGGGCATGAGTCAATACACAATTATATATATATAAAAAATATATATATATATATATCCCCACATGACTGCATCCTAACCGTGAGAGGATTGCCTTCATCTTATGGGATGACAGATGGGCTTGGCGGTGTTGAACCATCAGCTGGTGACCGTCAAACATGTGGTGTTAGCTGTTTGATCTCCCATTGTCATTGTTATATGGCTATGGGTCAATATTAACCAACCAGCAATGGGGATAGTGACCAACCAACAATAAGGAAAACAATGGCTAATGATGGGGGAACCAGGGGTACAGGGTTTTGACTCACTGCCTAATAGTATCAACTATGCTCATATTTCAGCCTTTCTTGGCCATAGAACTTACAACAATATTGTTAACCAATCATTGAACAACCATATTAGCTCAACATTCTAACTGCTTAGACTCATACCTACATCCCACCACTGCTTAGACCCTACATCTCACCAGCAGCATGGTCCTTGCGCCTTGACGTTGACTCGCTCACCATGGACCAGCCCTTGAGCCAGCGACGTTACTTGGAAAGGAGGGCAGTGCGTGGTCGATGGGGCCCGTCAGCGCTTCGAACGTTTAACTCGGGTAGCTACCAGCCATGGTAGATATGGTGGTTTTTCAAGCCATAGGGGACCTCCCCAGGCATCCTTACTCATTTATATGGGGCTAAACTGCTAAACCATCCATTTCCGGGTGCCACGACTATGGTGGATTTGATTCGCTGGTGGGTTCTTGACCAACTTAGAACTGGGCACTGTTCCTGCAACAAAAACAAGTTAGTTAATGGTAACCCAGGATGAAGCGAGCCACCCCTGGTTGATGATCACTAGGGGGGTTCCCATGGTTAATGGGAAACCAGTCGGCTGGATTTGGGGATACCCCCAATTAATATACCTAGGGTTTAGCTTCATCCTGGGTAGCCATTATAGTGGAAAATGTGCTGCTAGGTCATGAAACGACTTATCATTGCCTGGTGGTTTCAAAGATGTTTTGATTCTTCCCCCATAGGATTGTTGGTTGATGTTGATTTAATAATATGTGTTCATGGTGGTCACTGGTTGCAACCACCACGCAGAGAATTGTGGGAGTTGCCACTCGAGCTGTCCATGAATGTTCCCCTCTGCAACAGTTTCCCATTGGCCTGGTGCAATGACGTTCAGCCACGGCCATGACTCGTGTGTCATGGAGTTTTACTGTCATCAACTGGCCAACATGGTGACGATGGTCGTATGGGATTTGTAGGAAAAGTGGCTGGCTTGCAATATTGATCAAACATAAACCAGTGATACAATAGTTCATGGCTGTTCTCAGTAGTTCATGTCCATAGCCAACTCCTCATGGTAGTGCGTGGATCGTTTCTAAGTATCAGCCACCAAAATCTTTGTCTGAACCTGGGTAGCTGTAGGCACTTGCGTAGTTCACAATTGGCTGTGGGTCATCACCCTGTACCCCTAGGTAGCCCTGGTATAACCCTTGGTTTCCTTGTTACTGGTTGGTTAAAACCCACCATTATTGGTTAATATTGACCTATAGCCAATTGTTTCCAAGCTCCCAAAATCTCTGGGCTACCAAGGTCGAAGTGGAGGGTATCAGCCACCACCAGAGACGCAAGTTATGGATTTCGAGTGCGCAGGGGGATACGGGCAGCGTCCCAAACCCGCTCCTTTGATCTCCGGTTCTTCTGAGACTCTGCACTCTGTTTTTCATGGGGAATCCGATTTAATCAAGAGGAACATTCTTTCAGGAGCTGTTGTATTTCAAGCGCGTTGTTTGTGTTTGGTGTTCTACCCTCCTTGAACTCCTTGGTCCGACAAACGTGGATTTAGTCATTTGCACTAGGTGTTGTGTTCCATTGGCTTGGATGTGCCGGAAACCACCAGGTTCACTTTCAGATTCTGCGCCATGGGCCTTCGACGAAACTATGTTTCAGCCACTTGATGCTTGCTGTTTTTGTTGATGTTACAGGAAGCTGCTGCAGGTCCAATTGCCAGCGTGAACCTGTGAAAATTGCAAGAATTCCATCAAAGACCACTGCATGATGTTTCCCATTCGTCAGGCCGATGGTATGTGTAGGTATAGCTCCCAAGAATCAAGATTTATCCTTTTGTTGCATGCATCATCATCATCATCATCATCATCATCATCATCATCATCATCATCATCATCATCATCATCATCCTCGTCGTCATTGTCATCGTTATCGTCATTGTCATCGTCATCGTCATTGTCATTATCATCATCATTTGTGAGCGACATCATCACCAGCCGGTAGTTTCTACCTGCCAAATCCAATAGATAGATCCCATTCAAGGAATCACAATCAATGACTTGTAGTGGCAGTGAGTCTACTTAGTTTCCGTTTCTTGTCCTATCAAATTTTATGTACATACCGCCCATCTCCATGCGGTTGCGGCAGTACATTAATAGTGCACAGTGCACCAATGCTGCTGTTTGGTAGCCAATGCTTTCCTCTGCCACTCACGCAGCGCTTACAAACACTACAAGTGCTGTACCCCCAGCTATTCCCAAACGATCATTCTGTACAAGGGGAAGCGCCAACTTGGGAATGTATACCCATGATACCCTCCCAAAGATGGTGCTTTCTCAAAATAAAGAACCCCCCAAATCATCTTTATATAAACAATTTATACTAATAAACCATAGTAAACCAACCATTTTGGGGTCCAACATTTTGAGAAACCACAAGATGAGTAATTACCACCAAGAATGATCAGTACCTTCAAGACTGACACGCCATTGGTGGTCCAGGCTCCCTAGCAATGCGAAGTTCATTTGCTGCGGCGCAAAGCCCAGAAAACGAGTCGCGTCCGGGCTACCCCTGGTGAAGATCTCATGAATCAACAAAGGAGACTTTGTGGGGATGTGAACTACTACTGGATGGCTTATACCCACTAACTTGGGTTTTTAGTGTTTTTGGGATATGATTGATTGACCATATAACCACTAAAAATATATTTTTAGCAAGGGATCTATAAGCCACCAAGACTACCAGTTTGGGGGTCCACAACCAAATACAGCATCTACACACAAATCTACAAATGATAGGGTAGATAGCCTACTGGTTGGCGTATGATCTATGAACTGCTAGATATTTGGTATAGCCAACAACCAGTATTCCGAAAAAATGTGCGCAAACATGTGCAAACGTAATAGTCCCAGCTTGATGAGATGTCAGTTCACTGTTCTAGTCTTAAGTATGGAGGATGACAGGTGGGATTGCATGGGACGATGGGTACCCAGGTGAGAGATACCTACACTCTGGGAGTAGATCAGCGGCTGATCATGACTTTGACTGGCGGAAAGCTGGCTGTAGCTGATTACCCACCACGATCTGTTGAGTTGTCAACTGGATATTCCCGGAGCACATACCTGGTTGGTGGCTTAAAACATGTTCCCTCCAGCCTTAACGTTCGCCCCACCACAGAAAGCGCCACTGCAATGGAGCATGTTGTACACGGTCGAGATGGCTTGGGCAAGTTGCGAAAACACTGGCTATACGCAGTGATTTATGGTTTAGGGTTTTAGGGTTTTGGTTTTAGGGTTTTAGGGTTTTAGGGTTTTGGTTTTAGGGTTTTAGGGTTTTGGTTTTAGGGTTTTAGGGTTTGAGGTTTAGGGTTTGATAACTCAGAAGTCAAAAAACAATGGCCCTGTGCAGGAATTTGAGCGTTGGGAAATGTTCTCGGACCCATGCGGGGCAAACCCTAAGGCTCGGGCGAACATGTTTTATCTTCCCTAGGAGTTATTAACCATTGGTTGGTCGACTAACATGTTTTTCGTAGGGGTGGTTCAACCAACAACCAGCTACAATGTGGGCCCCCAAGCACTTATAGGTTCGTTTATAGCTCACTTAAGTAGGGTCAACTACCATTTATAAGGGATTATAACCACATAGGGGTTGAAACCACCAGCCAGTCATGTTGGAAGAGTTTCTGCCGTTCGATCCAAGTCACTACTGATACTGCGACTGCATGATTTGACCATGAGCTGTTGCCAACTATATACTTGTTGGTTGTAGGTTGTCCAGGGCATTTACTACTATGGTTCGCTGGTTATGAAACTGCCAGTGCTAGTGGATTCTTCACCTTTGTGAGTTGATTATGAAACGCTATGCTTATACATCCCTATTGATAGTAGTTGTTCTTGGATGGTTAGTAGGTACCATTCTTGATGGACAATGCATAAGTTCACCATTGTGAGTTGATTTTCAATCACTATCAACTACTATTAACGGTAATTATAAACCACTATTATTCACGATTAACGACACTTAATCACTTTAAAAGCGCTATTAACATTATTATCAACCACTATTAACCTCCAGTGAGGTGTGGCAGTGTGCGTGGCGTGCTGGAACCCAGTGGGCTACCAGCTTGCTATATTCGGTGGCAACCTTGCGGTTTCAAGGGACTAGACTTACTAAATCTCCATATTATTATAGGGATGATTTTGGAATGATGCCCACAATGGTAACAATAGGGATGATGCTGGTAATGGTTTGATACTATAAAGGATGATATGGATGATATCAAGGAATACTAAATGATTGTAGGGATGGAAATAGCTAATAATAAGATGGTATGGATGATAATGGTAATGATTGATTCTGGATGATGTAGTCAAGATATCAATCTATCCACTGACTAATGATATGGATGACAACGGTTTATCATAGGGATTAATTAATAGGGATCATCGCCAACAATAATAGTGAAACAACTGCTATACGGGGGGGTTCTCAAACATAGGGAATCCCCAAAGTTGTGGTTGGTTAATTACCATAAATGGCTGCTCAAGGATGTTTTTTTGGGGTCCCCCATGTTGAGAAACACCCAAATAGTTGGTATTTAGCATCCATCCATGGCATTTGGTCATTACCAGATGTGTAGCAAGTGTGCAGCTGTTGGAATATTCAGCTTGGCGAATAATTAGTGACAACTTGCAACTCACGCCACATGTATGACCAGTTCTGTTTTGCACAACACTCCTTGCAGCTTGCAAATGAATTCACATATGATTACTGCTGCTGACAGACATATGTGTTGTGTTGCTACCCAAGCATTGGCATGTTGCATTACACTTTCCATCAAACCTGGGAAAGCTGGTTCCTTCAGAAATCATCATCAGCACCTAGCATGTTTTTCTTTGCTGGGTGACCATGATTCACCATTGTATCGTCAACCAGTCACCATCCTCAAACCATCCTCAAGCCATCCTCAAACCATCCTCATACCATCCTCAAGCCATCTTCAAACCATCCTCATACCATCCTCAAACCATCCTCATACCATCCTCAAACCATCTTCAAACCATCCTCAAACCATCCTCAAATGGTTTGAACCGTTGTTTATTTTTTTGATTTACCGTCATTGAATCATCCACCAATGGTTGATCAACCATCATTTAATCGATCAATAATTAACCATCATCAACCATGTTGAATGACCATAGTTGATGATATCATGTTAGTTAATCATCAGCAACTATTTCATCATTGAAGAAATTCATTCAGAAGTTGAATCATCCATCAACTTGTTAATAGTTGATCAACTAAACCATTTTTCCAACTTAACCATCAGTTAAACCCTGATCATTTAATTATTTAATTGATCAACAATTCACTATCATCAACTTGTTAACCATCAGCAACTATTTCATCATTGAAGAGATTAATTCAGAAGTTGAATCATCAACCATCATTTAGTTTTTCAAATCAGCTTGTTGGGCCGGTGGACCTCTGAGGTGCTTGGCCGTGGCCGTGACCTCCTTGGGGGCCGTGTAGCTTGGTGGCCACTGTCCTGGTTGATTGGATACAGGATGGGCCCTGGGGGTAAGAGCGCTTCCTCTAGCAACGTTATGTGGTGACAAATGGTGGCTTCTCAACATAAGGGACCACCCAAATCATCCCAAATAATAGCACATAATGATCAACCAGAAGGCTAATAAGGCAAATATGGTGGTTTCTCAAGTCATAGGGACCACCCAAATCATCCAAAATCAAGCTTATGGTAATCAACCCACCATGTTTTGTGTACCCATGTGTGCCCTATTTTGAGAAGCACCCAAATAGTGGCTATCAACAGAACGTTATATAGGAGTGCACTCAATTGAACTAGCTCTCAATGCTAGGTTCAATAACATTCAATGTTGATAGACAATGATAATTGCTCCAGGAATTTCTTTCCTTGTTTGTCAATGTTGTTATGTTGATAATTTGAATGTGGGTTAGAGAATTCAACGATTGTTTGACTATCTATCAATATGGGTGTATCCATACAGGGAATAGTACACCTTCCAGCGATCCCAAAGTGATTGTCATTCAAAGGCTAACCAATACCCCACCAGGCACTTATCATCACTGTTAGTTGTATATTAGATTGTTCTCCATGACATCTACTGATGCGTCACTGTGATTGTTGGCTTTCCACATTGATCAGCCAGCACCCGAATATGGTTTGAATTCATTGAGCCACACGGTTCGGCTCATGGCCTGCTGTCGGTCTACTAGAGTGGCTGCATGGGTTACCCACTTTTTTGCCCCGAAAAATTGATGCAACTTGAGTGTTGGTCGGCTGGCAAGTGATTTGAATACTGTTATTTGATCATTGATTTGTTGGTCCATTAGTTGGTTCTTGGTGGAAGTTGAGGCGAGTTCTGAACTCTTCTCATAGAGATTGAATGGCATTAACCAGTTGGTCATTGAATCTGTATGAAGACTGGTCATTCTTTTCAACATCATACAGATTCAATGACCAGGGAATGAACACAATTTGGGGCCTCCCCAATCATCCAACATGAATTAAGCTGGATAAACCCAGCATTTCTGGCGTGCCAAATTCAATATCCAGGCAATCACCAGCTATTCAACAACTGGGTGGCTTATACCCACTAACTTGGGTTTTTAGTGTTTTTGGGATATGATTGATTTACCATATAACCACTAAAAATATATTTTTAGCCAGGGATCTAAAAGCCACCAAGACAAGAACCTCCCAATGAATCCATGATGTAGGCTTTCGTGGGAGGTCAAAGCAGAGGTTATTTCCTTCAGCTGAGACGGTACATCCGAGTGGTGCAGACTGCATACCTCCAAGGTATGTATCCCCTAGACACGAGGTTGGCCACCCTACGTACTTGCAAGCCCACCAAAATATCTAGAGTTACATTTGTATCTACCAGAACTGGTGCTTATCAGCTTGTCCTACTTAGAAACCAACTTACCTAATCAGAGCGTACCCCCTTCTCCTGAGTTTCAGCCTCCATCAAACCTGTTGCCCAAATCACTCAACCATTGTTGTCCAAAAGCCCCTTTGCTGCCTCACCAGACACATTTCCGAAGCTGATCTGTGTGGCCTGGTATGATTGGTGATCTTACTCAGTGGTTCAGAAGTAGCCAGTAGCCAGTCTGCTCTTGATGATCCAACAATCATCACAAGCACAGACTATTGTAAAGCCAGTGTCATTCACCGATTGCTAATGACCCCGCAACAATTCTGATTCCGATTCTTCACGATTGCAACCACTTTCATGAACCGTTCTGGATTGCTTTTTCGGAGAGTCATGGTGAAGCATGGTGATTCTTTCCGACTATCAGGTTGCTTTAATGCTCATCCAACTTGGATGTGCAATTGGGCTTGGTTCCCTGACAGCCAATGGTAAATCACAAGTAATGAGGGGAGGTTGTAACCCCAATCACCATGCCTTCAAGCAACGTCTTATTGGCTGGCTGGTGGTTTGAGCCCATTTGTCTCAACTGTACTAAACACTAATCACTAATAGATCTAATAGACTCTAATAAGATGAGTATCTGTTCCTATTAGGCCACTACCGTGTGCTACCCAACTAACAACTGTTTCATCGGCTGACGGTCACCACCCAGCTGAAGGCTTCCCACCCGTCGATACGAGGCCACCGTTGCATTTGGGCATCAAGTACAGCACCTTCAGCAAGGCCTGGAGGGCCACACGTGCAATCCGGAGATTTTTTTGGGGTTGAATCTCCGGGGGATTAATACGGTTGATGGAGGAAATCCTGCACCAGTTGGTTGGTTGTTTACCCCGTTATTTATAGGGTTTTAACCATCCCAGGTGGTGCAGGATTTCCTCCATCAACAGTATTATGGATCTATGACAGGGATTAATAGGAGATCCCTGTAATAGGATTAATAGGGATTAATAGAATAATAGGGGATAACCCATAATGATTACATGGATCTATAATAGGGATTCATAGGTGATAACCCCCAACAGCAATGGTTAAAGTTAAACAACTACCAAATGATGCTTTCTGTGATTGCACGGTGGTTTTACATGGGTTTTATAGGGATTAACTTGTGGTTCACAAAAGGAGATGATAACCAACAATTGACAATAAGACCAACTTGGGTGTTTCTCAAGTCATAGGGGACCCCGTGACCCCGATAAATCATCTTTTTTTAATCGTTTAAGCTAGCCATTTTTGGGGTTCCCTATTTTGAGACCCACCATATATAGATAAATTGATGTAGAGGTTGATAGATAATGGCTTGTGTAATGGTTAGGAAATCATGGGTGAACAATGGTGAAGGCCATGTTGATATTTATCCACATGCTTGCACCAATGGGGATAACAGTCAATAGCAACAGGGATACATTAGTTATATGGGGGTTTCTCAGAATAGAGGTACCCCCAAATCATCCAATATTAGCCATTTGTAGAAACAAACCAGCCATTTGTTGGGTCCCCTATTTTGAGAAACCACCATATGGCTATGGGTCATAGCCAACATACTGGGATGGGTCATGCCCAACCATCAAATGGGCTAGGTGAACATCTCGACCGAGCTAACAAGTTTCGTTGGGATGTGAACAGCTGGGGTATAGGGTACTGGCCCACAGCCAAATGCATGTGTATGTATATATATATATATTTATATATACACGCATAAATGTTCATGCAAAGATAAATCAATCGATAGATAGATAGATAGGTAGATAGATAAATCGATAAATCGTTTTGTTCCCAACAACCTAAAGAAAACCACAGCGGTCAAACACTGATAAGCAATTCCTAAGCATCTCTTTCTTGACATGTCATGATCTATCAAAGTAGTGTGTTTCAAATGTGTTGAAAGCGTGGTTGGATGATGATATCTTGAGTTGCCTTTGTAACCACTGACCTCTGTTTGGTTGCGTCCAAGAATGGTGTAGCCCTAGGGTTGATTGTTTTTTTCCCCATCCCATGATTGTGGGAATACCAGTATTGTTCATCGTATAGGTGTGTATGGTGAACCATGCACATATATAGGTATGGGATTATCCGTAGGTGATCATCCATGCTGGTACCAATTGGTTTTGTTGGTGTATACTGGGTGTTTTGTTGATATACATATGTATATGAATATTTAGATATATATATATATGTATATATGTATATATCATCCAGATCATACCTCTAGCCAGTAGTACCCATGGGTGATATTGCAATCAGTCTTTTCCATTTTGTTGTTTGTAACCAGTCTTATCGAATGAGTCATAACCATGCAGGTATAGTGAAGGACACCGCTCATAACATGCTAATAATGGTATTATTGCCATTTTTATGGGTATAACATCCTGATTCAAAAAAGCGGCTAGGTTGTGATTGCTGCAAGAAAGGGTATAGCACCTGTACCTTCAAATGTTTATAAACAGCCTGTTAAATGTCCTGTTTATTTTGGATGGCACCATGTATGTCCTGTTTATGACTGGTTTCCCACACGTTTTCAACAGACCAACAGGGCTGGCGGCCCCTGAGCCCCAGCATTCACGTAACGGGAGGCCGCCAATCTGAACCAGATCTATGGCCCTGGATTGCCCCTTGCCGGCTGTCGACCCTGGTACAAAGGTAGGTGAACAGCTTGATCTTGGGAGCACCGTTGTGGTTGATGTTGGCGGATGATTGGAATAGCTGGGGATTATCATCTACTTAGTATAATGAAGATGGTATATCATCTAGATTATCATTCGAATAAGCACAGATAGCTGAAGTTGGTGGATGATTGATAATGATGTTTGTGCTGGATCATCCAGGGACATGCGGGGTTCATCATCTAATGTGGGAGTGTACTAATTTGGGATGGCGGATCAGAGCGGATAGGGATAATGTACACTACCATAGAGGGTCTCCATAGACATAGTTGTTTTCTCAGTTCCCACCCATTTTGATGGACATACTCGAGGGGGTTGAGTGGAACTGGCATGATAAAAGCCGCTTTATCAATCAGGTAGCTACCGAACGAAGCAATGCGTTCAACAACGTTCATTCCTGTTCAGAGTGTGTACCTCAATACGCACATATGTACGTGCATGTTGAATTCTAAACTGTATCCACCGCTTCCCTGCCTGGTTTCATGTATTGGCATAGACATATGCAGTACACATGATATGTAATTTTACATACATGGAAATGTATATCATGTCGTTATTACAACATAGATATAGATAGATGTAAATGGCAGACACTGGATATCTACTCTGGCAAAATATTAGCCAATTTACTAAGAATCAACCAATCGGTCGCCAATGCCGGATGGCGAAACTGCGGGGTGTTGGTTGATATATGTTGGCTGGACATCAAACAAACAGAACGTAGCATTAACTGGTTGATATGGGAGACGAGAGCTGAATGAAGTGCTTTTAAGTGGTTGAAAGTTGTTGGAATGTCTGGGAACTCTTCAGTTTGGAAGCCCTTGCTTGCCGACCAGTTGCATGTCATCCCAGGGTACGGCTGCCTTCGCCCTTCCAGCCTTCAAGGTACATGACCGGGCCATTCAACAATTTCATACTGCTGCTTGGCAGACAATCTCGCACCCAGCAAGCCTCAGCGGGACTGCGCCTACAGCAAGGCGGTGCAGGTATAGTCATCGAACCTGATGTAAAGTGTATGTACCTACAGTATCTGCGCTTGTGTGGAACAAACGCAATGATTAGGTCAAGAAATGACGACTCAAAACTGGACTATACTCGCGGTAATGCGCAGAACTCTCAACTTCCAAAAAATGGATAGTTTCCCACTACAAGCGTTTTTTTGTTTGGTGTTCTTGGTGCCACAACTCTGGCGGTTGATTTTGAACTTTCAGTGTGAACCTCAAACTGCTGCTTGGTCAACCTCTTTGTGAACCCTAATGCATGGGCAACACTACATGTTGCTGTCATGGCCATATTTTCCAGTAGTGGGAGATAAATTTCAATATCCTCCACCTGTGATGTGGTCCCCACAATTGAATATTTTACGTGGCATTTCTTGCACCAACAAGATTTGATGCATTGGCGAGCCAACAGCAGCTGCTTACTTAGTACTTGAAAAACATAATTTCCCACTTAGATAATAAACATGTTTAACCAATATCAACCATCCTAGAAAATCATTATTCGGGCCCGATTCTCCATCATGTAACTTGTTCTAGATTCTTTAGCCATCACAGCTCCAGCATCATCACAGACCGTCCTTGACCATCATTATTTAGCCAGCACCTAACATGGCTAAAACATCATAACGATCATAATGCCAGCACCGAACCACAATAAGCGCCACAGCTCAAACGAATCATGGCAGCGTAGCTATACGCCTCAGAGACCTGTCACCCCACGGTGTCACCGCGAAGCCGCCGTCAGGTTCCCCTCAGATGCTCGGTCAGCCCAGGGGTTCCGGCGACAACTTGGGGTTCGTTGTGAGTTGATCATCCAACTGTTGGATAGTTTTTCTATGTTAAGCCTATCTGAACCTAGGGTTATAACCTTGGGGTTATATCACTCTGAAGCCTAGTGAACAAATCGAGACTTTTGGGAGGGAATGAGTCTTGAACAGTACATCCGATCCTCAAAGAACTCAAGTTGAAGCTCACTGCAAGATTCAGATGGTTTTCTTGACTGGGCTGGGTTAATGATGACCTGTGGTTGATAATGATTCGGGCTAAGGGGTTGATGAAAGTTCCCCGCTGTTGCGGTGGCAGATCCAGATTGATGCAGGCTGACCTTTCCTGTGAGCCCGGGGGAACCCATCCAGTGGCATGGAATACGTGGACGATTGAAACAGTCCTGAGGCTTTGATGCAAACTGACTCTGGAGGTTATGTCTCATTGTGTCTCCATGTGGCTGTAGCTGGCCTTATTCTGTCAAAGATGCTCAATGCCATCAGGTAGGGTCTGGCATTGAAATCTTTCAAGATTTGTGGATGATGGAAGAACTCAAGGGACATCAAGGCACGGTTTATTCTGTTTTCTGGAATGGATCAACATGTATACAGATTCGGGGCACTACCAATTAACCTGTGATCTGCACGGCAGTCAATACCTGTCACTGGGTACCCCTGGTGAACATCCCCTAAGTGATCAAAACATTGAAAACTATAATTTAGCCACTAAGCCGGGCAGCTTCTCGAATCGAAACAAAAGCTTGCGTCAAATGGCCATGGTGATTGAGTTTTACATCATGGACTACTCGTTGGAGTTGGAGAGCTCACTGCTTTGCAGCACGAACTTCTTTTTGATGCTCAGGTTGTCACCTGAGTATACTGCGTGCACTTGAGGTCCAAGCTCACTAGCCAGGTCCAGCACTGGTAGGGCCGTACACCGCAACGCTTTGTCTCCACCAAAATTTGGCCAGCTACCAGCCGTAGCCACAAATCATCGGCATTCACCACTGTTCACCACTGTCCACCACTAGCCGCATGGCATCACTGACCTGTCATTGTTTATCACTGCCCGTTGTTGACCTTCGCCTATGCACCAATCCTCAGCATCAGTTGGGTCGTTCAAGCGATCCAACTGACACCACTCTCAGGTGCGAAACATCGAGTTTAGCAACATCGACCGCATTGAGTCTGCGGGGCTCAGGCTTGTGACGCGCCTGTGGAGCGGAATGGCTATAAGTTTATAGTGCGTGATGCTTAAGATTGCTAAAGAATGGTTCAAAACCATTGGAATAATGGTTAGTGCATAAGAATTGTCATGTTGTCACATTCTCTATATATGAGTGTTGATGATGATCTTGTCGTGCTGTGGCTGTAGATGTCTCCGTTCAGAAGCGAGCCCCTTCAGATCTTGCGATGTTCATTTTCCGTCACTGATCTCCGGATTCAAAGTTGGCGGCCTCCGGCAGCAAAGGAAGAACTAATCATGGCACAGCTACAGCAACCCACACCACTATTCCTTGGTCACTACCAAATCTACCAATGTTTCTTGGTATCATATACCACTGTTCCTACTCCAGATACATTGTGGCCGGCCATTGCGAAGACTCAACCTCTGGTTTGATTTCAGGCTTCATGAAGTGAACATTCCAATCAGTTTTTGAAGCTATCATCATGCGATGTCACGAGACTATGTGCAGCTTGATCGGATACATTCTCAATCTTGGGTCCCAACTGAACCGTGGTGATTGTGCATTGCCGTCCTGGGCCTCTCACCCTTAGGACCTAGGACTATGGGCCTATGGGCTATAATAACGACAACAACATAACAACAACAACAACAACAACAACGACAACGACAACGACAACGACAACGACAACGACAACGACAACGACAACGACAACGACAACGACAACGACAACGACAACGACAACGACAACGACAACGACAACGACAACGACAACGACAACGACAACGACGACAACGACGACAACAACAACAACAACAACAACAACAACAACAACATAGGTGATTGGGATGATAATGCCTACAAATTTGGGATGATTTGGTTGCAACACGATTTATTTTATCACAAACACAGCTCACTATATGTGTGTTTTTCCTGGCATAAGTTTTGACATGAAAAGCCAGATGTTATGACTATTGTAGAGCAAACCCGGAGCTTGAAATGTTATCTTTTGTGCACTAACATGGCGATGGAAAACCCATCATAAATGCATGAGTTCCCAGGGTTTTCCTAACAAATGATGGATTTTCTATTGCCATGTTAGTTTACCAGAGGGTACCCGCCTCTCCGCTCAACAACCTCAATGGAGGACGTGCACCGCCAGGTATGCCCCGCTCCATACCAGAACCAAAGAGGGCTTGGGACTACATCTGCAGGTGCCCCTTTTGAGCTCACGCGTGCTGTGGCGAGCCAATGGACAAATAGATGGCCATGCATGGGTCAATATTAACCAACCAATAATGGTGGATAATAAGCAACAAACTATAGGGAAGCCAATGGTTAGTGATGAGGAACCAGGGGTACAGGGTTTTGACCCACAGCCATATATAGATAAGTTCTGTTTATGTGGGGGGCTTGCCGCTACATCGTTTCCAAAGGGATTGGCTCAGCCTTTTCTGGAAAGCCATCTATAGACGTATTTTCGGTACATGGAGAGATGGAGACATCCTTGATTGAAACGAACAAGTAGACACTGGCAGTTTGAGTACTTCTCAGATGGGTACAGTACCACCAGGCTTGAGCGGAGATTCGCTCATGTTGTTCCAATGGCCTCCTGGCTATCAACGCTATTCAGCTGTGGTCATTCTTAGATCTCGATGACTGATGTCACCACGTAGCAGTGGTGATATTGCACAATTGTGGTTTCTTTGTTTGAAAACTCCATTGACTTATTGTACAATTTCATACAACTATTATAGTCACTTCTGGCTTCATTATACCATGTACAGATTCAATCGTTTGTCGGAAAACTCCAGTGATCGGTGGCCGACCCTTCTCATAGAAGCTCCCCATTGCAGGTTGTCGTGAACGTTGATTGTGGGCATCAATAGGATCTATATGAATCCTTAAAAGAGGCTGTTCCTATGGGATTCGATGTTAGAATGGGATCTTAAGTTTGCGAAGTTGAAGAATTCTCGTTTGTGATCTGTGTTTTTATAGCAACTTCAACTTATTTGTACTGGTAATTTGCAGATTTTTTTGGGTTGAGATGACTTTCCTTCAAACATCAATCATGTATCTCCATGACCCAAACTTCACAAGATGATGGGACCGCCTGTGATGTTGCAAACACTGCCCTGCTGTTCTCGCATCGCGAGGTTTCCTTGCAGTACAGATTGATCCCACAGAACATCTCAGCTTTGTACAGTGAATTCAACCAGAACTACGAGCAGGTCCAGCTGCGTCGCGGTTGACGGGACACTGTGCTTTTGATTGTTGTGAAAGCGAAAGTATCCTGCAGGCTTGGGGATATTTTGCGCTTCCAATTATAGAGCTAGGAGCAGAACAATCATTTGGTCGCATTTAGCCATCCATGTCCTGTAGTCACATCTTTGGGCTGAGCCAGGGCCGACAGTTGGTTGGCTCATTTGACCGTGATATTTTGTCCAGCATGTTCACATAGACTCTGATGACCTTGACTAAGGCATTGCATTTGTTCAACATGACCTAGCCTTCCCAGAACGGAAAAATCAACCTGCCATGTGGGGGTTTGCAAAGCTGACTTGGTATGAGGGCGTCCATGGCCATTGGAAATCACTAATAACGATTGCGCGGTCCATGATGATGTGGTTGGTGGTGGTCCATGATAGTAATGGTTAAAAAGAGTTGGCTATGGGTCAATATTAACCAACCAAGAATGGTGGTTAATGACCATCAAACTATAGGGAAAACAATGGTTAATGATAGGGGAACCAGGGGTACGGGGTTTTGACTCACAGCCAGTTGAGAACCTATGTTACATTAACCAGATTCTATAGACGGTCACATGTTCTCAACTCACGTGACATCAACCAGATGGTGATCCATTTCCAGCTGGTACTTAAACCTACCAGAATGGTGGTGGTCACTACGGTCACATGATAGCAGCTGGTAGGTCTAAACATGTTCTATTCTGCCCACTATTTGGCGATGCTTGCTGGGTTGACTAGCAGTTTTTCAGAGAGGTTGAAACCACCAACCAGTCTTGGAGTTTCCCAGAAATTTTATTCAGGGAGAAGGAGGACGCCACACGTGAGTGGATGGATTACGGCTATGAACTTAGCTTTTTAGCTTTTTTGGGATATGGTTGATTTACCATATACAGTAACTCATATATCATATGTAACCATCAAAAGTTGGACTTCTAGCAAGGGATCTAAAAGCCACCAAGGTAAATGGGTATAGTTTCTTGTTTTCCCTTTGTGGTGGGTGTTGGCTTCATTTCTGCAGTGGGCAAATGGTTCGCAAGCTGAAATGCAGTAAAGTTTAGCACAGACATGCAACGATAGCATCTGAAAATAAGGGCAGCAGTTTCTAGAGGAGTGTCCCAAAATGAGGGCACACCAAACCATCCCCAAGGTTAGTAAGGAAAACATCCAATGTTGGGTACCCACCATTGATGGATGTACTCTTGGTTTGGTAATGAACCTCCAATTCAATTCATGAAACTGCGCCCAGCTGCGAACTAGAGCGAGGGAATCTGCATGAGGCTTCAACGAAGAACGGGTGTTCGATGTTTTCAGAAAATATTCGCATCCTGCACTCAGTCCATGCGTGGCCATTTTTATCGGTGGCCTTTCAAGCATCCGAATAATTGGGTGCATCCAGTTGCAGGTTGGAGTGTCAACGTTGTACTCCCCAAACGTGAGCAATCGATTTGAAGCCAGTAGCAGGATTGTCCTTTTATCATTGGTGTTACAAGAGGAACTTTGGAGTAGAGAATTGGATTAAAACAAAATCCAGTAGCAAAAGAAAACCGCTCATGAGTACACCCCACTGGTAATGTCATCATCACTCCCTTTTATTTTTTGTTACCAGTAGCAGCGTGGAAGAGCCCAAAAAGCAAGCCAGGTTTGGCAGGTGATGTGGTGTAGAGGTTGCATATGGTTGCATGGTTTCACACCACAGCTGACGAGTGGAGGTTAGTAGAGAGAAACCACCTCTACACCTCATTTACACCACTAGAGATTACCAGTGGAAGTTACCCCAAACTGACTTGAGAAACTACCATACTGGTCTTATTGTTGGTTATCATCTCCAATTATTCACCACAAGTGAATCCCCATAGAAACCCACATACAACCAACATATTGTAGTTGCTTAACCATTGCTGTTGGGGATTATCCCCTAATAATCTCTACTATGAACTACTATAAAGACCATATGGGTGATTCTCAAAATAGGGGACACCCCAAATCATCCACTATCAACCATAGTAATAAACCAGCCATTTTGGGGTTCCCTGTTCTGAGAAGCCACCATATAAAACCACATAAAACCACTCTATAAATCCATATAAACACCATATAAAGCCCATATAAAACCACCACATGCTTTCACACCAGTGACCCAGCTGTCACCACTCCGCAGCACCAGGTCTTCGTGAGTTCAGTCCGCGACGTGCTGATCAAGGCGGCTTCGGAGTACGAGGCGAGGGGTGGTCGCCGCGGTCGGCACCAAACCAGCAACTGGTGACGCAAAAACATCAGCAGGTAGGTAGGTAGGTCGGTAGGTAGGTAGGTAGGGTGAAGATAGTTGTGTGCCAAGCCACAGGGTGACCGGCCCCACCCAAAAAAAATCAATGTACGAAAGGAAAGCCTTGGTTTTGGCGGTACCACTATGTTGGCACAGGACCAGATGTAGAGGATCATCCTATGTTCAAGTTTTTCTAACTATCAACTGGTTGATCGTGATGATAGCAGTGTAGGATAATGGACGGTGTAGGATTACAAGAGATAGCTAAGACGAAAGCCAAACTGCTCCATGGATTGATGGCTAGTTGGCATGGCATTCATCTCCGTAGCCGACTGCTGCGATGGTAGTGCATACTCCTTGGCCCGCCCTGAAAGATCATCAACCCTGAATCAAGGCCTATCGGTAGGAGGGTGTTTGGCTGGTTGGCTTGAATTTCCAACCGATGTGGGCGTTGTGTTGGTTTGAGGCTTCCATCCTTGGAACAAACAACTTTGTTGATGAGATTTGGAATTCTAACGCAAGAGCGGGTGTCTATCAGTGCTGAATCAATTTTGTTTCCCAGCATGCAAAAAACTCTCCTTGCAGTACTTCGTGACAATCAATATCACTGGACAGGCAAGAAGTGGAACCCCCAAAAGTGAAGGGTTTAATGTTACCTCCCCAGCTACTAGTGGATAGAAGTTGAAGTCCTTTGCCACAGCAATAAAAGCAAAAAAGCCTGAGGCTCATCTATTGTGGACACTGGCTAAAGAGCCGCTCAATGTGTGGTTTCTTGACATGGGAGGTCCCCCCAAATCATCCTCTATGATTTACTGTATGTTAGTCAACCATCCATTTTTAGGGTTCCCAATGGCCTAAGAAGCCACCAATTGTATACCTGATTGGTCAGCTTTCGGCAGTTGGTGATGTCACCCATCAGCTGGAGTATAGGATGATGGAGGGTGTAGGAATATAAGAAATAAAAAACCAATCATCTCATACCCACGGCCTTGATGGACGAACATCCGACTATATCATAACCAGATTCATGTCGTGAACAAGGCCTATTGCTCGTTGGTTTCGCTACATTGCTTTGGTACACACCTGGTTTTTGCAGGGATTACTGATCCATGAAATCGGGCCACCATGCCTGAGAATCAACAAGTGCACGCCAGGATTGATATCGGTATCATGCAGAATTGTTCGTGACGCTTTTGCTGGTTGTTTGGTTTGTCCTGTCTCTATGTTGTTACGCTAAGTTTAGCATAGCAATCACCACCTATGCAGCTCTGAATTCCAACTAGTTGGTCTCTTCATAGTTGGAATTTCAACTGGCAAGGCCGACCTGTCAGGCTAAACTGCTGTTATATAACCACTATAAACCAACCATTTTTTAGGTCCCCTATGGCTTGAGAAACCATGATGGGAATAGCCTTTGTTTGTGATCAATCCCCATGTCACCACGGCCTCACCCTGGCCTCACCATGGCCTCACCACGTTTCCTGCGGTGGAGTCACGCCGCCATGGTGAGGCGACCCAACTCTGGGAGGAGCGAGATCTCTTTTCTGCCAAAATGTGGCCTTGGTTGCATGGAGGGCATGGGGTGGGTTGACTTGCTTGAGCTTGGTTGGATAATAGTGGTTCAAAATCGGGGATTATAGTCAACAACAACCTTTGAACAACTACTGGCTGGTGGGTTTTTGGTCTTTGCAGATGAACGCCGTCGACTAGGCTGTGACCGGGGTCAGTTTCACGTACCCAAGCCACGAACATCTACCCAAACTGCTAAATGAAGGTGAAGCAGACCGAATGGGTAGCCAACTAAACAAGTGCCAATGCAACCCACCAACCGGACACTAAGATGCATGGACACACCATGGACACACCTTCGTTGGATAATAGTGGTTAATATAAGGGATCATAGTCAACGACAACGGTTGAACAACTGCTGGTTGGTGGTTTGATGGACATGTGACATGTACTAAATCGTTGGTTGTTGGTTGGATGACAAGCATACTTTTCCACAGGGGTGGTTCAGCCACCAAGCAGCAATAAGTTGACTTGGTTGAGCTTGGTTGTTTGGGGCAATGTCCTTAGCCGTATGTCCACAGCCAGAAGATGCAATGCCCCAATTCACCGCTGAGGTCATTTCATGTTCCGGGTATACCATTTAGACCCAGTAGTACCATGAATATTGGGTATGTTAACAAAGTGTAATTCATTTTGACCATTGCCAGTGGCTATTCTCATTGAGCATTGCAGCATAGCCATTCATGGCATTCCACTGATGCATCATATAACCATAGTTAACATATTCCAGTGATTTATCATATAACCATAGTTAGCCATCATATAAACATCGTTAGCCATTGATTCATAGCCATTCATAGCCATTCATAGCCATTCATAGCCATTCATAGCCATTCATAGCCATTCATAGCATTCTTGGCTGCCATTCTTGATACCTGCCATGCCTTGGAACTAGCATTTTCCAAGCGCCCCAGGCAGTTGATGGTGGATCAGGAGCTCAGGCATGGGAACCAAGGAGATGAAACGTGAGCAATGACATGTGGTAGCTTTTTTGTCTTTGAGTTTTGTAGTAATTAATAACGACTATTAGTAGGGGATAAAGTAGAGTCTAGGCATGATGCTAGGTTCGCTCATCCATTTTCATCCATCATCATTTCCATCCACCATATCCATTTTTCATCCATCATTTTCCCATATCATGTTCCAACCATTTTTCCATCCATCAACCCATTCCACCATACCATCATCCATATTCCCATTCATATTCCCATCCATCTTCATTCCCATATTATCCATCAAAAAAAATCATCTCCATCCATATTCTCCTAGCAACGAACCTAGCATCATGCCACCCCATAGAAAAAATAGGGAAGTAAATAGCATATACCCTCCTCGCTTCCAACTGGTAAGCAAGACTGGAAAAGAACCAAAAGAACCTGACCGAGCAGAACAACAATTAAAGGCACGCCTTGCCTGTTTATGTTGGTGGGCACTCACTGCTGGGTGGATGGCTTGCCGTTGGGCGCATGGATTGGGAGCATTGGCATGTCATATCACTTTTTTCACTAATATTTTTTCTCAAGAAATTCATATTTTGAGTTCAACGCCTGACCCGTTTGATTTGCTCACATGGCATCCCTTGTCTTCAGTGTTGCCGGTGGGCGCACTCGGGCATATGCCTTTGAGAGCGGAGATGTCATTGACGACTTTGGCAATTTGGACAGATGGGAGGTGACAGACGACACTGACCGCCTCCGCACTGCCCTTGATAAGATGACCATTCCAAAGATTGAGACAACCATTCGCTCATTGAACTTCACACTCCGCATTCGTGGTAATGTTGGCGGTAAGAAGTTTTCACTCATCCAGTGCTTCCTTGAGAACTGGGAGCGCATCAAAGCTGGTGCTATGGCAACTCATGCCCAGAACCAAGCAATGGCATATCTTCGGAATCAAGCAGTGGCAAGTGCTCCTGCTGGGTCTGATGATGTCCCCGTTGCTCCTTTCAGTGGGTCTGCCCACCGATTGACTGAAGAGGCAAGTGATGACCCCAGCACTGCTCTTTTGGGGGATGCCAAAGTTGATGCTCTCATCACACAGGCGCGGGACATGGGGTGGAACATCAATGTCATCAAGCGAGCCCAGACCCATGCTGTGACTGAAGCAGTTGCTGAGAAGAGCGACGACGAGGAGGACAAGAAAAACGCCAGCGACACCGACCTTGACCTCACAGTGGCCGACTTCTACAACATGGACATCAATCAGGATGACTACCCCCAGTTCTACCAATCCTTCTTGGAGGATGACGCAGACTTTGTCACCAAGACCGTTGCTGTGTTTGACAATCAGGGTCGCTACAAGTTGTTGGAGTTGAAGGTGTTGGCATCAACCACTGTTGCCGATTTGAAAGGCAAGATTTGCCAGTGCCTGATTGAGAAGCACGGTGCTCGCGAGGGAAAGGTCATGACCTCTGATGATTTCTGCCTCCTCACCGGCTCTCGTCGATTGTTTGATGATGATGTCTTGATTGATGTGCCGGATGACTTGGGACATGCTGACTACATTCAATTGTATCTTCAGCTCATTCTTCGTGGCGGTGGTAAGGGATTGCCGACCAAGAAGCCCGTGGTCACCAAGAAGACCATTGTGGATGAGAAGAAGAAGGGCTTACTCCAGAAGGTGGCAAGCGTGAATATTGCCAAAATGAATATGGAAAAGAAAATTGTTGAGGATGCCGCGAATTCAATGACCATGCTCTACAACCATGCCGAGACCGATGGCATGACATCTTTCAAGTTCCTCCTTGAGAAACTTCGCACTGAGAACCTTGGTGACAAGAAGAACTCCCCCGCCATGGATACTTTGAAAGTGACGCATGTTGATGCGAGAGTCTTCAAGCTTGGTGATGTGATGTTGCGTGATGCCTATCCTTCTCTCTACACCCTCTATGATGAAGTGAGTGGGTTGCTTGAGAGTGCCGAATTGACTTTTGAGTTTGTGCTGAATAGCGCTTTTCTCAAGAGTGGCGGTGGCATGAATTGGGCGCAAATCAAACGCGCAATTGAAGATGAGCAGACACGCCGTGCCCCGCCTGTTGGTGATGACATGGACTTGTAAGTTCTGCCATGGAACCGCAGTTTCCCAATAGGAGACGCCATGTGAGGGGCTGAATTCACCATGGATATTTTTCATATCCACCATGGATATTTTTCATATCCACCATGGATATTTTTCATATCCACCATGGATATTTTTCATATCCACCATGGATATTTTTCATATCCACCATGGATATTTTTCATATCCACCATGGATATTTTTCATATCCACCATGGATATTTTTCATATCCACCATGGATATGCCTTTATTATGTAAGGTAAAACGACTCGCCTAAAAATATCCACCATTGATATTTTTCGTATCCACTTATGATATATCCAGCATGGATATTTTTCATATCCACCACGGATATGCCCCTCCAAGGGAATTCCTGCGCACAGAGTGGAAACTGCGTTGCTTGGACGTTTGACTGCTGATGTGGCATTGGCATTGGCAAAAAAAAGTGAAAGCAAATGACAATGACAAGCAACACAAGGCATTTGTCTTTTTTTTCCCTCCTTTGAATGCCCATGGCAGGTCAAAGAGAAGAAGGATGTAGTGGGAACCCAGTCCAACCAGAGCATGGAAGGAATGACGTTGCCAACTGGGATGGCTAGAGGGAAGACAAAAAGAAAAGGAAAAAGAAAAGGGGGCACTGATGGGGGAGCGAAAGAAGGAGTAAGCAAACCCCACAGTGCCCCCCTAAATTGTTAATCATGTAGTGGAGTCCTATAACTATTTTTAGCTTAACCCTATGGGGTGGATTTACTGGCGTTATATTGGTTGATGATTGCCATAAATCCACCCTAAACCACCCAACAGCACAAACACGTTGGCACCCCCTCCCTTTGGGGAGTAACAGTAACTAGTATATAAGATTTTAGTCATTCAACACCTCATCCACTATCCCAAGTGGTGAGGAAATAAACTGGTTAGATATGAATAGAACAAACTAAACACTGCCCACAACTTTTTATGAACGATTCATCCATCATCCCTCCCTTGAACAGCCCCCTCATTTCATCCCATCCCCGCCCAATCATCACGACCCCCAGTGGCAGATATGTAGTATTTGGTGGAATTTTGCTTGGCAGGCCGTCGCAAAAAAATAATATCAAAAAATATTGATATTATTTTTTCAAACGATAATCATTGCTTCATTGACGTCTTTTTTATACTTTCTGGCATATTCACGATTGATTTTTTTTGGTGGTTCTTCACTTGCGCTTTCGTTTTCCTTTTTTTCTCTTTCCTTTTTTGCTTTCCTGTTCAAATAGTATTGTCTTTGGACTTCTGCTTTCTTTGCTTTGTATTCCGGAGTTTCCTTAACTTTATGGTAGTATAGTCGTTGATACAATGCCATTTGTTCCCTGACTTCTTCAAGTGTTAAGTCTTCGGGTTTCCTAATGCTCATTATTAATATTTATATATAAAATCATTTCTTTAAGTCTATATTTTCTAATGAAAAAAATTAGTCTAAAAATGTATTTAAAGAAATAAATCTATTATATTATAATCATATGTATGACTAAAAAATCTATAGTAAATAATATTAAGATTTTAAGAAACTTAAGAGACTCTAAAATAGGTAAAGTCCCTGCAACAATCCAAGCAAAAATAAATAAAGTAACAGACCTTTATGAGGATAGAAAAATTGTTCAACTATCAACTGCCCAAAATTTAATAAACAGCATTTCAACCGGCAATGCCAAGAAAAGGACAAAGGCATTAGAAGAATATGAAAATAAAATTGAACAGTATGAAGCATCACAACCAGCAGGGGAAAGAATGGCAGAAAGGGCAAAGAAAGCAAGGGAAGGAAAACAAGTAAAAAATGTTAGGGTAAGATTAAGGGAGAAGACTAAAGCATCAGCAGTATCTAGACTAGTGAGGCAAGCCAGACAAAGAGGGATAGGCAACCGCAAGATATATACAGTTGAATTCATGCTATACTCGTTGGAACCCATAG
>VSDK01028676.1:179567-219366 GCA_009767595.1 Symbiodinium kawagutii | reverse complement strand
GTGACCGTGTCGGTGCAGTCAGCACTTGGGGATGGCCTCTTAGACGTTGCCGTAGTCCACGGCTGTTGTCCGTTACCTTAGGCGGTGCAGTCTGCACTAGGAGGTACACCATTTATCGACGTCACCGTTGTCACGGTTGTGGTCGTAAGCCATTTGCATCATGTGACTGTGTTCAGTTGATATGATGTTTATCCCTTTTGTTTTAGAAATTTTTGGTTTTTAAACCCTTCCGAATAGGACTCCGGTGGAGTATCCTCTTTCGGTTGGGATCGTAGCGCTTCTGGTCAAGAAGCTTCCGGTCTGGAACCGTACCGTGTGAGGTCTAGCGACTCTAGAGCAGCTGGGCTGCCTCTAACCAAGGCACTCTGTATATAAGTCAACGTGATGTACCTTAGCCATTTTGAGCCGTTTACGATTGGGGTTGCCGGGAGAAAAGAATGCTATGCTGGATTTGTGGAGTCAAACATATTTGTCGCTGGTGAAACTACAGAGCTGGATTTACCAGTGCGAAGGTAGATGGTGATTCCATGCCCCCATGATGAGTCGCTGCCTAATGACTAGCCATCGGTAACAGCTGATCTACCGCGTAGCTATGATTTGCTGGATCAATCAGTCAAGGGCCCATGATTCGACCAGCTGAAGTAAGCAACACAAATGCCTGGAAAGGCACATATTTATTATGACTGGCTGGTGGTTTTTAACATACTTTATTTTCCCTGATAGTTACTAACAATTGTTTGGTTGACTAGTATTTTTCATGGGGGTTGAAACCACCAACCAGATGATCAATCAGTCAAGTTCATGCAATTTCATGTGTTTTCCTTTTCACCCAATCCTAGGAGTTGTTGTAAATCAGCCATTTTACTGGTACTGCTCCTCGTAGTGAATCATCTACAAGGTGGGCCCCCCTGGTTATAAGTTGATCAAGAACCCATTCACTTCAGTTATCTCTGCCAAAATTGGTAGTTACCCTAGTTTTAACCCAAGTTGGCTAACTAAGGATGCCCAAATTGTATCTTTTTCGTAATTGTCCTAGTAAATCAGCCATTTTCCTCGGTAAACATCCGTTCCGATGCCAGCCCGGGCCCAGGTCCTAACACGACATGGCTGGAACAGATCGCCCTCAACAGATTACACCTGGATCGGACAGGCGCCAGCGTTGCGGATTTCATGGCGAGATCGATTGGCAAATAATCTTGATATTTGGATATCTACAGGCTCTACAGGATATCTGAAGGGTGGCTAGATAGATGGCTAGATCCTCAATGAGCGGTCTATCAGGTACATGTATAAATAGGTTAAATAGGTTTGATTCATTATCTAACATGATACATAGATATTTGGTTGGTGGTTTGATTGACATTTGTTATTTTCTCTAGTAGTTATTAACAAATGGTTGGTTGACTATTTTTTAAAGAGGGGTTGAAACCACCAACCATATTGTACCGTAATTGCCCGTGTATAAACAGGTTTGAGATCTACATGCTACATTTACAGACAATTTTGTATGGATTGATTGATGTATTAAGTAAGTGATTACTCCAAAACTATGCATTTGCTATGCAATATGTGACAGGTTGATACCGGCTCAACATCCTGAACATCGAAAATGCTCTGTAGATCCAAGCACCGAGCACGGACAATACGCACTGATCATCCAACATCCCAAATGCACAAAACAAATGAGCAAGACATCCAAAACAAGACAAACAGAGAGAGAAATAGAGAGAAAGAGATTCAGAAGAAACGAGATGATAGTCGGTATTCGTGGCCTTGTTGGCATTTCATGATCACTTAGATGGACTTGGATCTATCTAGTTTTTGAGGGCTGACATGTCTCGAGTCTTCGTTGCCTTGAGAAGCATCGGTGATCAAGCAACTTGAATGTGAAGACGAAAACTGATATCACCAATGAAACTAAACCAACAATTTGTCAACAACGGCCAGAGCTGGCGGAGGTAAATGCACCTTAAATACCACAGTCGGAGCCCTTCACAGCTCAAAACTTTGCAGGTTTGTGCAGCTCAAGTTTGCCCAGGCTTAGGCAGGGAAGGGTATTGAGCTTGGTGTGGCTTGAAGTTGTTTGAAGACAACCATTTTTTGGTAAGACAGGTTGTAGTATATCATATTAATCAACAACAATAGTGATAAAACCGGGCAGGGATAGTTGCCAATTTTGCCAAGATGGTTAAGCAGACCCGATTTATCACTATTGGATACCATTGGCAATTGGTGTTGATAACACAGTAATCATGGTAATCATCATAATCCCAGTAATCATGATGACTATTTTTTGTCAGCCATGCTTAGTGACGGTCAATCAAAATCATGGACACGTGTGTTTGTTTTGTTTTTTGCCTACATTTGTTGGAGACTTTTGTAATTACAACCCATGGGAAATGATGTTTGCTCGCACTGTCCGTTACAGCAGCAACATGTTTATCAATTTGAATATCTCAGATATTTTTGGTTGCAACATGTCATTGCCGTCGTTGATGGTGCAGGTCAGGCCTGGCTATTCATCCTTGGTCTTGAAGTAACCTATTGGCCTCACTTCCGATACAATATCTCTTGACTAATGATGTATTTTGGCGAATTGGCTTGCTTTTCTCTAGAGACCAAATGAGAGGAAGCAAAAACATCACTCTGAACGTAGTTTCGCCATGGTATAGATCATGTGGCCAAATGCGCAGGGCTTCTTGACTGTATTAAAGTCTTCTTTGAATGTGTGATTCCTCATTTCGCTACATTGCATTTAGCCATTTTACCCATCTGACTATACTATTGCTGGAACGAAATTCTCAAGAAATCCTACCATTCGAGCTCCAGATTCAGGTTTGACAGGCCAGGTCTTCCCCCGGAATTTGTTGCCGTAACTAATTTGGTATTTGTTCGGACACAACGTCGCCAGATGGAACATGGATCTCTTGCATGACTAGAACTGGAAAGGGCCAAAGATGGCCAAGGGGTGTTTCACTGGTTGGGAGTAGACCTTTCGACCTTTCGAGGTAATGAGGAGCCACCGGTTCCGTGGGACCAAATTAAATGGGTTGCTGGCTCTCCCCTGGTGGAATCAGCTGCTGCACTGGCGGTGTTTTCCCCTGAACAAATGAGAGCAGTGAGAGATCATGAGCTCCATCCGTGACTCTTAGGTGGCACCAAATTCAGCTTGATCAACTAGACAGGTCTTGATCACTCTTCCAGGTGGCGCAACTGATCACTCTTGTAGCTTGAGACAGTCTCTACAAGGAGGACGTCTTCCTTTGTCAAATGTATGATCTTGTCGGAGCCCAGGCAAGGATAATTGAATGCTTCTGCTGACACGCGATTCAGATCCAAAGTAATCCCCCTATATATGTAGACCCCTGCTTATTGAGCATCTACATAAAATTGTCGGAAAAACATCATGATCAACATGGATTGATGACTTATAAAGCATTATAAATCATGTGCATATGATCAGCATTCATCGACCATCAATAACACCATGATCATATAATCAATGTTTAACATCACCATCATCAACCATTACCCACCACCGCTAACAGTCATGAAGCGTCATTGACCCATACTCACCCTTGTTACCCTTATAAACCCACAGTAACCACCATTTCCCATCACCAATCTCCACTCAAACCAACCACTTCCCCACCTCCGCGACAATCCCGCAGAGCAGGTCAGTCAAGGGTAGCCGAGGCACGTTTCGCTAGGGAGAACCACGGGACTTTGTACCCTAGCCAGGTGTCTTAGTGACAACTCCCAAGCAGCTTTAAAGAGCCAACCAACGAAGACCTGCATAGTAATACAGATTTTTCCGGATATGGTGGTTTGTCAAAACAACGGTACTTCCAAAAAGGCTTGGTTTACAACTGTAATTGGTTGATAAAGGATGATTCAGAGATATTTAGGGGTACCCCTGTTTTGAAAAATCTTAATATTAGAATTATACTTCAACGGTTTTCGTTTGTAAGATCATGTCAGATCTAACGATTTGTTGAAAAATTGCGGATCAGGCCAAATGCCCAATGATTCATTCAAAAGTTGGTATCCTCCGATTCACGGCTGGGATCCCACATCGATTAGGTGAAGGACTTAAGCTTGGGAGGGTTGAGGGGGGAGAGGATTTGAGAGTCATGCTGTGATGATGACCAGAACCCTCCTTGGGGATAATATAGAAGTGGATGCCAACCAACCAAAGAATCATGAGGGGAACATCCCAACAAGAATTATTCTGGTCATATATGGGGTATGAACAGCCAGGGGTACCGGGGCCCTTGACCAGCCATATGTTAAGGAGTTACTCGTACTGCTTCTGGAGTCAGGGCAGCACTAAGTTGATGCTGTTTCTGCCTTCCCAGAGCTGCCGTACGCGAGCTAATGTACTGCATGTAAATACAGTATATACACTGCAGTATAGACTGAGTCGTTTTCACATGTATCGTAAAGTTTTGTGGTAGCATGTTCTTCTATCATACTACATTATATTGTTACATATTGTTACCTCATACTGTATATTGTTACTATTATTAGTTTGCATACAGCTTGTCTCATGTATCGGTGCCTATCTTCTGGGTGTCCTACTCAGATTGCCTAGGCTCATCATTTGTTTGGTTTCACAATCACGAAGATGCGCATATGACAAGATCATTATCAACCATTTCACCATAAACTGCCATAGGCAAGCATTGCCAATCATTAAGAATCAAGACGGTACAACTGGCCATCACCATCAATCAACTATCATTAATTACTCATGATGAACCACCATCAGCCAGTGTCAAAATGATCAACCACCACCAACCATCATTGACTGTCACCCTTATTGACCCCTATGAAAACCCCATCATTTCCACCAGCCACCATCCCAAGCGCAGCAGGATCACCAGGCCGGAGGAAAGGCAGCGCCGTAAAGCCATTGCCACCGCCCGTGAGTGTCGCTCGAAGGGAAGGAGGGACGCGGTTGGGTGGACACTCCGTCTTTGTTGGCAGCCTGCAAAAGCTCTGCAGGAGGCATACTGATCAATGGTTTATTCACATTGAATAAATTATTTATAGTGTAGATGTCATAATTTGTTTCCTGTTGCGCGCAGTGTCATTCATAAAAGTGGATGCTATGTATTTATTTACCGTGTCATTGTAGACTGTGTGCATGTCCGTGCGCCGTGTGTATTGGGCAAAACTGATTCCATTGCTTCCAAAAAAGCATCTATGGGCTACGGGAAAAACAAACATAATTTAAGTGTACATGGCCATTTGCCAGATTTGGTCTTAGATTATTAGATGCTTCCGTTCTTTGGAGAAAAAACATGTTGCACGTATTGTACCATTCCGTGTGATTTGTGAGGTTTCAGTCATTCAGTCCCGGCACAGCCGTTTTTTAAGCACATTTTTTCCAAGACCTCAGTATAGTATCATTTTGTTCAATTATTTTCCACATATCCTTCAGCTGTTTCCTGTTCAGTACTGCTTTGTATTTCCAATAGCCCTTCCTTGCGTTTGCTTTATCCTAGTGCTCATGCAATGTGAGGGACGTGCTCGAATGTTGAGCAGGCAGGAAATCGTAGAGTGGCCACGTTTTTTTTTTCCACAAACGGTGCAGAACCTCCGTTGCTTGTTCTTTGAAAGTGATTTGGTGATTTGGTGCTGTTTTGATTGGCATCCCGGTTAGTAAGTGGTGAACGCAACTCAGACTAGTTCAGCCAACCATACTTACTGGATGATGATCCGACTTACTAACCATGGATTATAACATTTATAACCATGGTTATAAGCCCTTCATCAGTGGTATAACCCACTGAGACTCGTTACAAGGGATACCAGCTGTGAGATGACCATCCAAGTAGTCTATCGCTGATGAAATGTGCGTAGCAACGGGTGCTGAACACGACAAGCTTGGATGACACCTTGTGACTGGTAGCACAGGATGATCCTTACGTCATGACTCTAATTGTGATGACTATCATTCAAGATCCGTAGTTGTGGTTGATTATAATCGAAGCAGGACTGATATAATAATAAATAATGATATAGTGTGATGACTATCATCCAGTGACAAGGGTTGGGCACCGAATTGTGAGTGGATGCTCTTAGGGCTCGTAGATCACGGGTATGTCCGAAAATGCATCATTGACATGACAACATGATTGCATGCCATTCTTGGAGGGCAAAGCAGCATGTTTGACCCTAAACTCGTGGCAAAACAACGTGTGGATATAGTCTAAAAAGCAGGGGACTACAAAACTTTGTTGGGATCGTACCAGTACCTTTTGTTGGTTTCGAATACCACGATTCAAGTATATCTGATGTTTTTCTCTGGGATAGCTGTTTCATGTTTGACTATATACAACCTACTGTATCGTTTTGTCAACAAAATATAACTCTTTATATTCTTTATTTTAGTCATCCTTATTTAATCGTGATCGTTGTTCGATCTTCATCCAATTTGCACCGAGACAGTCACGAGCTATGTGCAGTAATCGCATGTGTTATAAACGCTACTTGTTTTTTTGCAATCTTTGCTTCTTTTTTCTAAAAGCTGCAGCCAGGATGTTCTTGGCAAAGCTGTTCATTCACAAAGGTTGTGTCCTGATATGCCCTGATGCTGGAGCCCCCTTCTTCATGCAGGTCTCCCCGATTAGCATTGAAGAAGTCATTGCTTGGGTACGGCTCGTCGTGGTAGTTGTCATCCTTTGGGCCTTGGGATATGGCAGTGGGTCAGTTCACCCTTAGTCCCCCTGGTTCCCCTATCATTAACCAGGCTGTTTCCCCTACAGTTGGCTGGGTAACAGCCACCATGAAATTGGTTGGTTAACTGCTTGACCCATAGCCATATAGTTGGTATATATCCCCTATAACTGTTAGTTATCATCCTCTACTATCAACCATTATAACCAGCTAGAAACCACTATATTGCTCGCAATTTTTGGGGAAGGGAGCTGGTGACCCTTTCCACGGAGATATCCCAAGCCACTGCGAGGCTACGGGATTTTCCTTGCCACATTTGGGCACCGGTTCCTTGGTTGCACAACCGAATCGCCCGTGGCACGCGACGAGTGCACGCCACGTTGCTCAACAGCCCGTGTTTCACCATATGTATTTCACCATGCCATCATTGAATAAGCATTATTTAGTAACCCTAATGAAATAACAATTGGTAAAATAAGCATCACCATCATAAGTAGATATCATTATCTACGATATAACCATTTATCATTGATAGAATCATCAATCAAATAGCCATTAAACAATGATCAATACTCAATACAACTATTATCCAGTAAATGTAAAGCAATAAATATCAAATGCGACTGTTATTAGTTACTATTACTAGTGATATCTAATAGTGTTATCATTTATCGTTAATTATTATTATTATTAGTCAATTGAATAGCACTATTTCATTATCATTATTATCATTATCATTATTATCATTATCATTATTATCATTATTATTGGCTGGTGAACAATGGTAACGAAATGCTAACAATGGTGAGGCCATTGTTCACCAGCCTTCTCCAGTCGCGAGGCGGTGAAGCCTGGGAGCAACGCGTGAAGGAACAGCCGTGTCGTTGCTGGCCTTCCTGGCCCTTTGATGAGCCTTCCTTCGAGCCACTTGGGCTGGTGGTCAAGCAGTTAACCAACCAATGGTTAATGGTTAATAATAGGGGATAATAAGCAACAATAATAGGGGATATACCAGATATATGGCTATGGGTCAATATTGACCAACCAACTAATGGGGGATTTACCAACAATAATAAGGGAAATCAATGGGTACTGATGGGGAACCAGGGGTACGGGGTTTTGACCCACTGCCATATGACGAGTAAACATGAAACAACAGCTTAGCAACAGTACATCAATGATTGATGATGCCGAAAACATGTTGGACAAAAGCAAGAATTTGTGGTGATTTGTGGCGAGGGTGGTATTGACTATCAGTAGCTTGGATGGATAGCCAATCCATCGTTTCACGGTTCCAACTTCATACGACCACTCCAAAACGGCTGGGACAAGCGTCGAACATCACGGAATGTGCGCTCAACCAGTTGTGAGAACTGACCAAGTTGGTGCCCATACCGCTCGATATTTTCCTCCATTCCCTCATGAAAGACTCCAGTGATGTGGGCAAATATATCATAATTAATCATAGAGTCATATGGAATGTTTCTGGGTGAATGTTGGGTAAATGTTTTAGATATACCATAATTACATGTAGTATGATATTTATGTTGATAATATACAATTTATACAATAACTACATCAGTACCATTAGTAACAATTGTAATTGGTACATGGGTGTATCCCCTATTATTGGTCATCATACATCCCCTTGTTAATAACCACGGTTTATCATTATCAACCATTCATGGGATATGATTCCCTTTTTTGTTGCTTTTTATCCCCTATGATTGCTCATGATCCCATGATTACAACCACGGTTTATCATACCCAACCGTTTCACATGATATCGGCCTTTTGGGATCTCACAGGATCCATGGGATGCAGCCGTTGATGTGCCTCAGGATCTCGCTGGAGTTGGATCGCAGAAGATTGGTGACCAAGCGGCACCAGTGCGTGGGGGGGTGGGACCTGCTTGGGAGTGACACCCATTGGGACGCCGGTAACCATGAAGATCAAACATCAACCATGAGATGGGATACTAACTTTGGTGAAGGGAAACTGTTGGCCAGCTCTAGTCAGCAGTGTCAGGAACTATGCACTCACTTCAGGTGAATGAACATCCGCATGCGCTACCTGCATCAAGTGGGGATGACCCGCAGTAGAGTGGTTGCTAACCTTAGAGCTGGCTAAGGGTTACTGACACTGCTGAGATGTCTTGGATCCGGGGTTTTCCTTTGCTGGAGTGGCTGCTGGGAAATGTTGTCGGATGTTTGTCGGTCGGGGTTCTTTGCCCAGATCCCCACAAGTCCTTGTACGGCCACTTCTTTGCCTGCCAGTTTGAGCTGGTTGTTCAGCAGTGTAGTGCTTCGTCGGATCCCTGAATCAAATTGAATCAAGCCATGGCTAAAGCCTTTGGTGTCCTTCTGCTGATTCCAGTGCTGGCAGAGAAGGCTTGTCATGAAGGCAGCTGTGATGACTCGGCGCTGATGCAGATGAACCGACGCTTTGATCATTTGTAGATAAACAGATCTGTCAAGATGCACGAGCATGTTTGTTTTTTCACATAGATTTGTTGTCCTACGACTATGTGTCCAAAGTTTTTGCAAGCCAAGGAAACAAGGAGAAGCTTGACCGAGATGGGATTCCATGGTGGGTTTGGGAGCATCTTGATAGTGGCCATCATTATCCTTATCCAACTACTACGACCGCGGCACCCGCACGAGAGTTTCCCTGCGTCGATGCAGAACCACAAGCTCCGCGTAATCTCACGGAGTCCTTCGAGGGAAAGGAGCCTCCGCGAGTGAAGCCTGTGAGTTCTTGGATGCACCATAGTCTTTTTTTGTGCTTTGATCATTGGTGAAGACGAGCCCTCAGAATCAATGGTCTTGCACCCCCAACAATTTTCCATATAACATCTATAACTCTGAGCCTGAGGGCTCAGCCGGATTCACCAAAGCAAAAAAGCAGCAGACAAAGAGTCTCATCTCCTCACTTCTGCGAGTTCCGCATGTTTGATATCTTAAGTTTGCGTATCACGCTCCGGTGGTTGCTCGATTGGAAAATGTGGAAAACGTGACAACTTGTTGGGATTGCCCTCCCTTGCACTTGTGAAGCAGCGTGATAGTTCTACAAACTGCAAAATGATTCCCGTGGTGGATCGGTCTAATCATTTTTCTCCAAATAGATTGAGTTGATTCTGCGTACAAGTCAACAGATTCCCATGGCAGAGTCATAGACTTTACTTGCAAAAGCTTGATTCTTGCACTCTGCAGAGCATGAAAGACTGCGCCTCCAGTCAGCATCCAAAAACAGCACCACGCAAACGATCAGAGGTAGTTGTAGGCCTTAGATGCACTCCACGAACAACCAGACTGTACTCTTTGATATTTGCAACTTTTTGATCACTTCCGTCCCTTCCCAGGTATTCAACATGAGTTTCCCAACCTGATCCACGTGAACACTCACTTTCACTTGGGTGCGGAACATTGCAACTTCGATGATGACGAGTATGCCCTTGATGTGGACCAGGCCTTTGAGAATCCCTCGGAGATCATGCCAAACGACATCCGTCCCGGATTCTTTTGCGCCCCCGTGGAGGAGCCACCAACCCGTGGCACTTTGGATCCTTATGAGTTCAAATGGTGCAAGAACGTCTCAGTGGGCTACACCTATGAGTTTCACTGGGTCTACTCAAGTGCTGGGGCCAAGGATCGGGTCTTGACCGGTGGCTTGGGTGGTGTTTTTGCCCGAGACTTGAATCCAGCGGTGTTGGTGCGTGGCCAAGTGGTTCGCATCGTCAATGATCCAAGTGAAGAGTACATGCAGTTCAACACAACCTGGAAACCCGTCCACGACTACATGCTCTACATTGGATCCACAACAAGTGATGCCTACAACAACGAGAAGTGTTCTCCATTCGAAGTGACATGGTGGGTGGATCGCCAGTGCAAAGAACTGTCCGCACAAGTGATGGACAGGACCTGCAAAGACCTGCTGGAATTTGGCATTGACATGGAGAATGATGTGAAGCCTGCATCGTCTCGTCAGATTGTGGCACCCTTCATTTCCGACACCAATGCCACAATCACAAGAAAGCTCATGTGATTGTGGCAGTGCTTGTGATTGAAGCGCTACGAGTACCTCATGACTTGAGAGAGCTGACTTGGCTGACTATAGTAGAATTGGAAGGACTTCCAGTATCTCCAACTGGCTGGTTGAGAGTTGACCGGTTTACATCTGAACTCCTTCACACTTGGTCAACTTGCACACGTATAAAATCAAAATATCATAAACATAATAGATAGATAGATAGATAGATAGATAGATAGATAGATAGATAATTTATTTGTATGCACGCATTTTTATTCATAATTCAAGCACCTTGCTGAGTCACCAGCCAGGGAGACATTTGGGGCGTTTTGAGCAGACCTGGGTATTCTGAAGTGGCATCTTGCACAGGAAAAGTATGTAGATGGACCGTCGACCGTGGTCAAAATATGTAGAAGGAGTCCATTGCAAAGCCTTTTGTATCATCAGGGGATTTCTTGCCCTTGCACAGCTCTTGGCAAGATGCTTCCAAGCAGGGCTATCAACATCAATGAGCCAGGTTGCCCCAGGGCGATTGTTTCAAGTTTGAGTGCTTTGTCAAGTCATTGAAGTCGATCGCATGGCAGCAGCAGACCCATGGAAGCCTGCTAGAGCCATAGGACAAAGTTCCGCGTTGTTCCTTGACACTTTTGCGCACTGTTCATTTGACTCGAATTAAAGTCCAAAGCTAGCCTGCGCCTGAAGAGCAATGGAAGCAGATGGAGTGAAAAGAACTTGGGTGGCCAGATGGCCAATGCACAGCAGGAGCATGTTCAGCTCTTCGATCATTTTCAGCAACTATTGTTTGCAATGGCAAATGATCATGATTAATTAATCATGATCAAGAACAGGTTACACACCTGATGGTAATCGAATACTGATCAGTCACGGGTTGATGGTGTTTGGCAATATGTGCTTTTGATTGTTTTCGTGTATTTTGTGTTCCCACCATCCATTCACATACATAATACGTTTGGGTGCTAGGGCATCCAGTGTGAGAATATGTGGAATCATTGCTATCCAATGCTTTCAAAGTACATGTATAAATAATATATATATGTATATCTTGAAGTAGCTAGAATATCAAGTTACATCATCATTGTGTAAATGAAGTGTGTATATTTAGATCGATATGTATATATAAATAAATAAATATATATATATATATGTTATATGCAAATACATGTATGCATATATATATTGATTTATAAATATACTATAGATCTTTATTGAACTATTTACAGTAATTATACAGCAGTATAGATATGTATATATATATATATGTATATATGCAATGATTGAAACAAAGAAAGTCAGGTCTTCCTTTGCCCACAAAAGTTGTACTTGTAGGTGTTCACCATGTTTCGATCCCCAAACGGTTCGAAAGACCACCCCACCACTGAATGTAAGGAAGGATGCACTCAAATGGCTAGAAGGCATTCACATTTTGGGCGTTACATAGAGTAACATACGATATTTCAAAAACTCTAGATGTAAACATTTTTTTGATACATACATTATATATGATATTCAGATATATATATATATATATATTTATTTATTTATTTATATACACACACATATGTATTTGTATATTTATCGCGAGAGAGAGAGAGATGCGCATTTTTAGCTATCCGTACAAATTTTGATCTGGAAATCCGACGATATTGACCGGCTTTGTCCAGGTCTTTTCACTAGCAGTCGTTTGAGTGTGATGGAGCATTCCTGGGTCATTGGTGGCTATCGTTTATCGCAACTGGTTCTTGTCGGTATAATAACAACATTGACCAGGAAAAAAGCAGTCAATCGACTATAGTCCGTGCTTCAGCACTGGTGCTGTTATTGCTTGTTATTCTGGTTGGCTGTATCAGTCTAAATGATTGACCTTGAATCTGAAATGACATTTGCAGCCGTTGCTTTTGGTGTCCCTGCTATTGTCTATACTCCATGGTAAAGTCGTTTGAAGTTTTCTAAATAGCCAAGATTCATAGTTGATGGGTTTCAATCTCTCTAGTATATGTATATGTAATGTATTTTGTAGTCCCGCCATTGGTCAGCAACCATGAAGATAAAACATCAACCATGAGATGGGATACTGACCTTGGTGAAAGGAAACTGTTGGCCAGCTCTAGCGAGCAGTGTGAGGAACTATGAACTCACTTCAGGTGAATGAACATCCGCATGCGCTACCTGCATCAAGTGGGGATGACCCGCAGTAGAGTGGTTGCTAACCTCAGAGCTGGCTAAGGGTTACTGACACTGCTGAGATGTCTTGGATTCGGGGTTTCCTTTGCTGGGGGTGGGTGCTGGGAAATGTTGTCGGATGTTTGTCGGTCGGGGTTCTTTGCCCAGATCCCCACAAGTCCTTGTACGGCCACTTCTTTGCCTGCCAGTTTGAGCTGGTTGTTCAGCAGTGTAGTGCTTCGTCGGATCCCTGAATCAAATTGAATCAAGCCATGGCTAAAGCCTTTGGTGTCCTTCTGCTGATTCCAGTGCTGGCAGAGGCCTGAGGGCTCAGCCGGATTCACCAAAGCAAAAAAGCAGCAGTCTCATCTCCTCACTTCTGCGAGTTCCGCATGTTTGATATCTTAAGTTTGCGTATCACGCTCCGGTGGTTGCTCGATTGGAAGATGTGGAAAACGTGACAACTTGTTTTGGGATCGCCCTCCCTTGCACTTGTCAAGCAGCGTAATAGTTCTACAAACTGCAAAATGATTCCCGTGGTGGATCGGTCTAATCATTTTTCTGCAAATAGATTAATTAGGTTGATTCTGCGTCAAAGTCAATAGATTCCCATGGCAGAGTCATAGAGTTTACTTGCGAAAGCTTGATTCTTGCACTCTGCAGAGCATGAGCGACTGTGCCTCCAGTCAGCATCCAAAAACAGCACCACACAAACGATCAGAGGTAGTTGTAGGCCTTAGATGCACTCCACGAACAACCAGACTGTACTCTTTGATATTTGCAACTTTTTGATCACTTCCGTCCCTTCCCAGGTATTCAACATGAGTTTCCCAACCTGATCCACGTGAACACTCACTTTCACTTGGGTGCGGAACATTGCAACTTCGATGATGACGAGTATGCCCTTGATGTGGACCAGGCCTTTGAGAATCCCTCGGAGATCATGCCAAACGACATCCGTCCCGGATTCTTTTGCGCCCCCGTGGAGGAGCCACCAACCCGTGGCACTTTGGATCCTTATGAGTTCAAATGGTGCAAGAACGTCTCAGTGGGCTACACCTATGAGTTTCACTGGGTCTACTCAAGTGCTGGGGCCAAGGATCGGGTCTTGACCGGTGGCTTGGGTGGTGTTTTTGCCCGAGACTTGAATCCAGCGGTGTTGGTGCGTGGCCAAGTGGTTCGCATCGTCAATGATCCAAGTGAAGAGTACATGCAGTTCAACACAACCTGGAAACCCGTCCACGACTACATGCTCTACATTGGATCCACAACAAGTGATGCCTACAACAACGAGAAGTGTTCTCCATTCGAAGTGACATGGTGGGTGGATCGCCAGTGCAAAGAACTGTCCGCACAAGTGATGGACAGGACCTGCAAAGACCTGCTGGAATTTGGCATTGACATGGAGAATGATGTGAAGCCTGCATCGTCTCGTCAGATTGTGGCACCCTTCATTTCCGACACCAATGCCACAATCACAAGAAAGCTCATGTGATTGTGGCAGTGCTTGTGATTGAAGCACTACAAGTACCTCATGACTTGAGAGAGCTGACTTGGCTGACTATAGTAGAATTGGAAGGACTTCCAACATCTCCAACTGGCTGGTTGAGAGTTGACCGGTTTACATCTGAACTGCTTCACACTTGGTCAACTTGCACACGTATAAGATCAAAATATCTTTAAATATCATAAACATAATCTCTATATTAATGTGATGTATTTGTATGCACGGATTTGTTTATTGATAGTTCAAGAACCTTGCTGAGTCACCAGCCAGGGAGACATTTGGGGCGTTTTGAGCAGACCTGGGTATTCTGAAGTGGCATCTTGCACAGGAAAAGTATGTAGATGGAACGTGGTCAAAATATGTAGAAGGAGTCCATTGCAAAGCCTTTTGTATCATCAGGGGATTTCTTGCCCTTGCACAGCTCTTGGCAAGATGCTTCCAAGCAGGGCTATCAACATCAATGAGCCAGGTTGCCCCAGGGCGATTGTTTCAAGTTTGAGTGCTCTGTCAAGTCATTGAAGTCGATCGAATGGCAGCAGCAGACCCATGGAAGTCTGCTAGAGCCATAGGACAAAGTTCCACGTTGTTCCTTGACACCTTTGCGCACTGTTCATTTGACTCGAATTAAAGTCCAAAGCTAGCCTGCGCCTGAAGAGCAATGGAAGCAGATGGAGTGAAAAGAACTTGGGTGGCCAGATGGCCAATGCACAGCAGGAGCATGTTCAGCTCTTCGATCATTTTCAGCAACTATTGTTTGCAATGGCAAATGATCATGATTAATTAATCATGATCAAGAACAGGTTACACACCTGATGGTAATCGAATACTGATCAGTCACGGGTTGATGGTGTTTGGCAATATGTGCTTTTGATTGTTTTCGTGTATTTTGTGTTCCCACCATCCATTCACATACATAATACGTTTGGGTGCTAGGGCATCCAGTGTGAGAATATGCGGAATCATTGCTATCCAATGCGTTCAAAGTACATGTATAAATATTATATATATATATATGTATATCTTGAAGTAGCTAGAATATCAAGTTACATCATCATTGTGTAAATGAAGTGTGTATATTTAGATCGATATGTATATATAAATAAACAAATAAATAAATATATATATATATATGCTATATGCGTATACATGTATGCATATATATGTATATATTTATATTTATTTATGAATATACTATAGATCTTTATTGAACTATTTACAGTAATTATACAGCAGTATAGATATGTATATATATATGTATATATGCAATGATTGAAACAAAGAAAGTCAGGTCTTCCTTTGCCCACAAAAGTTGTACTTGCAGGTGTTCACCATGTTTCGATCCCCAAACGGTTCGAAAGACCACCCCACCACTGAATGTAAGGAAGGATGCACTCAAATGGCTAGAAGGCATTCACATTTTGGGCGTTACATAGAGTAACATACGATATTTCAAAAACTCTAGATGTAAACATTTTTTTGATACATACATTATATATGATATTCAGATATATATATATATATATATATTTATTTATTTATATACACACACATATGTATTTGTATATTTATCGCGAGAGAGAGAGAGATGCGCATTTTTAGCTATCCGTACAAATTTTGATCTGGAAATCCGACGATATTGACCGGCTTTGTCCAGGTCTTTTCACTAGCAGTCGTTTGAGTGTGATGGAGCATTCCTGGGTCATTGGTGGCTATCGTTTATCGCAACTGGTTCTTGTCGGTATAATAACAACATTGACCAAGAACAAAGCAGTCAATCGACTATAGTCCGTGCTTCAGCACTGGTGCTGTTATTGCTTGTTATTCTGGTTGGCTGTATCAGTCTAAATGATTGACCTTGAATCTGAAATGACATTTGCAGCCGTTGCTTTTGGTGTCCCTGCTATTGTCTATACTCCATGGTAAAGTCGTTTGAAGTTTTCTAAGTAGCCAAGATTCATAGTTGATGCGTTTCAATCTCTCTAGTATATGGTATTTTGTAGTTCCGGAGTAGTCCCGCCATTGGTCAGCAACCATGAAGATCAAACATCAACCATGACATGAGATGGGATACTGACCTTGGTGAAGGGAAACTGTAGTGAGCAGTGTCAGGAACTATGAACTCACTTCAGGTGAATTAACATCCGCATGCGCTACCTGCATCAAGTAGGGATGACCCACAGTAGAGTGGTTGCTAACCTTAGAGCTGGCTAAGGGTTACTGACACTGCTGAGATGTCTTGGATTCGGGGTTTCCTTTGCTGGGGGTGGGTGCTGGGAAATGTTGTCGGATGTTTGTCGGTCGGGGTTCTTTGCCCAGATCCCCACAAGTCCTTGTACGGCCACTTCTTTGCCTGCCAGTTTGAGCTGGTTGTTCAGCAGTGTAGTGCTTCGTCGGATCCCTGAATCAAATTGAATCAAGCCATGGCTAAAGCCTTTGGTATCCTTCTGCTGATTCCAGTGCTGGCAGAGAAGGCTTGTCATGAAGGCAGCTGTGATGACTCGGCGCTGATGCAGATGAACCGACGCTTTGATCATTTGAAGATAAACAGATCTGTCAAGATGCACGAGCATGTTTGTTTTTTCACATAGATTTGTTGTCCTACAACTATGTGACCAAAGTTTTTGCAAGCCAAGGAAACAAGGAGAAGCTTGACCGAGATGGGATTCCATGGTGGGTTTGGGAGCATCTTGATAGTGGCCATCATTATCCTTATCCAACTACTACGACCGCGGCACCCGCACGAGAGTTTCCCTGCGTCGATGCAGAACCACAAGCTCCGCGTAATCTCACGGAGTCCTTCGAGGGAAAGGAGCCTCCGCGAGTGAAGCCTGTGAGTTCTTGGATGCACCATAGTCTTTTTTTGTGCTTTGATCATTGGTGAAGACGAGCCCTCAGAATCAATGGTCTTGCACCGCCAACAATTTTCCATAATTAACATCTATAACTCTAGCCTGAAGGGCTCAGCCGGATTCACCAAAGCAAAAAAGCAGCAGTCTCATCTCCTCACTTCTGCGAGTTCCGCATGTTTGATATCTTAAGTTTGCGTATCACGCTCCGGTGGTTGCTCGATCGGAAAATGTGGAAAACGTGACAACTTGTTTTGGGATCGCCCTCCCTTGCACTTGTCAAGCAGCGTAATAGTTCTAGAACATGTAAAATGATTCCCGTGGTGGATCGGTCTAATCATTTTTCTGCAAATAGATTAGGTTGATTCTGCGTCAAAGTCAACAGATTCCCATGGCAGAGTCATAGAGTTTACTTGCAAAAGCTTGATTCTTGCACTCTGCAGAGCATGAGCGACTGTGCCTCCAGTCAGCATCCAAAAACAGCACCACACAAACGATCAGAGGTAGTTGTAGGCCTTAGATGCACTCCACGAACAACCAGACTGTACTCTTTGATATTTGCAACTTTTTGATCACTTCCGTCCCTTCCCAGGTATTCAACATGAGTTTCCCAACCTGATCCACGTGAACACTCACTTTCACTTGGGTGCCGAACATTGCAACTTCGATGATGACGAGTATGCCCTTGATGTGGACCAGGCCTTTGAGAATCCCTCGGAGATCATGCCAAACGACATCCGTCCCGGATTCTTTTGCGCCCCCGTGGAGGAGCCACCAACCCGTGGCACTTTGGATCCTTATGAGTTCAAATGGTGCAAGAACGTCTCAGTGGGCTACACCTATGAGTTTCACTGGGTCTACTCAAGTGCTGGGGCCAAGGATCGGGTCTTGACCGGTGGCTTGGGTGGTGTTTTTGCCCGAGACTTGAATCCAGCGGTGTTGGTGCGTGGCCAAGTGGTTCGCATCGTCAATGATCCAAGTGAAGAGTACATGCAGTTCAACACAACCTGGAAACCCGTCCACGACTACATGCTCTACATTGGATCCACAACAAGTGATGCCTACAACAACGAGAAGTGTTCTCCATTCGAAGTGACATGGTGGGTGGATCGCCAGTGCAAAGAACTGTCCGCACAAGTGATGGACAGGACCTGCAAAGACCTGCTGGAATTTGGCATTGACATGGAGAATGATGTGAAGCCTGCATCGTCTCGTCAGATTGTGGCACCCTTCATTTCCGACACCAATGCCACAATCACAAGAAAGCTCATGTGATTGTGGCAGTGCTTGTGATTGAAGCACTACAAGTACCTCATGACTTGAGAGAGCTGACTTGGCTGACTATAGTAGAATTGGAAGGACTTCCAACATCTCCAACTGGCTGGTTGAGAGTTGACCGGTTTACATCTGAACTGCTTCACACTTGGTCAACTTGCACACGTATAAGATCAAAATATCTTTAAATATCATAAACATAATCTCTATATTAACGTGATGTATTTGTATGCACGGATTTGTTTATTGATAGTTCAAGAACCTTGCTGAGTCACCAGCCAGGGAGACATTTGGGGCGTTTTGAGCAGACCTGGGTATTCTGAAGTGGCATCTTGCACAGGAAAAGTATGTAGATGGAACGTGGTCAAAGTATGTAGAAGGAGTCCATTGCAAAGCCTTTTGTATCATCAGGGGATTTCTTGCCCTTGCACAGCTCTTGGCAAGATGCTTCCAAGCAGGGCTATCAACATCAATGAGCCAGGTTGCCCCAGGGCGATTGTTTCAACTTTGAGTGCTCTGTCAAGTCATTGAAGTCGATCGCATGGCAGCAGCAGACCCATGGAAGCCTGCTAGAGCCATAGGACAAAGTTCCGCGTTGTTCCTTGACACCTTTGCGCACTGTTCATTTGACTCGAATTAAAGTCCAAAGCTAGCCTGCGCCTGAAGAGCAAAGGTAGCAGACGGAGTGAAAAGAGCTTGGGTGGCCAGATCGCCAATGCACAGCAGGAGCATGTTCAGCTCTTCGATCATTTTCAGCAACTATTGTTTGCAATGGCAAGTGATTATGATTAGTTAATGATGATCAAGAACTGCTTACACACCTGATGGTGAGCGAATACTGATCAGTCACGGGTTAATGGTGTTTGGCAATATATGTGATTTTGAGTGTGTTTGTGTATTTCCCCACCTGCCAGGGGAGGGTTGTTAGATTTTATGTCACTTGCCGCCTCCTGCCTCCTGCCTCCTCCTGTCCTCGCCTCCTCCTCGTCGCCGGACCTCAACCACGACCATCCACGCTCAGTGTTCCCTGCCGGACCTCAACTACGATCATACACGCCCAGTGTTCCCTGCCGGACCTCAACCACGACCATCCACGCCCAGTGTTCCCTGCCGGACCTCAACCACGATCATACACGCCCAGTGTTCCCTGCAGGACATCAACCACGATCATCCACGCCCAGTGTTCCCCTGCCAGACCTCAACTCCCCTGCCAAAAGCTATGCCAGATAGAATGACAAAAGCTACGCCAGATAGAATGCCAAAAGCTATGCCAAATAGAATGCCAAAAGCTATGCGAGATACAATGCCAAAAGCTATGCGAGATAGAATGACAAAAGCTATGCCAGATACAATGCCAAAAGCTATGCCAAATAGAATGCCAAAAGTTATGCCAAATAGAATGCCAAAAGTTATGCCAGATAGAATGTCAGAAGCTATGCCAGATAGAATGCCAAAAGCTATGCCAGATACAATGCCAGAAGCTATGCCAAATAGAATGCCCAAAGCTATGCCAGATAGAATGTCAAAAGCTATGCCAGATACAATGCCAAAAGCTATGCCAGATACAATGCCAAAAGCTATGCCAGATACAATGCCAAAAGCTATGCCAGATACAATGTCAGAAGCTATGCCAGATAGAATGTCAGAAGCTATGCCAGATAGAATGCCAAAAGTTATGCCAAATAGAATGCCAAAAGTTATGCCAGATAGAATGCCAGAAGCTATGCCAGATAGACCTGTGTCAGATTTGCATGTGGTGGTGGGGATCACACGAAGTAGAGTAATTTGTGGTCCCACCATGCATTCACCTACATGATACGTTTGGGTGCTAGGGCATCCAGTGTGAGAATATGCGGAATCATTGCTATCCAATGCCATCCAAGTACATGATAAATGTTGTATATGATTTTTCCTGAAGTAGCTACAATATCAAGCTACATCATCTCTAATGTGTAAATGATGTGTGTGCATATGTAAATGAATATGTATACGTTTGTGTGTCTGAGACTTGGTGCCTACGGGGTGCACTCATCACGGTATGTCTCGCCTGGCTAGGCTTTTGTCTCATTGGGCTCTACCATCATTGGCACCGGCCTTGGAACTGTGCCGCAGCTGTCATGGCTGCAGCTCCTGTCCCTTGGCGCCACACCTTCTTTGAATCGGTTTGGATTGGATCGGATCGGGGATCACCCTTCAGGTCCCAACCTTTTCGTTGTTTGGTTGACCTTTCCGTTTTTGGGTTGATTCGTAGCGGTTGATTTTCGCGGGTTACAATGGTTAGCGGTGATTTTTCGAAAATGCAAACGGTTGGCCAATTATAGTTGATAACGCTTGATTAATGACCCAACTTCACGTTTGAGAAAACTTCATTATTTGTATTGTAGCGGACAACAAAGAGATCGGTCCTGTATATAGGCAAACAACTTTTTGTTGATATCATGGCACGTAGTGAGCATGGTTGATCACGATAGTTCCAGGGGTTATAGGAGATGATATTGATATGATCGTGGTCCGTCTCAGGTGGTCCGGGGTTTGGGTACCCTAGGCTATCGAGTGAAAATTGTTTCGGTATACGTGTAGAAGTGGTTGGTTGTACTGGGGCTACTTGGATGATCCCATTTTGCAACTGGTTCCCAACCATGGGTGCGACCCACTGACTGTTGTGCCGTAGCAGTGTTGAGGTTTGACTATTTGACTTTAAGAAATTCATTCATTTTGCACATGATATGGACAAGGGGCACTTTGCAAGGTGGGAATCGCGGGAATTGTCATCCAATTTGAGCGATAGCGACAATTTTCTCCACTGGTTACATGCTTGTGTAGTCGACAATCATGTTTCACTCGCAGTTGTGATCAACATCCAGCTTCAACCAGTCGCGTCATGGTTGGCGCTTGTCATCAACATGAACTGCGACCAGTTTCAACCACGAAGACGCCCTCGACAGAGGTCTTCGTCGGAACTGTTGCCGCTCCCTGCCCTTTGCCTCTTGTTGGGCCCTTCGCTTCGTGACGCTTGGCTGAGCACCGACGCTTGGGACGGTTGGACGCGCCATGGGATGGACCTTGGACGAGTGCCGGGGGCATTTGTTTCCCTTACCAAGTATCTTCTATGAGAACAGAGGGGTTGATTGAAGTTATGCCCACCCATGAGAGATCACCAAGATTATGTTGGAGCCTGGGCTGATGACCGTTTGCTGAGGGCCTCAATCACAATGAAAGTAATAGGACTGTAACTTGGGAATCCAAAAGTGGAGGCAACCAGGAGTTGCACGAAAGCAGTGATATGGCACGCGCGAAAGTTGGCACGTGTTTATTTAAAGTATTCATTTCCAACGTAAACTACTACCGCAGAATCTCAAACATCACTCATGATAAACATGCTTATCAACCGCAAATATTGACCAGCATTATCATCCACGGTTCTTCGCATCATTCACCATGGTCAACCACTATCAACCATCGTCAGCCACAATTTTATCATCACTAGTCAGTAATATGTAATTAGGATTTCGGCCCAAACCTCCCAGGGGTTTCCAGGCTTCAACAGATTGGGCTTGGGGATTTTCAGTGGTTGCGCCATGTCGGTTGAGTTTCTTCACGAACTTGATGACTGGGCTGTCAATGATGATCACAAAGCTTTTCAGATGGGACTGCGTGTGGATCTAGAGGTGATGTCTTTCACTGATGGAGGGATCATGGCACGTCCTTGCAATCCAGCGATTTCTACGAGGGTGACGGAGTGTGTTGTGCCTGCATGGTGTCTTCAATACATGGACGTGGGCATGACGTTTACCATTCTCGATTTCCAAGTGGATTCTCACACAGGTGTTTTCACAGGGAAGAATAGCAAGTTGTTTCCAATTCTGCATCCAGTGAGCTCAGCCACGCGAGTAGCTGAAGCTTTCGGAGGATTGGGGGGGTGGACATTGGGAGCCAAGTTGACTGGTGCCCATGTCTCGCTCATCATTGAGGCTGATTCCCATGTTGCGCAAGCAGCCTCGCGCAGCTTAGGAATTCCATGCTTCTCAGTCGAAACGATGATGGAAATGGCTAGGGATATGAACCTACCGGATGTTGCAATTGTGACTTGTGATGTGCTGGATTTTAGGATTTGGGCCATCGCGGGTTTCATGGGCATTGCATGCTGGCTGGCCTCACCTCCATGCCCTCCATGGAGTGGCGCTAGCAGAGTCAGAGGACTTTTTGCTGAAGCCGGACAGACCCTTGTCAAATTCATCTATTACCTAGGCATTTCCAAGTGCAGGTGTGTCAGCTTTGAGAATGTTCCTGGCATTGCGAAGCATTTGCATTTTGTCTTGGTGAAAACTGCAATTCAGGAAGCAGGACTTGAGTTAGTTGTTGCATCCGTTGATCGCCTCACCCCATTGCTGCCTGCAACACGTCCGAGGTGGCTTGCGACATGTGTGAGGAAAGGTTGTGATGTGCCACCCAACATGCTTGCCAGGGTCAAGAGTTTGGGGATTCCAACACGTCTTCAGGATACCAGGGGGGCATGCATTCAAGATTCGGATGTTGTCCAGTGGTGCCTTCATGATTGGGAATTGTGCCAGAGTATTCCCTCTCCAGATGCAATTGCAACGATGAAGAGGCATGATCTTTTGCCTCTCAACATGAGAACAGATCATACTCCCAGAATGACTCCGGAGCAGATCCTCCAGTTGAGGATCAAATCACCAAGGCAGATTCTCCCAAATGTCATGGCTCTCCAGGGTAGCCAACATGAGTTGCCGGAGGACCTACTCCAAGAGCGTGGATTGCATTCCTTTTTGGTCAGGGTTGGGGAGTTTGAAAGGTTCTCGACACCATTTGAAATCTTGGGTGCGCTGGGATTTCCACCTCAAATGACACTCCCTGATGACTTCAAGTCTGCTTGGCATATGGTAGGCAACACCCTTTCGGTTGCACATGCGGCTCTCCAATGTCTTCGGGCAAGATGGTTGTTGGGTGATGCCTCAGGTATGGGGACCAAGCTCAATGGTGCCTTTGACATTTGCCAGGCCGTTGCTGACCAGATGATCAGGTTCTCTGACTTGCAGACGACTCATGAGGACGGCTGGATGCAATTGGTACCCCTGCAAGCTGCCGAGCAGGGGAATGTGGACCCACTTTCCGATGCTGAATCTCATGTCAGTGTTGCCACAACGATTCATGATGCATTGGCACCGGTTTCCAGTACGATACCTTTCTCTGTCCATGAACCATTGGGATTGAAACGCAAGGCAATGAATGAGCAACATGATCACGCGGTGAAGAAATGTTGTTTTCCAGCGGCGGTCATTCAGAATCCGAATGATCCAGTTCTGATCCCACAACTCTTGAAGGATGAGTTCCCAAACCTGCAGGGGATGAGAGTCAGTACCATGCAACCCCTTCAAGGTGAATGCTGTTTCGTTGCATTTCCAGATGTTACGGGATATGAGCTGGTTGTGAAGTTGGTCCATTCACAAGGGATCTGGAGCACCATGGTTGTCAAGCAGTCAAGGGCGACTGTTAGGAACATCCTGCAAACTGTCTTGCCGCATGCAGTCGACCAGCATTTCCATGAGGTGCGGGTCAATGGTGTCACAGTCGATTTGGATGACTTGCCTGCCTCTCCAAGCCCTTGGGAGATGTGTTTTCGACCCTACAGTTATGGGAGGGTGGTCTTTGCACCTTTCCTTACTCAGGAACTTGTTGTTGAAGTGGATGTCACATGGACCATTGCTGACTTGCGGGCATATGTTGCTGTTGAAGCTGCTATATTGCCAACCCAACTGCTGATCCTCCAGGAGGGCAGCACTTGTCCGGAGGGGAGATTTGTGCTCACCTTCCCAGCAGTGGTTTTCCACGCCCAGATTCAAAGGAGCCTCCGGTCTCAGGTTGAGTGTGACACAGCACCGGCAGAGCCACATCAGCATTTGGAGGAGGAGGCACCCAAGGATGATGCGGATGTCGATGATGTCAGAATCACCTTTTTTGATGCCAAGTGGAAAGTGGTTCGGTCGGTCCTGAAGCCCACAAGTTTGACCGCTGCGACGCTACTCGCCACAATTTTCCCAGGAAGACAGAATTTGCCAATGCTGGTCCTGGAAGATATCGTTATTGACCATGACACACAGGTGAAAGAGTTTCCATTTGATTGCTATCATGTCAAGTTTGATGATGATCCATGCTCCAACACTTTTCTGGTGGTTTCCTCCGTTGGTTCTGCAAAAGGGGGAGAGACGGGGCAAGGTGATACGAACTTGTGGATCCGGGGGCCTTTCACCTCCAAAGCCATGTGCCACACGGTCAAGTCCAAGACTATTTTGGTTGATTTGGTTGCCAAGATGCTTGCCCCTTCCCGTGGGGAGCATACTATCCAGATCTTGCAGAATGGCAAATTGGTGGTTGCCTCGGATCGTGTGAGAGGCATTGATCATTTGAAGCCAATGGAATTCCGGCTTTGCCAGCTGAAGGGAGGTGCTAAGGGCACTTCTGCTCAGATCAAGAAGCTCCGGGAATTGCTGTTGACCAAAGGTGTTTCAAGTGATGCAGTAGCTGAAAGAGTTGCCACAATCCAATCCAAGATTGCTGGAACTGAACTCAACAAGATTATGAACATGAGTGAGCATGAGATTTGGGGGGCCCTCAAGGCAAAGGCCAACCAGTCGCAAGTGAGGCTTGTTACTTCCAATGAGCTCAAGGAACATCAGAAATCACTTCGCCTCACCAAGCCAGTGCCAGACAATCCTCCCAAAGGGAGTGGACAGGCAGCGAAGAAGCGAACCAATGTTGGAGCCACGCCCAAAGTTGTCTCCATCAACCCAATGCATTTCGAAACTGCATCCGGTGACCGTGTCCCGCTCATCAGTTCCAATCAATGGGGGCCGGATACCAAAGGGATCACAGTGGTTTCCAAAAGTGAAGCTGAGAAGCATATGCCACCAAAGCGTTTGTCGGCCGACCCTCTGGCATTGGTTGTGTTGACGGACTCCGTTTTTCATGGTTTGACACCCACAACGGTCCCGGCCACTGACCATGAAAACCAACCTATCCTTGCGAGCGCAGTGGTTGTGAATTTCGGTGACCAAGCTGTCCATTGCAGACCGTCCTTACCAAAGGTCGAGTTGGAGGCGGTGCCAACAGTCATTGTTGAAGTGACTATACAGAAAGCTCAGGCTCTGGATTGGGACAAGGTGAGGAACCCTTTGGATTATTTGGGGCAACAGATCCCAGAAATTAGGAAGAATCAGGTAGTGAGCAGTTGGAGCTGGAAAACATTCGATGCCAATCGTGGTCCCTGCAGCCACGACAAAGGAAAGTATGCTCACGGGTACATGAGGATCACTGAGGCAGCCCTCATTCCAACATTGTCACGTTCAGGACAGGCGGGGGTGTACCTACAGCCGAAGACATCGGATCGGAAACCAGATCAAAGGTTCGGCATCATCACGATGCATGGGCTGTCGCTGGAGGAGGTCTCAAAGCATGCACAGAGTTGCAAGGAAGCTCTGGGCATTGTTCAGGTTGGACGTGAAGGTGCTTATGCTGTCAGAGCCAAGCGAGAACACATCACTGCAATCAGGCAGCAGATCGCCCCGAACAGCATTTGTGTGCAGCAGGGTGCCGTGCCCTCAGGTGCTACGTGGTGGATGCTTAGGAACCTTCATGTCAGCACGACATGTCAGGAGTTGTCAGCTGCACTTGTCAAGTTAGGTTGGCAAGCTTCCGCTATCAAACCAAGCGGGAAGTCGGCATGGGTTGTCTGCTCGGTGGATGACCCGCCAGCAACCCATCTTTGCATTGGCCAAGATTACGTGGCCGTCACACCATTGCTGAAAACCCGCACCAAGGCGAGTGGAAGCAGCGATTTTATCATCCCGGCACAGGTGAGCTATGACGCCTCGATGTGCCCCGAAGACGATGCAGCCTCTACCACCACGGCAAGCAGGCTGTCTGACATGAAGAATGAGTTGGAGGATAGACTCATTGGATTGATCAACGAGAAGGTCAAGGGATGCGATGAGAAAATTGCAGAGGTGGCCCACTCGGTTGCTGAGGTCAGGGCCAATGTCTCCTCTGTCGCGGAGCAAGCGCAGAAAGGTTTCTGTGAGGTCAAGGAGCAACACAACAATATTCAGATGCAGATTCAGCAGAACAACGCAGGAATGTTGAAGCAGATGAAAACCCTCTTTGAGCAGATGCAGCAGGATTTCAGGTCAACCTTTGCAGAGGGAGAGCGGAAGTGCCAGAAGATTGACAAGGATCTTTGACTATCTCGTTTGCCCAGGGTTTGTTGGTGGGGTTGGTGGCTGTGGTTTTTCACAATGCCTCTTGCTTTTGCTTCGGAGCAGGTGGGGTATGAAGAACCTGAATGCAGCTGCCTTTCCAATCCTTTCCCAGAGGGGCAAATCGAGGGATGGTTTTCGAAGATGGCACAGGGAGGAAATGAACTGCCTGGTCTAAGTCCCATGGTTAGCGATTACTGGTGTGGAACCCATGTCCTAGACCGCTGGTGCGTCCATACTAGTTTTCGCTTACCTCCGGACCAAGATCATGAAGGCAGTGAGGCCAATCGGGCCATGCAAATTCATGCTATGCAACGAGTACCATATCATGGGGGCGATGTCTCCCGCAATTCGGGTTCTTTGAGCCCTTGCTTGAATTGGAACGTTCCGTGGTTTTTTATGATCCTTTTGGGTTCATTCCTGGAAGGTCTATGTCAGAAGGCAACGTGGGCTCTGAAACAGGTGTTTCAATGTATCAGAGCTGTGTCGAGGAGGAAAGTTGTGAAGTGCCATTCAGCACGTTGGATCGCCAAAAGGAGGAGGACACTTCACAGGAAGATGAAGGCTAGGATCAGAAGAAGTGCACGAAGAAGGCATCAGGCAGACAGGGGTAAGTTCCTTTGCCTCACGGTAGCCTGTATTATCTTTGTGTCGTGGTTGCTTTTTGTTTGCTACGGGGAAGCCACTAATCCTGGACCTAGCATCTCTTGCCAAACATTGCAGATTGCATCATGTAATCCAACCACCATTTGGGATAAAGAAGCGGACATTGCATCCATTTTGCCTGCAATCATCGGCATCTCTGAGACCGGTGCCACGAAAGCAGTGCAGACAGGGATGACCAAAAGATTCCAGGAGCTCAAGCTGCATACCACATGGTCGGCCACCGTTGCTCCTTACCAGAATGCCAAGGCTAGCTTGAGGGGAGTCGCAGGGGGAACAGCCATTGTGTCCCCTTTTCCGTGTAGACCTGTCTTGGAGGATTTGCCATCAGACATTGTGCATTCGAATCGCATCTGTGAGACACATATCATGTTCCAACCTCACAGGTTTCTTCAGATGACAAGTGTTTACGGACCGACAGTGGCTTTCAAGTACGCTGACCCGGTTACACTCATGAATCGGATCTTCTCGCATGCAGCGCAGAGGTCACTCAAATTTAGAGGTCCGAGCATCATAGTCGGGGATATGAACATGCCTCTTTCCAAGTTGGATGCATGGCCACTACTCCAGTCACAGGGGTGGGTTGATTGTGCTGAACTTTCCAGCATAAAGAATGACCACCCTCTGGAGCCTACATCTTGCGATAGCGCTAGGCATACCTTCATCCTAGTCTGTCGGGACCTTGCCATGGCCCTCAGACAGTGCAGGACCCAACAGCATCATTTGTTCCCGGTGCATCCAGTTTTGTGTGCATCTTTCGATTTGGAGACGCTATTAGCACCACAGATGTCATGGGTCATACCAAGATCATTCGACATGTGCATCAACGACCCTGACCTGATTCAACATGAAGCCACACGTGCAATGCTGCCTTCAGAGAGGAATTTCATGAAGGCTTTAGCGGAGAAAGATGTTGCCAAGATGGGTAGCATTTGGACACATGCAGCTGAGCAGGCACTTGTGAAATCTGTTGTCGACTCTGAGGGCTGCAGATTGAAAGTCTCAAACATTCACCAAGGTCGGCATTGCAAACCCATCTTTAAAGTGCAACACAGGATCATTCCTCACAACCGTAGAGCTAGAGATGGTGACTTGCAGCCGATTGCTGATCAATCCAGTGTCCAGCTTCGTGCACAAATAACTCAAGTTCATAGGATGCAAAGCCTTGTGAGACAGGTACATGCATTGGCCAAGAACTTCCACACACGGGGTTGGAGCCAGGCGTGTCACCTTTGGAGGAAAATTCTTGAGGCTAAGGGTTTCCCCCATGGTTTTAGTCATTGGGTACATGAACATGTTGGGATGCTCATCAGTGTTTGCATGCCATCGAGTGCAGCCCTCCAAGAAATCTCTGTGAAACTGCAGGAGTGGGTCAAATCCCAACAACAACGTGCAGCCTTTGCATGTATGAATAAGAAAAGAATAGATATGATTGCAGATCTGCAACGAGGGGGCAAAATCGCTTTTTCCAAAGTCAAGGGCCCATCGCCCAAACCCTTGACCTTCATGAAGAAGCCAGTTAAGTGCGAGATCACCCCACAACGATGGAGCAAAGGCGGATTGTCTGTTCTTGCTGGAAGCTCCTTTGGTGATCTTGACTTGAACTTGCCGGTCACCTTTCAATCCCAACAACGGAAGATTGTTAAAGTGAGCCGTGATGCAATCACGTTGGATGGGCCAGTTAAGCTCTTCAGCCATGCTCACGATGATATGGTTTTGCTGCAATACAAAGTTGTGGTAGACCCAAGTGAAATGCACGATATGCTCTTTGACGCTTGGAATGATCTTTTTCAGAGAGATGAGGAACATGAGTTGTTCGACCCCCCTCAGGAGATGCTTGATTTCATTCTAAGTGTACCAAAGGAACAATGTGCCACTTTCCCACCCATCACCGGGAAAGATCTCCGGGACAATGTTAACAGAGTCAAGATTGCGAGTGCTAGGGGTTCAGATGGGTTCAGTGTGCTGGACATGAGGAAACTCCCTACTTGCCTCTTTGACATTCTTGCTGTGATACTCAGTGTGTTGGAGGAAGGAGGCCTATGGCCACAACAGTGGTCGATAGCCAAGACGATTTGTCTACCGAAGGAAGATATCCCAGAGCATGCATTCGCGATTAGGCCAATCACCATTATGTCCAGGCTCTACAGGATGTGGGGTGGCTTGAGAGGGAGACAGGCTGCAGTGTATCTGGCATCCTTGGTTCCGCCGCAAGTCGGAGGGCCTTGCAAACAGGTCTCGGCCGATCTTGTTGCTGCATTGAGTTCCCTGAAGGTTGAGTTGGCTCACATCCAAAGTGAGCCCCTGGCAGGTTTGGTGCTAGACATAGCCAAATGCTACAATGCGCTACCAAGAGGTGCAATGATCCATCTGTTGAAACACCTAGGACTTCCTGAGCACATCATAAGACCATTCAGATCCATGATGCAATCAATGCGTCGATGCTTCGAAGTCAGTGGGTCTTGCTCCTATCTTTGTGAAACCACCACCGGGCTGATCGAGGGATGCTCCTTTGCCGTACCAACGATGCTTGCTGTGGGAATCCTTGCATACCGACTGCTTGAGCTTCACATCCCGGGTTGCGACTGTGCCTTCTATGCTGACAATTGGGCTGTGTTTGCAACTTCAGCAGAGGATTTGAGGGCCGCGCTGGGGGTACTGGAGAGATTTGCTAGTGCGTTCAGATTGCAGATTGCTGCTTCGAAGAGTTGGTTATGGGCAACAACAGCGAAGCTGCGTAGTGAATTGCAGGGGACCAAAGTCAATAGCAACATCATTCTTGTTGTCCTCCATGCCAATGACCTTGGGTTCCAACAGTGTTACTCCAAGAAAAAGTTCATAAAGAGCATCTCCAAGAGACTCAGCAAAGCCAAGAGCAAATTGAACATAATTAAGCTTGCTAAGGTACCCAGGGGCTGTAAGAAGAGACTTGCATCGTCTGCTGGGATTGCGTGTGCTACTTATGGTTCAGCTGCACATAGTATAAACCAACAGAAGCATCATTCTCTTAGAGTTCAGATGGCGCAAGCAATGCAGAGGACAGGTACTGGCTCCAGTGCGTGGCTTGCGTGCAATGCCTTAGAAATGGGAATCGACCCCGAATTTCGAATCATCATAGGCATGTTTCGCACTTGGAGACGTTTCGCAAGGTTTTTCGGTGACCTGATGGGACATTTCCATCATACTTGTGTGAAACTGCAGGACATGGGGCGCCTTGCCCATAGGCCAGGTCCAATTGCATCCATGGTGCACGCCTTGAGGGGGCTTGGAGTTAAATTCCAACAGCAGCAGTTTGTCATTTCCATTGAAGGGGTTGAGTTGCATTGGATTTTATCGCCGATGAAATCACTGGTGCGACTCTTGCAACGTGTGTGGCTGAAGCACGTTTGTAGGAAACTCCGGACTAGGAAGGATTTTCGATTAGACACCTTTGATCAGAAAGGGAATGATATGGCATTTAAACAGCTGAAGTTTCTGGAACAAGTCCATGCAATGAACTATGTTACTGGCAGAAACATCACGCATGATATCCTGAGCAAGTTTTTACCTGGGGTCCAGAGTGGATGCGTGTTGTGCGGGAAACCGGATTCGCGCGAACATAAAGCATTCTTTTGCACTGCAGCTCTGAAGGTGTGCAAAGATCCTCAGGCTTTGAAAAGAATCCAACGCCACTGGCCTAAGGAGTGCTGGACCTACGGCCTCTGCCCTAAGGTGAATATTCCTCAAGGAATCAAGGACGTGTGGAATCTGCAAGTGCCCTTTTCAGTGCCCGAACAGAACGATACAATCAGATTTTTCTTCACTGATGGAACGGCATTCTGTGCGGAAGACCCAGATCTTTGTCTTTCAGCTGCCGCAATTGTTGAGTCCAAGTGGATGCAACACAGGTGCATTTACTCAGAAAGGCTTGTTGTGCCGGGCCCACAGCAGAACAGCTTCATGGGTGAGCTATTTGCTATTTTGCTGGTTTTCAATACTGCTTGGAAGGTTCGTATCTATACAGACAACCAGGCTGTCCTTGACATGATTAACAATGCTTTGACTGAACACGCCGCAGGACGAACCATGCGACGCGATGCTGCTCACATTTGGGATTACATTCTGGAGCATATTGCTGTCAGACCTGCAGGGTTCATTCAACTCGAAAAGGTTAAAGCCCATACAGACCCCGGGAAAGCTGACAGCCCTCTGCTCAAATGGCTTGTCTGGGGTAACAATCGTGCCGACAAAGAAGCTAAGCTGGCTGTGACGCATGACAAAAAGACCTTGCTTGCAGCTTCGACCAAGGAACTCGATCAGGTCAAGAAGAACAGATGCGATTTGCAATCCTTTCTACAATACATTGCAGATGTGGCCAAGCTGTGTGTGGAAAGTCAACAATCTGCGTTAAGGATCAAACGTGAGTCGCATAAGCTGGATCTGACAATGTACTGTTTCGAGGGTGCCGTACAGACGGTTGGTTTGTGCATTCCCATGCCCTTGTCCTGTTTTTGGGCATTTCCCTATGGGGGTGTATACCTATGGAGACTGCTATGGTGGGCGAGGCAACTGCAATGGCCCAAGAGGGGTCAAAGAACAAGAGGTGACATCTCTTATTTAGAGCTCCTTGTTGATTTCCAGCTGGCTACGCATAGTGCTCCCCCGAGGAGCATTACTGACAGGGTGCAGAGGGATAAATGTGGAGCTTATCATTATATTCTGGATGACCATGAAATCCAAGCAGATGCAAAACCACGTACTCTTGCTGACCTTTCGGATGTTTGGAAACGGTCGGTGAATTGGCTGCTGCACAATTACAAAGGCGATTTTTTCTTAGGTGATCGCATGGAAAGGGTGGAATCTTTGGTTGCACTTGGATGTTCCTCATGGCTGGGAGGGTTCAATGTCAGACCAAGACTTTCGCAAGGGAACCATGCTGCTGAGTTACTTCACACATTCTTCGTCACAGGGCGAGGATGCAACAGAGCTCTGGGTCGGGTGCTAGCGATTCCATCAGGGAAAACTCCTACGCATCCCACTGAGGTCGACAAACCTTTTGAGTTCCGATTGACGCACATCAAGCGAGCACATGAAGCCTTCAAGACATAGCTTTAATTTGATTGTTCGGTGCTTGGGGTACGGAACCTAACATGGGAACCTGACCTCATGCATCCCCATGAGTGTACATGGTGACAAGCGCAAAATTGACAAAAAAGTCAGTAATATGTAATTATATCGGTAATTAACAGATATCTACATGAACCACCATTACATACTGTTGCTTGTTGATGGTGGTTGACCAGAGTAGATTACAACGCCATTTTGTAATTCTTGATTAGTTGGCTGTGGGTCAGTGCACCCTGTACCCCTGGTTCCCCTATCATTAACCATTGTTTCCCTTATTATTGTTGGTCAATACCCCCCATGAAATTGGTTGGTTAATATTGACCCATAGCCAGTTGTTTATCCTGTTAGCAGCGCCTTAAGGGTTTATCACTCGTATTGATCGGCTGAGATCATGAACTATCAATATGAGCCACCAAATGCCATCATGGACGACATCACTGTCACTATCATCAGCCGTCAATGAAGCCATGACTACGGACCATCATGCCCCATCATGATTCATTACAGGCACTGGTTATCAACACCATCACTATTAGCCACCATCAACCAACCACTGGTTATTCAACATAAGAATCATTGACTATGAAGTGGTTTCTTAAAATAAGGGTACCCCCAAATCATCCCTTATCAATCATTTAATGGCAAAAAAACCAACCGTTTTGGGCGTCCCCTATTTTGAGAAGCACCCATTCGAATCATGAACCATAAGAATCAGCATTCTGCCATCACTATCAACCAGCCAGATCCCTATTCACACGGCACAATTGCAGATCCAATGCCCACCTCAAGATATCCCTTTTCACCATCTCTACCATCAATTAACCATTCAACATCGGTTAGCACATGTTATCCCTAGCCATTCTTCAACGGTTAACCATCAGAGTCGAGCATCCGTAGCTCCCTGCAGCTGCCCAGGCCCTGGCTGCGGATCCTTTGTATCTTCCAGGCCCTGCAGTGCCTTCGGTGCTGCCCTGGGATCCCGCCCGTTTCGTGGCGGAGCTGCAGCCCAGACACCAGGAGGAGCTTTGGGACCGAGAGGATGTCGTTCATGGCCGAGTGGCCTTGCCGCTTGGAGCTGTCCCCCGTCCCCATGGTCCTTGGGAAGCCTCGTGTGGCCGAGTAGTGGTGGTGGTAGTGGTTTAGTAGTGGTAGGACGTGTAAATATCCTGGTTTGCCCGCGGCCATGTCGTATAGACGTCTCCCAGCATGACCAAGCACAGTGTTTGGTGGAACAAAACCGACATGTGCGTCATGGGTTCCTAGGCTCTGCGTTGGGTTTCATCATGTTTGGATTTAGATGACATGCAATTGTGAATGTAGTGAACCTGGATGTTTGCGCGTAGGAGTGCCATTCGTACTAGTATCTTCTCTGAGATGGGGGTACATCATACGAAGGGTACATCTTCAGTCTTTTTCATGGCTTTGGCAACATTCCAAACAATTCCAAATAGTTCCACATCATTCCAAATAATTCCACCAAAAATCATCCCCACACAGTCCAAACAATGCAAAAAACAAATCAAACACAATTCCAAACAAATCCAAAACAATTCAAAACCTTACAACAAATCCAAACATTCCAAAATATGCCCAAAAAATCAAAAAAGAATCCAAAACATTCCAACAAAAAGCAAAAAGATTCCAAAACATTCCAAGCAAATCTAAACAATTCCAGAAAATCTAAACAAGATCTGAACGATTAACAAATATATTCTTAAGCTTGGGATATGGTTTCTAAATAATTTGGAATGATTTAGAATGTTTCAGAATTTTCCACAATGATTTGGAACTATTTGGAATTCTCTTGAGAAATCTGCACTTTTCAGCATTTGGACAGCAAATTTGAAGACGTACCCTTAGGAAGAAGTACCCAGGGTCATAGATGATAGTAGTGCTTTACATAGTAATGACCAAGGCTGGTCCGACATTTGGCAAATGGTTGAGTCAAATGTATGTATGCAATTTATATACACGTCCATATTATCAAATATTAATATACTAGTTGGTGGTTTCAAACATTTGTCATTTTCCCTCGTAATCATTAACAAATGGTTGGTTGACTAATATTTTTCATAGGGGCTGAAACCACCAACCAGTATACAATTTCACAATTTTTGCTTCTTGGCTGAACAGCGTTACTTGTTGATGCAGCGCAACCTGCGATCCCAAGGATGGCGGCCAACACCTTCAGCATAGATTTCCTCAATGAAGCAGATGACTTGGAAACGGCTGAGGCGGAGCATCAAACACCAAACAGCACTTGACAAGTGGTGGTTGACAGTAACTTCCTCTTGTTGGAGCATGTTATAGCAGGGTTGTAGTTGTTATAGCCTACAAGCCAACTTGACACCAGTGTTACTGTTGTTGTTCTGTGTGGTGGTTGTTGCCTGTGTTTTTGTCATTGCCGCTGTGTTTGATTTGGCCGTGGTCAGATTGCAACTGTTGTCGTTGTTGTTGTTGTTGTTGTTGTTGTTGCGGTGGTGCACTGCCTTTTTGTCGACTGCCATTGTAGGCAAGGATGTGCAAGGTCGATAGTACACATGTTTTTTTTAATGCATTTACGTGATTATATTTGTGTAGTTCCGTATCAATGATTGTTTCTGATGCAACAAATGTGATGCAATGCAATGTTACCTGCTGGTTTATTGGGTGATCAATACTGCCATCATTGACTGCCATTTACGATCAACTAGCCACTATCATTTTGGAAACACATCACATTGATGGTTGCTGGGCAAAAAAACACATCCACTGATCATTCACGATGTCCAGTACCAACAGTAACCATACATTGTCAATCCCCATTATGTCACCACCATTATGGATCCTTGTACCGTTATTCAACCATCATTCTCCATCACTATCGAACATGTGCCATCTGTCATTATCGATCATCAAACATCATTAACCACCATGATGAGTCTGTGATCATCATTCATTGAAGCATTGGATGTCTATCATTGACTATCCAGTATAAACCATGACCAGCTGTATTAGTGACCACCATTATCCCTGATAAACCATCAATGACCTTCATCCACCATCATTATCACTATTATTGACCATCATTCCCATCAATTTGCACTAAGAACCGTTCTGTTTCATGAACCACAAGAGTAACACCCAGATGTTTGTCCCAAAAATAACAGGGGTTCCGTTCACCACAGGTACCCACGTCGCGGTTTCCATCAATCGCTGTGCCAGGGGTTATTGAGCCTACGGCGCCCGCTGGCCTCGAAGTTCCACGGATTTCCCAACAAGATCAAGGTGGGGAGGGGCACATCTCTGGAGAAGTTACTGGTGCCAGGTGGAAACTTCCAAGCTCGAGAGCTGGTTACTGCTCATGAATGCTGGTTGCTGAGGTACACATAGGCTCGTAGAGGCATTAATCACCCGTTGTTGCTTAGGTGCCGTTGTTGGATAGATTCATAAGATCTTACAAGCATTCATCACCAGCAGTAGTATCAGTAGTATCTAGTATGATTCATGATACATCACTCCTTACAAGCATGATTCTCTACTACTTACAAGCATGCATCACCATGATTCATCACCGGTAGTCACTAGTGGTTGGGGAGGAGCAACGAGTTGGATGAGAGGTAGATCCAGCAGGTGGCAGCTGTTGGATCTGTATTGGTTGTAGATCTAAATTTATGGCTGGTTAATGGTGGATAAATGTTGATCTACAACCAATAAACCACCATTAACTTGTTCATAAGCTCTTATGAAGTATAAGATTTCATTAGCTGGTTAATGGTTGATAATATATGAGAAGATAAATGATGATGATATGAACTATGGAGAGTCAATAAGCCACCATTCATCACTTTTACCCTCGTCATTTGCCTTCAAAATTATGGGGAGTCTATGGGTTTTGCTGTAGTTAATAGTTTGATTTATCATCAGTTATAGGGAGATACTAAGTTATTTATTCTTGCGAATGTCCCATTAATCTGTTTGCAATGAATTGTTGTCAGCCAATTTGTGGGTGATAATGGACTGACAAGCAAGTGGACAGCATTGCTCATCAATCAAATGTTGTTCACGCGATGGTGTCAATTGGATAATAAGCAGTGCTTGGACAATACGTACTGTTTGTTATCAAGCACCTGTTTTCTACTATAGATAACGATTAACAATAACAACCATATATTTGTTAACTATAGAAAATTAATAGCAATAGTACTGTTAGATAAGTACATTGTTAACGTGGGAAATTAAAGCGTTATCCAAATTCCTCTAGATGATGATTCATGGTTAGGGCGCAATCACCTTAACCTCAACAATAGCCAACTGCATACCCGATTTCGGAACTCAATGAATGAATCAGCCATTGTTGATGATTCAAGGGTTTCTCAAAATAGGGGTACCCAAATCATCCATTATGAACCGTTTATAGAAATAGACCGACCATTTTTGGGGGCTCCCTATTTTGAGACACCACCATTTGATCATGCAAATGATATACCATCAGGCTTGATGATCAACATTATTGGAGAATCATCAATATCGTTCCCAACAATTTTGTGGGATCCAGTTCCCAATAGCCCGTTCTGCTGGGGCCCACATTGTACTTGCTGTGATTTTTTGGGTGTGGCTTTTCATGTTTGCTTGTTCTTAGGGACCTCCCATCAAGCAACAAGAAACCACACATGGTTCAGGGGGATCTATTGGACTAGACTTTCTATTGAAATAGATGAATGAATCATGCAAGGCAACCATCAGATTTGTTTGTTGCTGCAGTTGTTGTCGCTGTTGATGCCGTGGTGGAGGTCGTGCTCCAGAGTTTTGGGCCCGAACTAAAGATTAAGTTAGCCGGGATGGGATTGTACTTCCAGCAATTCCTGAAGGATGTCCTCATTTTGAGCCGAGACCAGACATTTTCGATACATGTGCAAAGGCAGGGTATTTCATGTCGTTTCCGTAAATTCATGATTCCAACAGACTTGGTAATTAATTAATCTTCATAAGCCATCCATTCGAGGTCGTAGCATTTCTAGAACGATCACAGTGTCAGGGATCCCGAGGGACCTCGCATTGGTGCCTGGCTGCCGCCAGGGACGACGCTATTTTCCGATCGCACCACTGATGCACATCCGGCTCTGATGGCACGGGTACGACGGCTCCACGTAGTTGTGTTGATCATGCAGAACCGTGGATGCATCACTGTGGATCATGCATTGCATGTAGTAATCTCACTGGTTGTGTTGATTGTTGTTCTATGTTGAGACCTGTTACAACAATCAAACAGTGAAAGTATTATGTGCAATTCATAAATCGTATCAACATGATTGTTATAAGGCACACAAGTACGATATGGAGGTCTCTCAAAATAGGGAACCCCGAATAATGGTTGGTTTATGATTAAATGGCTGGTATTGGATGACTTGGGGGTCCCCCCATTCTGATAACGCCCCATGTGATGAGCCGAACATCGGCGCAACCTGTTTCACCGGCAATCTGCAGTTTGGCTGCTTGCCTTGTCATCCCTGGGCAAACGACCATCGACTGATCCGAGATGAAGCGCTGGCAAACTGTTTAGCAGAAAAGGAGATCCAGACTTCAGATAGATAAACATGGCTACTAGTCACTACCTACTGGGATGATCATCCTATCAGTATGGATTGCCCAGTAGTAAAATGAGCTGTAGAAGGCTTCAAGTCAACACGTTGAGACCTGAAGTACGCTGGAGATTAATGGTGATGGGAAGGTGTTTACTGTGTGATGTGTGGTGATCTCTATGAGACTCTATGATTGGAGTACCTATCACTCAATCTGTACACTGGGAAGGGTTTGCAGATGATTGTGGGAACTTTGCTCATCTAGGCAAATGGTGGTTTCTTAAATTTGGGACCCAAAATTAGTTGGCTTATTACTATCATTAATGGTGAGCAAAGTGGATGGTTTGGGGCTACCCCTCTTTGAGAAACCACCAAATACTATACCCCAGCCCTTATCATTGTTTTGGACTACTGTTTAAAGAAAGATCATCCAGAAGTCATTGTTGGAGGTACCACCAATGATACTGTATAATCATTTGGAACTGGAACCACTATTGATCACCTTTGCTTGGTTGTTTTCATTATAATGGTTGTAGAATATCCATTCAAAGTGGTTTGACGATAAAGAACACTAACCAACAACGTTGGTTCAACAAAACTACTATTTGGTGATTTCATTTGTTTCCTAGTTACCAAACAGCTGGTTGGTTGACTTGCGCATATGTTTTGTGACGGTCTGGTGACCAATCAGCAACCAGTCACACACGTTGATGCGCTAGGGCAGCCATGGTGCGCTGAGCCAGTCTTGCTATCAGCCTCATGGAGCTCCAAAGATCTGGTCGTTTGCTCATGCTGCGGCCCTGTGGGATCTGTGTGAAGCTCCGTGAAGTTATCGAAGTTGATCCTGTACTCAGCTGGCTGTGGGTCAAAACCCCGTAGCCCTGATTCCCCTATCATTAACCATTAGTTTCCCTATTATTGCTGGTCATTATCCTTCAATATTGGTTGGTTAAGATTGATCCTGTACCCAGCTGAATTCATGGTGGACTACACCTGTGGACGACTGATCAGCTGACCCCTTCAGAAATTTCGGTCAGCCACTGGATCGGGGTTGGAGTTCTGGATTTGCTATGACAGATGACTGGTCACTCTGACCATTAGGGCTATTATCATCAATGGTTGGCTGGTTGTCATTAACATCTAGTTGACCACGAGCTGGATAGGATTAGAAGTCGGCATGTCACCCATGTTTGTGATGTGAACCACAAGCCCGAGCGATTAACTTCTGCGGACATCACCAAGAAATACCAAGAACCAGCGGTAGATCGATCGTTTGATTCATGAGAATACAATTTTGAATCATGCAGGACAAGTATCAAGATGAATCCCATTTGTTTGACCAGCACCAGGTATCACGGTGAATTTGGCTTAGTATGGTCACTGGCGACCTATTTGTCTTTTGCTGACTAAGTCGAAACAGTACTGATTAGGAATCAAACAGCACATGATTCTGACCAACATGCAGCAATTAAGTGCACGTATTTGAATGTTTGAAATGTTGAGATTCTCCATGACCATCCCCATTCAACTTGAATGATCTATTCATGGACCCCAAACCCTTAGATTTCCTAGGCGATTCTGGCAAGCACCGAACTTCACACCGGCGATTCTACTCCGGTCGCGTGACCAGTGTCGCCACTGGAGTCTCACCAACTGCCGTTGCGGGGGGGGGGTCTG
>VSDK01028676.1:168206-179552 GCA_009767595.1 Symbiodinium kawagutii | reverse complement strand
CACGACGCTGGTTGTGTACAAAGAGCTGGCATTGGGGTAACTCACTGGTGGGCAATCGGGCAATGGGGCACCAGTGATGGTGGTGATAAGCAAGGGTTGTGATAGGATAACCGGATGCTCATGATGTTAGAATCCATGATTCATGCATGGTTTTGCGATTGAAACAAATGATAACTAATGGCTATGGTGCTGTAATCCATGTTTATGCTGCTAGAACTGATGGCGATGATATAACTACCCATGATTGTTACGGTATAACCCATGGTTGTGGTGCAGTAATCGCCAGGGGTGCTTAGACGCCTAAATATGCCTCCATTGTTACACACAGATCAGCCAATTAGAAGGGCTATATGGGTGTTTCTCAACATGGGGGACTTCCCATATGATTCATTAATCATCATTTTTTGGACAAACCACCCATTTCTTGGGTCCCATATTTTGAGAAACCACAATGTTGAGCCAAGTATCAAGAGTTGAAAGGTCAATATGCTCTTGATCTAAGAAGGGCATACTGCACTATATGTGATATGCTTCAAAAGTATTGTTCATACTACAACCTTACACACGTTCATGGATGCTGAATGTTTGTGAATGGCGTATCCAATGCTATCCCCTTCAGGAGAGGCTTGGAGGTACCAGGAGTGGTGTATCGAACAAGTAGCACCATTCCGTTGCTGGTTGGTGGTTTCAAACATTTTTTAATTTCCCTAGTAGTTATTCACAATTGGTTGGTTGACTAATATTTTTCATAGGGATTGAAACCACCAACCAGGTTGGTTTTGTATTCTTCGATCATTTCAAACCGTAGAGACTTTTGAACCCGTTTCATTTGGATCCTGCAGATTGGATGCAACATTTCATCGCGATTAGAATCCCCTGAATGGATCGGAAAGTTGATTTCCAGCCTCAATATGTATAGTTATGTAGGCAGGTTTTTAACAGTTTCAGGGGGTTTCCCTTGTACTTATAACCGTATTGTGTCAAGAAGGTGAGCATTGCAGCTTGTGTCCTCGCACCACTGGCACACGGTTCAAGGCGTTATGGCGGCAGCGTATAGAGCAAGATCATGTGCAAACGTGGGGATTTCTCGAAAGTTTCAGAGTGTTCCAGTGTTCCACCGATGCGCATTCAAACGTCGAAGAAGTTTTTATGATTTTGTATGGTGGCAGGGTGTTCCTTTCGGCCTCATATCTTTTGATGCTGGCCACGATCATATGGAAGTTGATTCTGAAGCATCAAATTTCTGCATTGTGCAGTTTGTAATCAACTAAGTTGAAACATGCCCATTTCCATGGGAGTTCTGACAATAAAAAGCTGATCAGTCCTAGTGTTTTCAATCTTTCACAGCAAATCAGATGCACTGCAGACGGCAACAGTGACCCAGTGACCCCCCGCGACTCGGGAGGAGCGACCCGCCATGAAGCAGGGGAGCTCAGGGTCCGAAGCTCCGGCACTGTTGTGATGCTGAAAGGCCACGATCAATCATGGTTCATGGCTGTACCCATGGTCACCCAGGGGTGTAGCATGGTGCAACCATCAAGGATTCTTCTCTGATGACATCATCAACTAATAAGCTTAATAAGCACAGTTGACTGTTAAAAGTGCATGAGCTGTTTTGGCTAACATGATGAACGCTTACAACTAGCAATGAAGGAAGGAGTTACAGTATGAACTTCTGAGCTTGGTTTACATGTGCAGCAGCAAATGACTGTGTATCACTCAGCCAGTGAAGAAGAACGCAAGTAGCAGTAACCTGGGCTGTTGTATGCTGTAGGTGATGATTTGTTGTATGAACGGCTTGTGGGGTGTAAGGGCAACCTATGCAAATGCTCCACAGCTAATACGATCGTTTTTGCATCATGGTTTGACATTATTGATCAAGGCAGCTACATTACCAACACTTACCATTGCCCCGCCCCTAGCTGAATGGATCTATTGGCGGCTTGTTGGCATCTCTTTGTTCTTTGCATCAAGGAGAGGTTTACTAACGCACTTAATTCTTTGGACTTTGGCTCGCAGTGGTGTGTTGCTTTCTCTCTAGCTCATTACTGAACCACAATTGACACCCGCTTGATTCCATCCACTTCAACATGGGGTTCAAGCGGGCTCACATGACGACTCTATTGTAATGCCATTGGCACGCCAGGGTTTTAGATTTCATGTCAGATGCTGCACGCTGTCACTTTATTTCTTGCTCTTCTTCTGTCCTTCTCGTTGTCATTTTGGCAGCCTCCGTGGGCGTCGCGGGTTGTGATGTCATGATGTTTTTTTGTACCGTGAACCCGGATCTCATACATCCATCGGAACTCAGAACATATGCCACTGTCAAAACAGATATGACCATATGACCATACGTGTGGGAGCAACTGTCAGTTTGTATGTCAGAAATCGTCAGAACGGAAGAATCTTTGACAATACTTACACAGTGTCAGGGGTCATCAACCCCCGGAGAGTGATGACGAGCCTTCCAGCGCCGAGCTGGTGATTTACCAAAGAGCCATGGTTGATTTGTTAGATGAATTTAGTTAACCAATCAATTAACTTGAATCAACCAATATTGATTAATTTTGTTATCAAATGTCAAATTACCAATTGATTAACTTAAATTTATATAGTTATTTACAAATGATGATCATTACAATTATTTTCAATCTAAGGGATGATCATTGGTGATTGCAAATGATTAAGTGAAAGATAGATTACCAATGATCAACTCCCACATTTGTCACCATTGATCTCTTGGCTACCACCAATTACCAGTAGATGATCATTAATGGATCATAATTATGATCAATAGTTATCAATTAATGATCCATAATGATCATAATTATGATCAATAGTTATCAATTAATGGTCCCAACAATCTATTGATAGCCATGTGATAATTATTGTTGGGACCCACTTTCATGATCTCTGACTCACCATTTTCGAGCGCAGCCACCGTGGGGAAGCCCCGAGGTTTGGCAAGAGCATCGAGACGCAGCAGGAGGCCGGGAACAGCATGGTGACGTACCTGGTTGCTATGACCAACCGCAACAATAGATTTTGATAGGGAAACCATAGATCTTTATAGGGAAACCATAGATTTTGATGGGGAAACCATAGATTTTGATAGGGAAACCATAGATTTTGATAGGGAAACCATAGATCTTTATAGGGAAACCATAGATTTTGATGGGGAAACCATAGATTTTGATAGGGAAACCATAGATTTTGATAGGGAAACCATAGATTTTTATAGGGAAACCATAGATTTTTGATGATTTTGATAGGGAAACCATATGGTCAGCATTGGAATTCTCAGGAAATTCGATGATGTTTGATGATTTTTTTTCGGGAAATCATGGGAATTTGGATGGTTAACTATCCCTATGCTGCCAGTTACCATTGTAGTATAGGGAACCAACCCCACTTACAACGAGCTGGTAGAAACCAGATGGTTACCCACTAGAATGGCAACTGGAAGCATAGGCTAGCATTAACCGACAGTGGGTAACCGGTCAAAACTGGCTGATGACTTTATTTTTCTCTTGGTTCTCAACCGTGTTTGAAAATGATATGAATGGTTATCTAATTGACGATTACAAGTGGGATGGATTATGACCACCTGTTGATAAAACGGTTGGAAATGATTACGAACATTGACCACGGTATTGTTAACGTTTGAGCTTTCAGCATCATTCACCAATATTCACCAGCTTCAATCTTATCATCAATTGATTTTGCACCTGATAGACCAATCTGGAGCCTCGAGAAGAAGTTGAGATGGGACCAAATGGGATGCAATCACCGGCTACCACTGGCAACTGGCATCAATCCACCATGACAAAGCAGTTGATCAAGTTTTGCCAAGAGATTCCTAGCTGCCCAAGTCATTGATAAAAGGTGGGTTTGGTGCTGTACACTCACCCGCTGTTGTTGGATTACAGTGATTGCAGCCGTAGTTGCTGGATTTTGCAGGAGCAAAAATATCCCTATGCTTCCAGTTACTATTATGGCGGGTAAGCAGCTGATTTCTAGCCATTCGTTGCAATACCTACTACAGATTGGTAGCTGGAAGGGTGGGGCCAAAGTTATGCTTTTGCAGCCAGGTGGTCAGATCCCCAAGTGAGCCTGTTCGTCGGGAATCGCCGCACGTTTGAGGTACCAGAACTCTTGACAATGCAAGAAGCCCGATTCATAGACATTGTGAGGGACTACATGCATGATATACTACCTTTCTGTTCAGGGATGGTTGTAGTGATGAGATGTTTTTTGGAGGAACCAATCGAAAGCTGGGAGAATATTTAAAAGACAACGGTGTAAAGCTGATGTTTTGGGAAACAAATCGGCGTTTCAATAGGTTCCATGTCGGGTGGCCGGTGTGATTCATTCAATTAGTGGCTGTTAATTGGAAAATCCACTCGTTGGAAACTGTGAGCTCACCATGAAACTCGTTGGTTTTTGTGGAGAAATTCTCAGAAAGACTCGATGTTTGGGGTCTTTTTTTCGGACGAAGTCCCACTGGAGTTCGGCTTTTGTCAGTGACCAGAATCTCCCAAAACTGGAACATTTTCAACATGGGTTAGTTATTGCCACCTGGAATGTATCAGATGACCCGTCGATAAATCTTGTTTTTTAGAGCTGAGCGTCCCACTTCTAATCTGAGTGTGTGTAAATGCCCATGTTTTTGCAGGACGATGTTTGTAAGTATTTGAGGGGGCATCACATATATTATGTATATATATAATATATATATATATTCTATTTATATTAAAACTATATTCATAGCTATGTTTATGTGGGCATATGCAATTATATGCAAATATGTGCAATCTCTATATACTCTCGTAAATACATTCTATGCTATTTTGAGTGAAGAGCAGGTGTTGTTACATGGATAATTTGAACACCTATATTGTATTTCAACCATGAGAAAAGCCACCGGTCCCTTGTGCCCAGGGGCATAGGAACTTGCACTATGTTGAATACAAACTTTTGAAGAAAAAGTCGCTCAGCTGCAATGCCGTTGAACCGGGATGGGTGAAGGCATTGATGTCAGACAGCACACCTCCCTGCATATACTGTACACATGTACAGCTGTAAGTGTACCTATACCTAAATGCACATGCATACTGTCCCAAATTTGCTCATTTGCATGCTGATCACTGGAAGTAGACATACACCACATTGTAGGAGGGGATTCTGGATGGTGCTGGCTCAGGTTTTGCAATCACACATCGGAGTATCTCACTAAATGACACACACACACACACCACCGAGATGTGAATGAATTCAATTTCAGACATATACAATGTTTGCATATGTTTGTTTTCAATGAACATGTGTTTGTTGATAATGCAAATATAGTGATGATTATTGTACTTGTATATCATTTCTAGTTAATTTGTTTATATCTATATACATATCCGTCATATCCGATCATATACATGCACACATAGACATGCCTTTTTTAATTTGCATATACACAGATGGCAACGCACCAAGATGTACCACGCATGTGCTACCGTTGGTTCAATGTTCTGTGTGATCTACAACTGAGTCATCGCCCACAACAAAGTGGTCACTGGCGTCGCTTGAGACCTGTCACCTGTACGGGCAAAAATCGCACAAGGCCACCACCAACAACAGCAGTAGCAACAGCCGTTGGAACGGCAATCGCAAAGATAATACTTTGAAAAACGAGAACCGCTACAGCAGCGACAAACAACAACGAGTTGACATAGTTGCTGACTTTGAACCATGAAATTCTATGAAGTTCCTGAGTCTCAGCTGTTGATTTCATTTTGAATGAAACCCGTGTGAGAGCTCACTTGTTGGTGGTTCCATTCCACTGATGAACTGAATAGCCACTAAAGGGTTTCTTGAACTTCTCTAGTTTTGATTGCCTTTTTGGCCTTTGGGACCAACTAGGATCGGTGACTTTAGCAGCATTTGCTGCTGTCGTTGTTGTGTGCATGGTACTGTCGTCTCAGTGTTTTTTTTGCTGTCATGTGAATATCAGTAGCAGTAGCACACCTGCTGCTATGGTCACGTAAGTATGTACTCTTCCAACAGGCATTACAATACGAGACAATACGTATTAAATTATATTACTGTGTGCTCACAATTACAGTATTGATATGTGGTTTTTTGAATATATTGAATTTAGAGACACATGCATGTAAAGGCATGTATATATATATATATTTATTCATGTATCCTATTGTAAGACATGCAGACATGCATTACAAATCATACTAAGAACCGTTACGAAACCATCCAGCAGTTGCCACGGCGCCACCACGGGGTCCCAGGATCAAGGACGTGGTTGCCCGACTGCAGAGTAGCGAGTTGGCGGAGGCTGAAGGGCGCAGTTGTTCTTTCATGGTGAACGTTGTGAAAAAACAATGGATAATACTGGTTGATATTGCTTGTCTCATGGTTAAGGAAGTGAAATCATGCCTAATCCTGGTTGATGGTTGATACCTGGTTGATCATGTTAGCCAATCCTGTTTGTTGGCCAACTCTGCACCTAAGTCTGCAAGTTTCAGCTTAGTTTTGGTACAGGACATATACATATAGTGAAGTTATATGATAAGTTTTTTTCTCATACACGCAGCATGCCGAATTTTCGCTCTTGTAATTCCACGCGTATGCCTCCAGAGCCAATGCCTTGTCGCGTCGGTTTGTTCCTGATTGGTGCAAGTGAGATTTGATTTTTGGTTGATTCTTAATTTGCATTCAATTGCACCCCTCTTCGGTTGAAGGCTGTGCTTTCCTCAATGGCTGACATAGATTTATCGACATAGACTTATCAACATAAATCAAATTCATCCACATAGATCAAATTAATCAACACAAACCCACGCAACCAACAGAGACCCGTTACGTTAGATCACCGGTTTCACCACCGTTCCACCACCGCTACGCGTTGCGCGAGGCGCTGACGGCCAACAAGGCCTTCGAGGAAGAGCTGGCAGAAGAGATCGTAAAGGCGAGGGTTCACAGCCGGCCGTGGTCGGCCATGGGCTCGGAACCGCATGAGCCTTTACCGGGAGATAGCAACTCTATGACCATGGAGCAATCGTATGGGGGTAATCGTATGGTTATATTACTCTATTACTCTATGGAGTGGTAATTTACTCTATTCCTCTATGGAGTGGTAATATTATTCTATATTATTACTCTTCGGATAATATTACAACTCTATGGAGTAATACAACTCTATTTATAACTCGAGTGATGACCGTGGAGTGGTAATCGTATGGTTATATTACTCTGTTACTCCATTGACCATGGAGATCAAGCAATTGTCGTATGGGTGGTTAATGGAGTAATGCTGATGAATAGGGGATACTCGAACAACACACTTATGATTTAACAGCAACTCTGATGGATATGTTGAATTATAACTTATCACAATGATTAATAACAGGGCAGGGATAATAACAACAATAGGTGTTTCTCAAGTATCTCAAGTCATAGGCGAAACTCTGAATCATGCAGTTAATTAGTTATTTATAGCAATAAAGCAACAATTTTGGGGGTTCCCACCATATGGTTATGGGTCAAGAGCTTAACCAACCGACAGCCACGGGTAGTAGGTCACAAACCAAGTAGTCAGAATAGTGACTGGTTGTTTGAGGGTCACCAAAGAAAATGGATATTGACCCACAGGCACTTACTATGGTAATACCTTGCCAATGACTGCTTATTACTGTGTGTTTATCATCATCACTTTTCATTACCCACCATTCCCATTTCCAACATGTATTTGTGACTAAGTGTTTCGATACAGCTTTGGCTAAGAAACAGAAAGTAGTAGATGACTACAGTACACTAAAAGATATATTGAGACAGAATGATGTGCTCACTATCTCGTATGTGTTGAAATCAGTGTAGTCACTACTTAGCGGACGGGAGGTATAGATTTGTGAATCAAATAAGAATTAATGAATGTTGTAGATCTTGTTGGTTCATATCACCTTCTTAGTGATCCGTCGTTATATTTCCGTCAGAGACCTTCCATGTTGATATTTTGTTGGTCGACCTATGAAACATCAAGGCTTTGACGGGGAAGGTTCAACCAGAGCCTCATCCCAGTTGCTGTTTCGCAGGGACACGACGGCTGGGATGTCATGTGCCAAGCTACATCCCAAGATCCTACGACCCACAGCCATATTAACTAATGTGATCCAATGTGCTGGTTTCTTGAAATGGCGGTACCCCCAAATGATCCAAGTCAAATCCAGGTCGTCATTGTGTTAGCAATAGATCATCCATGATTCCCAACGGCTTCAGCACCCTCCATGGACATTTGTCATGTTTGATCCAACAAAAACGGGCGAAAAACTGGCTCCGGCGACATCAACTGCTGGGGAAGTCCACCGCTGTTTGGCCAGGTGAATCAGTGCTTCTCCATGCGGCAGCACGAGCTGCTGGAGAGGACGCGCCGGGCACGGCTCGCCAAGCGTCCTATGGCCGTCCAGGAAGCATCAGACTGGGACCAGCAGATGGCCAGCGACAAGATCAACAACCGAGAACGGCAACGACATGGATCAGCAGCAACCTACAACAACAACAACAACAACAACAACAACAACAACAACAACAACAGCAATAGCAATAGCAATAGCAACAGCAACAGCAACAGCAACAGCAACACCAACAGCAACAGCAACAGCAACAGCAACAACAATAGCTGGTTAGTGGTTGATAATAGGGGATGATAACTAACGATTATAGGGGATTTGTACCAACTACACCACCACCACCAGCACCACCAACAACAACACCAAGAAGGCGACCAGCCCGAAACACGACACTGAAATCCAAGAGGGGATCAGCCGGGGACCAGTTCCGATGTCAGGACTGCCAAGCTCTCCGAAGTTCTGCAGAGTGGTGAACTGGAGCGCCGCTGGTGGTCACTGCGAGTATCAGCTCTCACCATTGCTCTCAGGCCATCCTGTGGTCAACGGTAGCTCTATTTTTCATAGGGGTTGAAGTTGAAACCACCAACCAGGTACACTGGTGAGTATGGGGAGATTGAGAACAGTTCAGAAACCTACCCGAAGCTGTTCTTGAGTCTCCTGTTTCTGATAACTGTAATGCCACCCAGTGAGAGTTCCATGGTGGGTCCATGGTGGTGACGTGGGCAATGGCTTTTTAGAGCTCCGGTTCAGATGGCCATTGGTGTCGCAAAGTTGCAAGTCATGCAGATTTTTGATCAGGAAACCACTGATTTTGGGCTACTATCCATGTTGGGAAACGCTCAAACTCCTTTGATAGTCCCCAGATGGAATGTGTGGTGGATGCGGAAACATGATCCAGATGGTGTGACAACGCAAAGCCATCTATGTGACACGGGCATGGATAGTCAAAATCCAGGAGCTTCATCTCCAGCGAAGAAGGTGATGAAGGTGTATTGATTCACATCCCAGCCACACAGCCCGCCGTCGACTCAAAGATCGTTACGATCGTGGTGATACATTTTTGCGCATCCAAGAAGTGCTGTTTGGGTCAATGTTCACGTGATTGGATTTGTTGCATGAGAGCAGTGTGTGTGTTGGTGTCCTGGTTCACATCCTTGTTTTTGTTTTGCTGAACAGCGTGTATCAAGTTGTACTCTTTGTTGCTGGTTGCTAATGGTGGGATTGTTTGTGATGAAACCCAGATTATATGTTGGTGTATATGTATGTACTTGCATGTTTCAACTTGCTTTTTGGTTCATTATGTTCACTGTTTTTTACTCGATAGTACTCCTAGTATCATCACATACATGGGATATCAACGTTTGCTTGTCACTATCCCCCTACACTACTCCTCTTTGCTCGTGTTAATATCTCGATACGATATGTTCATTGTTTGCAGTCATGATTTTGATGTTGCTCAATACCCCGCAAGCCATATCATTTGGTGGTTATGATCACAACGACCCGGTTCATTTTTTCAACTTATGTTGGGATTTGCTGTTCATGATCATCCCGCAGTCATTGGATTGAAATCAGTATATGCATCATCGGTTACATTTATATCACTATATATTATCACTATTTGATCAGATGTTTTTTGATTTTTACTGCTAGAGCTACCCTGTGCATTTGTTGTTGAATATTTGTGTTTATTGTTGTCGTTTTTGTTCACAAAGTGAGTACAAGTTACCTTAAATACTTTTTAACCATTGATCACCGCTATCCATAATCGACCATCATTTACTTTATGGGTTACCTTTGCCTCTATCCATGAGTAAGTTGTATATGAATGTATGCACTCTTTGTGGTAATTGTCATTTGTCATGGTATACAGTATACATGTATATATATATATACATATATACATAGATACATAAATTTCTTCATGTTTCTTCCTACTTTCCATAGTGATGAAACTTGAAACTGTGTGTAGGGCACACTTTATTTGGCCTTGTACATATCAAAGCAGTCATCAACAAAGTCCAAAATCGCCTGTTAGTGTAACTATCGTTGACTAGCATTTCCCATCATCAATCAAGTGCTGGTTTCTCAAAGTCGGGAACCCCCAAATCATCCACGATTCACCGTTTGAAACAATGGATTAACTATTTTTGCGGTCCCCCATGGCTTGGAAAATAAGCTTAGACGTTTATCTGCATAGGGGTCCATTGGCACAATAAATAGACATGGCTTCAAAAATCAACTATAGGGTTCCATTTCCATAGTTGTTGATAGGATAAACAACCCTTCGTTTGGTGTTGCCCCTGATCCTTGGGTCCCACCTGTCCCCTGTCCGAGCACCCCAGGATCACGGTCCCACTTTGGGCCGCGCTGCTGGAGGTCGAACGAGCTGCCCCTGCACGGTCAGGGTGGATCTGACACACGTGAATTGGTACATTATATTTCTGGGGAATTTCTTTAATGATATTGATTAGATTGGTTTATAGCAATGATTGATTGATATAGATATATGTATATACATATACATATATATATATATGGCAAATCCCTGGGCTTTGAATCCCCGGGCTTTGCCCCGAGTCACAAGACTTACCCAGAAGTTACTCCTGTCAAACGTTCGAAACCCTGCGCAGGCCCGTTGTTTTGAAACGTTGAGAGGCAAGAACCTTAAACCATAAACCCTAACACCCTACACCCTAAAACCCTAACCCTACACCCTAAAACCCTAAAACCTGTAACCATAAACCCTAAAACCCTAAACCCAAAATCACTGCATATAGCCAGTGTTTTTTCCCAACATCTGGAAGCAATGTTGAATTGACAGGAACTAGCACATGCAAGCGTAGATACATACATACATACATACATACATACATACATACATACATACATACATACATACATACATACATACATACATACATACATACAT